>OZ012673.1:43427894-43803191 GCA_963942505.1 Lordithon lunulatus
CTGCCTTCTGCCAGTTGATTCGGATTGCTGCAAGCTGGCTAGAGGTGTGGCGTCCTTAAGACGACCGGAGGTGGTTTTTGCTCGGTTGTCTGAGCAGAAGTGGTTCTGGTTAGGTATTTGATGTTGTTGCTCCTGTTTCGATTTTTGGTGTGCTGGGGTGACTGTTGGTCGGACTGGGACGGGGCAGGTGCGGAGATGTCATCGAGTTCGCTTTCGTCATGCATGGTTACAGTGTCATCCTCTATTGGGAGAGCGGTTTGATATTTCGACATCGCGCCGTGGAACTTCTTCAGGAGGACTAGAGAGTTTCCTCTTCTTCTTTGTGGTTTTGGCTTCGCTCCATTGGTCTTGCGAACCTCTTTGAGGTAGCGGAGCCATGGAGCCGCTGGGGGAGGTCGCCGCTGGTCGGTTTCCGAGGGCAGCTCTCTTTTGGAGCAGTCCCTTTGCGAACGCTAAGAGTTCAGCGTGGGATAGGGAGGCAATGTAAGTGTCCGTGCCCAGGAAATTGGGTGCACTACTTGCATGGTTGGGATCGAAATTACTATTGGCAAGTAATAACTTATTATTCACATACCTAGAATAATAAGTTATTACTTGCCAATAGTAATTCTTTATCGTATACAAATTAATTTTCCTTATAAATTACAAGAATTTTGTGTGGCGAAAGTTACAATTTTCACAAGACCCCAGAAAACTAGCTAAAACTTTTGAAGCAATATAACGTGTGTTAAAATGTACGCTATAGACGCTTTTCATTCAGCATCCATTGATGTTTTCGTAATTACGTTTCCACGTCTGTGTGTAGATTGTGCGTTTAATGAGGGAGATACAGTGTGTTAGTAGTCAAATAAGGAGTGTTAATGACCCTGGGGTGGTCATTGGACGGCGGCCTGCGGGAGTTCCGCCGCTTGAGCATGATGAATCAGTACCGGCCGACCGGTCCCGAGCGCATCCTTTTATTTACTCACAAAACGCACCCACGAATACATTTATACCAGCAGAATACAGACCTAATTTACATAATTTTTACGTGTAGTCGGTGTTTCCCACTTTTCATTTGTTGTCTTCGCAAAATTCAACTAAAGCCCAGTCTAGAGTTTAAACCCCATCGGGGCGAATTTTACAGTTGTCAGAGGTTTTCTGTGAAATTAAAATAAATAGCGGGCGAATAAACTCCTCTGAGGTTATCTCTTTTCCGGCAGAAAAGCCGCACAGCTGATAGATCTATAAAGCTAGGAGGTATATTCTTAAAGATTATAAAATACAATATTTTGTAAAAATAGTACAACTTATCCTCGAAGAGGGAAGTTAAACGCCATCTGGCGGGTAAGTTGTACTATTTTTGAATATAACCACTCGAGATATTGTGTGAATTCATCCTCACTAGCTAATCTACACTGACGAGATCTAATAAGATCGAAATCTAGATATGTAGAGTGCTAAGAGGTGGGTTCACACTTTTTTTGTATTTTCTGCAAATAATTTTCCATTTAGTCGTAAATTTTATAGACTTATACCAATGGATATACATTTATTTATATATTTTTTTGTGAAAACTGTAAAATAATTTCGGGAAAATTTGCGAATAGTTGAGTACATACAATATACACGGTGAGTAAAAAATGGTGTATTGCGTTTTCAGTACGTTGTGCGGGAACATTTACAGAGTGTGACAAAAAAAAATAAAAAAAGAAGACGTGCCAACGTGTTTAACGACAAACCTTACGTTTTTCACACAAAGCATGGTATTTATGTCACGCTAAAACTACATTTTAGTTACTTATGTTCTAGGTCATTTATGCACATGGCTTTTATGAACATGGCTCACAAATAAGTATAATGACAAACATATTTAGCCCTTTACAGGGACGATTAGATGATCCAAATACTAGTTGTTGTTGTTTTTTTTAAATGTATTTATTATTTTTCTTTGTGTAAATAAACAGGAAATTTTCCTAGCGCCACAGTCTCCGACGTTATCTAACGTTCGAAAGTTCAGCCCAATTAATATTGACCTAGTCCGTGCCGTCCGTCCCGGCCGGCCGCTGCCAAAACGCTTTAAAAATACTTTCCCCGCCGCCGACGACGGCGCCGATTTATCGGTCGACAAACAATGGGTGGCGATAACACGTAAAAACAATAAAAAGTAATTTTCGGCCATTAGAAAAATCATTATTTACTCGGCCGATAGGTTTGATTACAATGAACCTCACTTCTGCGAAGAGTAGATAATTGAATTTAGAATAAAATATCCTAAATAAGATTAAAGTTCTGTAGTGTAAGGTTGACAAAGGCAGCTAATTCTAGATCCGATCCAACTGCTACTGTTTTTGCAATATTTATTTCGAAATGGAAGAACTCTAGGCCTCAAATCTACGCCAGTACAAAGCACCATTTTTTCATAATTTTTGCAAACTATATGAAACAAAAAATTCAATCTAATGTAAACATTAATTATGGCGACAATAATTAAAATAATAATAATAATGTGATTTTAAACATATAGCTCTTAGAGCTATATGTTTAAAATAGCTCTACTAGTCCAAAATTAACCTGAGATGAATAGATAATTTTTAATTTATATACATCCTATGTTAAAGTTGAGAAAACATCTCAACTTTAACATAGGTGGATTGGTTCATTTCTTCAGAAAGGCGTCCAAATAAGAGTTTGTGCCACGGCCAGAAATGCTGCAAATAGTGACCACAAATTGCACTTCCAGATTATGCCATCTACGCGCCAGCCGCGGTGGCCACATGGCCGAAATCTCATTTAAACATTAAATGGCAGAACATTATCTTTCAAAAACAGTCAAATTCGTGGCCATTAAAATTATGTTTCAGTGTTTTATTTAAATTCAAAGTTCTACACCTTGAAATGAAACACTCTTCATATCAGTATCGATATTATTAAAAAATCAATTACATGATTAACAAAAAATTGGCTTATGAAATTTAATAAAATTAAGACTATTCACCACAGCGATTTGTACAAACACATAATTTTATTTTATAAGATTAACAACACTAATATATTTTATAAAATATTTTACAAAAACACTGTGTTTAGTAAATGTATCTGTTTTTTTTTTGTAAAAAAGTGAATAAGACTTTTTTTATAAAAAAAAACCTAAAATAAGGTTTTTTTTATAAAAAAAAGTCTTATTCACTTTTTTACAAAAAAAACAGATACATTTACTAGGTAACTAATTATCGAATTTTCCTAAAATCACAATTGTAGTTTATTAAATGTTATGAAGTAAGTACTTATGGTTGAAGGTTGAGATGGGATGAAATAACAGGTAGTACTTACTATATTATTTTAAAGCATTGTAGTTTTAAATAGATGATGACAAAATTATTAATTTTTTGACATTAAAATATTTACTCTGAAACACATTATATTTTACAATGTTTTTAGAGTAAACATTTTAATGTGAATAAATTTGTAAGTAAATAAATTTTTGCCATCATCTATTTAAATCTACAATGCTTTAAAATAATATAGTAAGTGCTACCTGTTATTTCATCCCATCTCAACCCTCAACCATAAGTACTTACTTACTTCATGGCATTTTATAAACTACAATTGTGATTTTAGGAAAATTCGATCATTAGTTACCTCTGAATATACCTGAACAGCGCAGCTGCTCTTCTAAGTGCACGTGTAATTGGTTTACATTGTAAACTTTTTGAGTAGCCAATTTGGGGGATTAAAAAGTTTTAAAAGGCGTACTTATAATTGCCAGATCGCAATCAGGCAAAATGTAAATAGAGGCAGGCCGCGCTGGGGAGATAAGACATGTAAACAGATATTTTTTCTTACTCTGCAAATGAATAGAGGAATGCTCATTTCAAAGGCTATCTGTGTCAGTATTTCACAAGCACAAATCACGAAAGGTTGTCTCCCATGTGCGGTAATTACACACGGCGCTTAATACATTTAGAAATATGTAAAATTGCATTTTTACGACTGCACATTAAAAGCTTGTTTACCATTTTTCGTGTTTGTCAATTCGAGAAATTAATTAGCTTGTTATGACTACTGTTCATATAAATTAGCATTTATGTTAGTTTTCAGTGGGATGATTTTTAGTATTTTTCATAGAAGTTTAATAAAAATATTAATAAAGACTGAGTCTATTTGTTAATATGATTTTAAATCAGTTTATTGTCTCTACATTTTCGATATTCACTTTAATATCTTCATTCATAACACAGATACAATTTTAAATCTTGATAATTACTAAGAATAGTCATCATAAAGTATATTTAAAGTACATATCAAAAATATTTCAATTTTCATCTCTGACATTGGATTGTCTGTAAATTTACATAAATATCTTCACAAAAAAATAGAAATACAATTTTAATCTTGGTAATTAATAAGAACAGTCATCGTAGAACATACTTAAAGTACTTTTATGCAAATACAATCGCGGAATTAATAAATATTTCAATTTTTCAGCACTGGCGACATTTGTATGTCTCCATATTTTTATTATTTACTTCAAAATCTACATAAATAAAAGAGATACAATTTTAAATCTTGACAATTAATAAGAACAGTCATCGTAGAACATACTTAAAGTACTTTTATGCAAATACAATCGCGGAATTAATAAATATTTCAATTTTTCAGCACTGGCGACATTTGTTTATCTCCATATTTTTATTATTTACTTCAAAATCTTCATAAATAATGAGATACAATTTTAAATCTTGGTAATTGATAAGAACAGTCATCGTAGAACATACTTTAAAGTACTTTGATGCAAATACAATCGCGGAAATCATAAATATTTCAATTTTTCAGCACTGGCGACATTTGTTTGTCTCCATATTTTTATTATTTACTTCAAAATCTTCATAAATAAAAGAGATACAATTTTAAATCTTGGTAATTAATAAGAACAGTCATTGTAGAACATACTTAAAGTACTTTTATGCAAATGCAATCGCGGAAATCATAAATATTTCAATTTATCAGCACTGGCGACGTTTGTTTGTCTCCATATTTTTATTATTCATTTCAAAATCATCATAAATAAAAAAGATACAATTTTAAATCTTGGTAATTACTAAGAACAGTCATCGTAGAACATACTTAAAATACTTTGATGCAAATGTAATCGCGGAAATCATAAATATTTCAATATTTCAGCACTGGCGACATTTGTTTATCTCAATATTCTTATTATTTACTTCAAAATCTACATAAATAAAAGAGATATAATTTTAAATCTTGGTAATTAATAAGAACAGTCATCGTAGAACATACTTTAAAGTACTTTGATGCAAATGCAATAGCGGAAATAATAAATATTTCAATTTTTCAGCACTGGCGACATTTGTTTATCTCCATATTTTTATTATTTACTTCAAAATCTTCATAAATAAAAGAGATACAATTTTAAATCTTGGTAATTAATAAGAACAGTCATTGTAGAACATACTTAAAGTACTTTTATGCAAATGCAATCGCGGAAATCATAAATATTTCAATTTTTTAGCACTGGCAACATTTGTTTATCTCCATATTTTTATTATTTACTTCAAAATCTTCATAAATAAAAAAGATATAATTGTAAATCTTGGTAATTAATAAGAACAGTCATCATAGAATATACTTAAAGTACTTTTATGCAAATGCAATCGCGGAAATCATAAATATTTTAATGTTTCAGCACTGGCGACATTTGTTTATCTCAATATTCTTATTATTTACTTCAAAATCTACATAAATAAAAGAGATACAATTTTAAATCTCGGTAATTAATAAGAACAGTCATCGTAGAACATACTTAAAGTACTTTTATGCAAATGCAATCGCGGAAATCATAAATATTTCAATTTTTCAGCACTGGCGACATTTGTTTGTCTCTATATTTTTATTATTTACTTCAAAATCTTCATAAATAAAAGAGATACAATTTTAAATCTTGGTAATTACTAAGAACAGTCATCGTAGAACATACCTAAAGTACTTTTATGCAAATACAATCGCGGAATTTATAAATATTTCAATTTTTCAGCACTGGCAAGATTTGTTTGTCTCCATATTTTTATTATTTACTTCAATATCTCCATAAATAAAAGAGATACAATTTTAAATCTTGGTAATTAATAAGAACAGTCATTGTAGAACATACTTAAAGTACTTTTATGCAAATACAATCGCGGAAATAATAAATATTTAAATTTTTCAGCACTGGCGACATTTGCATGTCTCCATATTATTATTATTTACTTCAAAATCTTCATAAATAAAAGAGATACAATTTTATATCTCGGTAATTGACAAGAACAGTCATCGTAGAACATACTTAAAGTACTTTTATGCAAATTCAATCGCGGAAATAATAAATATTTCAATTTTTCAGCACTGGCAACATTTGTTTATCTCCATATTTTCATAATTTACTTCAAAATCTTCATAAATAAAAGAGATATCATTTTAAATCTTGGTAATTAATAAGAACAGTCATTGTAGAACATACTTAAAGTACTTTCATGCAAATGCAATGACGGAAATCATAAATATTTCAATTTTTCAGCACTGGCGACATTTGTTTATCTCAATATTCTTATTATTTACTTCAATATCTACATAAATAAAAGAGATATAATTTTAAATCTTGGTAATTAATAAGAACAGTCATCGTAGAACATACTTTAAAGTACTTTGATGCAAATACAATCGTGGAAATCCTAAATATCTCAATTTTCAGCACTGGCGACTCCTAGGATGATCTAAGCTGTTCTAATTCAGCTAAGACCAGCCTAGAACAGTTCCCGAGCGATAAACGAAAGCAGCTATGGTAAACACAAAAATGATCGGTTTAGATGCACTACAACTCGAGTTATTAGACTTTAAATACCGCTTTTTTGAGAGTATGTAAAAATTTGCAACCTTTTTTGCAATTTCTCTGTATTTTATACATAACACAATACGTTTTGTAAAAGCCAGTGCACGAGATATTCGACTTTGTAGCCTCAG
Organism: Lordithon lunulatus; assembly: GCA_963942505.1. Lineage (NCBI taxonomy): Eukaryota > Metazoa > Arthropoda > Insecta > Coleoptera > Staphylinidae > Lordithon > Lordithon lunulatus. The sequence goes on from OZ012673.1 coordinate 43,434,894, forward strand.
GTGTGTGTGTGTGGGCGAGGGTGGGCCGCCAGTATTGATTCCCGCCCCTTCACAAACCGCACGTAAACACGCGCGCCACCCCCAACATAGACAAGAAAAACGATTTTCTGGATATTGTTATTTCAACTAATGGACACGTACAAATTGCGTTGGGAGTAAATAAAGGGCACGCGATATAACGAATTGTATTGGTTGCACCAACATTACACACACAAAAAACTTACTACTATCTTCATAGGGCTATCATACGTGAGGCTTATTATTCTTTTAATGTAATTTAAACTGAAATGGGCGCTTTTTAGTATTCATACCTGCATGTCCTTAATACCAAGCTGCGCTACTGGTGTAGTAAATGTTTTTATATGTTGCTACTTAATTATAAACCTCTGCAGTTATACTAAAACAACATGTACAATTTTCTAGACACAATATACTGAATAATTATAAATGTTACTTGCAAATCATTCATTTAATATGCCCGATTGTCAATGCGCATTTGCAAAACATGTAGTTAATATCACCGCGATTACACTTGCCATTGAAATTGAACGCACAGCCCATATAAAACAAAGCAGCAACAAAAAACAGTTAATTTACTTAAAATTCAGTAACGGGCGTTAAAGTGGCGTGTAATTTCGTGTTTACGGCGGCCCGTTAAACGCGGCTGGCCGTGCAACTCGTTCGTTTTTTTCTTCTTCTCGGCCTGCTTGTTTTTATTTTTTTTATTTTTTTGTGCAGCGCCGACCCGGATCTCCTGATCCACCCTGTCGCAATCGGTGCGTTATTAAAATTTTATTAGTGACGGCTCTCGAGGCGCGCAGGACCTTGAGTGAAAGCACTCGAAGCGCCTTTTATGAAACACATGTCACTTTCCCTGGCGCGCGGGCATCCGCATCGCGCCTTTCGTAATCGGATTTTGTGTTTGACAAAGAAAAATATATATGCCACATACAAAACATTTATCAGGATTATATGTGAAGGAAACGACTATAAAACCGCAACGAGGTTGGATAAATATATACTAATTTTAAATTAAATTTGTGCTCAGATACAGATTATTAGTGTGATTGTGGTTTCCAAATAGGGCTACATTTTCTAATAATATCTTTAATGCCCTACAGAAATACATTTAATTAATAATAATAAAAATAATAGGCTTTTTTTGTACTATAGTAGAAAATAATCAATTTACAGGACAAAAAATATAAAGTACAATTTCAATAAATCTAGTAATTAATAATAGTATTTTCTCAGAGGAGTTTAAGCACCCGGAATTTACCTTAACTTCACAAAAAACCTGTGATCTGTAAAAGGTGATTCAAACTCAGGTTCTCCAAGGCTCAGTACGAGCCGGAAATTAAATTTGTTGATATTTTTTAGGAAAATACTCCAAACCACCTAGTTTAGTGGCCGAGTGGTTATTGGCGTCCTAACCACTCGGTCAGTAAGCTGGGAGTATTTTCCTAAAATTGTTGAAATACCAACAAATTTCATTTCCGTCTCGTACTGAGCATTGGAGAGCCTGAGTTTGAATCACCTTTCACAGTTCACAGGTTTTCTGTGAAGTTAAGGTAAATACCGGGTGCTTAAACTCCTCTGAGAAAATACACGAAAAATACACGAAAATACACCTTTTACAGTTCACAGGTTTTCTGTGAAGTTAAGGTGCTTAAACTGTGGTTGAAATATCAATAAATTTCATTTCCGTAATTATTCCAAAACCTGCGTTACAAAACTAAACTCTAAAAGTGTTATCAATAAGTCAAGGTGAAATGTTATAACAAAAAGAAGTGCTGCGCAATAACCTACTGCAATCCGCTGTCAATTTCTTTAAAACGGCCGACCTTACGCGCGCGCGCCTCAATTATTTAGAATGTCCAAGCCTGGGAAAATGATCGCTTGTACGGCTGCACTAATTCGAGCAGTTGCACATAATATAAACATGATTGTATGTAGCTTGAATGAAAACTGAATCGCCTCGCCAAAACGGGCGCTGCGATTTCGCCTTGGATCGGGCGACCTTTGCTACCGCCTTTTCGCGACCGATCATCGGACCCGGCCGCGCATCGTGGGAAAAAAATCCGCGGCCAAGGATCGTACTAAGAATAAATGATGGCAGCCAAATCATACTAATGACTATTGTTTAGTTTTTCATATTTGATCATGTTTGATGTGGCTATTATCTCTCGTAAATATTATCTTCTTCATTTTCCTTGCCTTCTACATCAAGGTGTAGGCGTACACCTTAGTTTTTCTCAAAAATTGATTTTGTTGTTGTTAAAATGTGATTTGTGTCCCTTCTCACGATTTTTCAGCCGTAACTTTTTTCTTTTAAAAGTTAGAAGAATGATGTAAATTTCAAAGTTATTGACAATGCCCAATAAACGGCCCTATGGATACTTTCTGCTATGTCTTATAGTTTTTCTGAAAAATCGCAAAAATGTTGTTAAAATGAGATTTGTGTCTCTCCTCACGATTTTTCAGCCGTAACTTTTTTCTTCTAAAACTTAGAAGAATGATGTAAATTTCAAAGTTATAGCGAATGCCCAATAAACAGCCCTATGGATACTTTCTGCTGTCTTATAGTTTTTCTCGAAAATTGCAAAAATGTTGTTAAAATGAGATTTGTGTCCCTTCTCACGATTTTTCAGCCGTAACTTTTTTCTTCTAAAACTTAGAAGAATGATGTAAATTTTAAAGTTATAGAGAATGCCCAATAAACAGCCCTATGGATACTTTCTGCTATGTCTTATAGTTATAGTTTCTCTCAAAAATTGCAAAAATGTTGTTAAAATGTGATTTGTGTCCCTTCTCACGATTTTTCAGCCGTAACGTTTTTCTTCTAAAACTTAGAAGAATGATGTAAATTTTAAAGTTATAGTGAATGTCCAATAAACAGCCCTATGGATACTTTATGCTATGTCTTATAGTTATAGTTTTTCTCAAAAATTGCAAAAATGTTGTTAAAATGTGATTTGTGTCCTTTCACACGATTTTTCAGCCGTAACTTTTTTCTTCTAAAACTTAGAAGAATGATGTAAATTTCAAAGTTATAGAGAATGCCCAATAAACAGCTCTATGGATACTTTCTGTCTTATAGTTTTTCTCAAAAATTGCAAAAATGTTGTTAAAATGTGATTTGTGTCCCTTCTCACGATTTTTCAGCCGTAACTTTTTTCTTCTAAAACTTAGAAGAATGATGTAAATTTCAAAGTTATAGAGAATGCACAATAAACAGCCCTATGGATACTTTCTGCTATGTCTTATAGTTATAGTTGTTCTCAAAAATTGCAAAAATGTTTTTAAAATATGATTTGTGTCCCTTCTCACGATTTTTCAGACGTAACTTTTTTCTTCTAAAACTTAGAAGAATGATGTAAATTTCAAAGTTATAGAGAATGCCCAATAAACAGCCCTATGGATACTTTCTGCTATGTCTTATAGTTTTTCTCTGTGTGTGTTGTGTGTGTAACTTTTTTCTTTGAAAAGTTAGAAGGATGATGTAAATTTCAAAGCTATAGAAAATGCCCAATAAACAGCCCGATGGATACTTTCTGTTATTATTAGATAGTTTTTCTCAAAAATTGCAAAAATGTTGTTAAAATGTGATTTGTGTGCCTTTTCGCGATTTTTCAGTCGTAACTTTATTCTTTTTAAAGCTAGAGCTAGAGATTAATTAAATTATTAATTTTACTATTACGAATATGTATTTAAATTAGAATACATTTATTTAATATTTATTCTAATTTAAATACATATTCGTAATAGTAAAATTAATAATAAAACTGTTTTATTATTAATCATCATTTACTGTTTAAAAGTTGCCAATAAAATTATTAAAATAATTTTGGCCAACTTGTATCCTGAAATAAAACACTGTGCGTGGTTTAATTGAAAAGTAGATATAATTAAAAACAGTACTAACTTCCAACATAATGAATTATGAGACTTAACGTCCATTTATTTCATGGAACCTTCTAAATCATTAGATTATAAATAATTGTTTGTCCTGTCGACAAGTGGAGAGCGCGCTAGCCGTGTCTCTTCGCCTCCTCGCCCGCACAGACACGGCGCGATCGGCGGACCTTGCACACGGATATCCGGTTCTGTTATACACGTGCATACCTGATGCCTCGCCGCTGACCCCTCGGCCCACGCGATGATTGTTCTACGCCGGCAAAGGGTCGATCGAAAGTTTTTACCACGTTTTATTAAACAACATAACTCGCTGGACGAGTCAATTTAAAGCAACAGCCAATGATCCACGAAGATTAAAGTGGTCTGATGTGGATTTCCCCCAAAAATTGTGTCTTTAACATTCAAAACAGCTCGAAAACTATAGTGCGAGGGTAAGTTTGGTGGATCGCTCGCGATGTCTTAAACTTAGTTACCAATGGGTATCTAAGTTAGTGCGACATCTCAGATTTTAGTAGTTACCCCGTTTATACCTCCCTCCCTCAAATCGCACATGATTTGGTGATATAAGTCTTCTAAAATGCCTGCCAACCTCAAATAAAATTTAGATGTGTGGTATTGCTGTTTAGGCGACGGTATGTTGATTATTGAGAATGATGGTAATTTTTTTAATAAGGCAATGGATAGGAATTTTGTGAGATTGATTAATATAATAAATGTATACGAATGTAGAGTATTTCTGGCCCCACAAATTGAGGCTGAGGCACTTTTCTCTAGCTCTTACCGTTTTCGCGCTACAGGTCTGATCAAATCTGAAACTATGAATTCTCATGCATTTTCTCGGTTTAAACTCGGTAGCGTCTTTGTTTAAAATGCTAGCGGGATGGTTTATATATCAAATTGTAGAATATTTCTGACCCCACAAATTGAGGCTTAGGCACTTTTCTCAAGAACATACAGGCTGGATATAATAGAAGATTACGGTTATAATGAATAAGTCAATATCTGATACAAATTTCACGTTTCATACTTTCATAAAGGCACCTTACACGGTCTATATTTCATTCCTAGTACTGTCAGTATTTGCTTGAATTCTCCTTCAATTATTATCAAGTAATTATCCGGATGAAAATCAGTATTCTCTTGATTCCATCATTACTATACCTTACACGATCAGTAATACTGTCAATGTTATTTAAACATATTATCGTACAGTAATACTGTCATTATTCTAAAATATTGACAGTATTATTGATCGTGTGCCTTATGAAAGTATAAAACGTGAAATTTGTATCAGATATTGACTTATTCATTATGACCGTAATCTTCTATTATATCCAGCCTGTATGTTCTTGTTTGTAGCGAACAAAAGAAAATTTCTTAGTCACGTTTTGGTTTGCATTAATTTTCAAGAAGTTTATCGCAAGAACAATTGAATTTGAACACAATAGCACGAGTCACTACTGTCGTTTTGTTCCTCGTTCAATATTAATTGTGCTGCCATTATGCTGATTAGAGCTCTTCTCATCGGTTTTAGTAATTAAAACTGCGGATGTCGCCGCCGCCGTCCCGAGCCCAGGTGGAATGAACTGTCACAACTAGTTTGAGATTCTAAATATAAATACCGGTTCCGGTTTCTGGGATTTTGCGCGTTTTCATAGAAAACAACAGCGTTTCGCATATCCTATAAAAAAAATAGTTCTCATGTGGTCACACTTTCCTTGTGAAGTTTCTTCAAACACATACAATTTCGAAATTAAAGGACACATTTTATTATGATATACTTGAGAGATCAATATTTACATTCATCAAAGCAATATACTATTAATGATATATAATCTAGGGCTCGGTTGTATACGTTCACATATATAAACAGAGGTACGTGAAACTAAACCATTGTTAATTTTCCATTTCATACCCTCATGTTACTCTGTTTATATATGGCAACGTCGCATTATGTGTCAAAGTTGTCAAAAGTAGAATAGATTGGAAATTAATTCAGATGTGACTTACGCCACTTTCATTCTCACAGTCTCATATATATTTATGTAAACCTGATTTATAAATTCTACTACTATATACCATGGCTGTATAAAACTGATAACTCTTAAGTTAATTTCCAATCCAATCTACTTTTGACAACTTTGACACATAATGGCTCATATAAAAACGAAGACAAGGTTTTGAGACCCACCCACCTGCTAGTTATGACTTTTGTGCATGCCGAAACAAATATTGTTATTATTGAAGAGTTTGTTTCGTCAAATGAGGACAAAAACAACGCGATAGTAGGATAGTTGTGTCTATTGTTATTCTTAGAAGTTGCATCTGAATAGTTAGAAGAAGTAGGGTGTATAATATTACGTTTGATAATATTTTGAGAGGAAAAGTATACAAATAGTCACACAGGCTCAGAGTTGGCGAGATCGTATATTCATCATATGCCGGGGGACCACGGGAATTTCACCTAGTAAAACCAAATTAACAATCAATTTCTTTAAGAAATATATAAAAAAAAATTGTACCCCACTTTCATTCTCACAGGCTCATATAGTAGTAGTATTTGTTACAATTCTGTAACTGACCATCGTCTTTCTAGTCCTTCTGCCACTAATATATTTTATAAAAATGCATCTTACTTATAATCCTAAAAATGTACTAATTTGTAAACTGGCTAGCGATGAATGTACTAACAAATGAATGGTCATGGCAAACTAAATTAATTCCTTATTGTATAATAATAATAATTGTATACTAGTAAATTAATAAATCATGCCCTTAAAATATTATTTAAATCGGTGCGTCATAAATTTCGTGACTGGGAGAAGCGGATGAATCACGGGGCTGCTATGAATGGTGCCTGGGGGTCCATGCGAGCTGACGTGCGCCACAAGAATTCGTAAAAATTGGGAGTGCCCTAATTACGGGGATATTAGTCGCTAATTATACATAATAAAGCAGACAACGACACCAGAAATTAATTAGGTAGAGCGATTTAGTTAAAATTTGTAAAACTTTTTGAATCACTATTGTGACAAAATTACAAGACATATTAAATTGTCACCAACCACATTACTTTCCCAACAAATTAATATTTAATCAGAACATCAAATATTTCTTAATAACACACAAATTATTCAAATTTACTAATATGTCTAGTTGTAGTTCTTGAATATTCAAGAATTTTGGGTCAAATATCAAAAATATCTGGTGTGGGCACCACACAACTTCCCGAATTATATTGACATATACTTTTTTGATATATTTTGACACATTTTGACAGGTTTTGACACATTTTGACACTTTTTGACATGTTTTGATAAATTTTCCCACGTTTCCATACATTTTCTCACGTTATCTCACATTTCCCCACATTTTCCGTAATCTTCCCTCATTTCCCCACATTTTCCCTAATCTTCCCTCATTTCCCCACATTTTCTCATGTTTTTTTTCATATTTTCCCATATTTGCTAACACGTTCGTACATTTTTTCACACGTTCCCGTATTTTCCCACACTTTTCTACATTTTCTCATATATTTCCGTATTTTCCCACACTTTCCTACATTTTCTCATATGTTTCCATATTTGTCCACATTTCCTCACGTTTTCTCACATTTTTACATTAATTTTACATTTTCATTACGGAATTTAACATGCGACAATTCTCGCTAATTTCCCTCGCCGTCACTTGTTGTTCCTTCATGATTGGTTACTTTTTTTGGAAATTTATCGAGTTTTCTTCACCGTAAGTGGACCGATTTGGCGTTTTCGCTAAAACAATACCTTCCTTATATAGCAGATGCTATGACTCAGCGCGTTCATATTTTGGAGCGGCCGCATCCCATATACGCAATAGAAACTGGTTTTAACAGGTTTTTTTAACCTGTTGTGGACCAATTTTGCTCAAATTTTCACGGAATCACCCCAGCTCGCTTTCTCAGCCGATTTACGAATTTGGTCGTGATCCCTTCGGCCGATTTTTGTTTAGACATACACACACATCCATACACACACATCCATACACACACATCCATACACACACATCCATACACACACATCCATACACACACATCCATACACACACATCCATACACACACATACAGTCACACACTCAGACAGACACACACACACACACACTCACAGACAGACACACACACACACACTCACAGACAGACACACACACACACACTCACAGACAGACACACACACACAGACAGACACACGTAAACATACAAGCACACACAGACAGGCACACACAGATAGGCACACACAGACAGGCACACACAGATAGGCACACACAGACAGGCACACACAGACAGGCACACACAGCAGACACACACAGCCACACACACACAGCCAGACACACACAGCAGACACACACAGCAGACACACACAGCCAGACACACACACACACACACACACACACACACACACACACACACACACACACACACAGCAGACACATGAAAACATACAGGCACACACAGACAGACACACGGGTACACGAGGCCTCCTCCGTCAGAGTATAAATCTGCCACGGCCAGAACACAGTCAATCTGAATTTGTCACCGTTTACTCGAGCGCGAGTCAATTAAGGCAATTGATGGGTTATATTCGGGCGTCACGAGATTAATTGAATGAATTGATTAGGCCTGCGCCCAAACAGGGGCCCCCCAATGCGAAATTAACAAATACTTATACAGCACTGCATACAGACAGATACAGACGCATTTCGACAGATACTATTCAATAATCTTGAGGTGAAGACCGAGAGAAAAAGAACTCTCTATTCTGTATCTCGTTGAGTATACAATTTTAGAAACACCGTGTGATCGAACGAAATAAAGTTCTTTTAAAAAAAAAATGAACGTAGAAAGAGACGCATCGAAATGAATGATGCCTGTCTATATTCATTTCTTCTCCGCCTGTGAGTATTTATGCCTGTATTTGTAAGTGTGTGAATACATGTGTGAATACATGGAAGACTGGCATGTAACTATTGATATATATATATATATATATATATATATATATATATATATATATATATATATACATATGTTTACATCAATAGTTACATGCCAGTCTTCCATGCCTTTCTGCATGTATGCGTGTACGTCTGTAAACCTGTATGACTGTCTATATGCCTGTGTATCTGGCCATATGCATGTGTGTCTGTCTGTATTCACACACTTACAAATACAGGCATAAATACTCACAGGCGCAGAAGAAATGAATATACAGAATACAGGTTTACAGACGTACACGCATACATACAGAAAGGCATGGAAGACTGGCATGTAACTATTAATTTAAATATATATATATATATATATATATATATATATATATATATATATATAATTTAGAGTGTGACAAATTGGACATTACGAACATCTTGCGTGTTTTCAACTATAACCCTCCGTGGTGCAGTTGGTAGCGCGAAGGTCGCTCTAATGGAGTCCCGCCGGCGAGTGCATTTTTGAGACAAATGCTTCCTTGCAACAACTAGGATATGTGCGTTTATCACACGACAGCTGTTCCGGGTTACCAGCTAAGACCAGCCCAGAACAGCACCCGAACGATAAACGAAAACAGCTAATATTTAATTCAATCTACCTGCGCATCTTTCTAAATGCAGAGGTTATTATTATATAATATTTATTGTTTTTTTAATATTTGAAAAAAAAAATGCGTTCGATTTTAATGAACAGGTCATTCATTATTCAGTCATTCACGCGCGGTGCGCAATCTCTTCTTGCACAACGCAACAATCTTTTTATTATCACCACAGCCGTTGCAGCGCTTAATTATTGCATAAACGCGGGGAGGCTGATGCGCTGGGAACCATCGCACGATCACACACAACTTTTGAATATATGTATACATATACATATATGCAATTTTTTTGTTTGGCGTGTTCGCAATGACCGGTGCCGTGGTTTTAATTGCGAACACGTCATAAAGAGCGCGAGTGATAATAAAAAGCGGCGCTGTTCCCACGTGACGGATTCCGGAATAATTACAGTCGATACGCGGCATAGAAATGCGAAATTAATCAGACGAAAAATGGGAGGGATTGTGAAATTTCGTCTGTGTTTTTTTTTTTGGGCGAATTTCCCACGGGGCGAGGTGGTGATTGTTGTGAAAGCACCTTGAAACTAGACTACGAAATTCGTTATTGCATACTGATAATTTAATTTTGTTTAGGCTAGAGATTTAAAATTAAGTATAGAGAGAGACAAAGTTTCATGTAAATTCAACCGCTATAACTAGAGTTAGAGTGATGGTTTCCTAGGAAGCAGTTCAGATGAAAAATGCCGTTTTGGCGTCATTTTAACGTCACAAATAAACATTAACGTGTTTTTAAATAAATATGGTAACCCACAGAGCGGAATACATCAAAGTAATGGGGAAAAGTCATAAATTACAGTGACAAAGGGCGAGTTATTTATATACATATACATATACATATACATATACATATACATATACATATACATATACATATACATATACATATACATATACATATACATATACATATACATATACATATACATATACATATACATATACATATACATATACATATACAAGTTTCTTGTAATGTGTAAATGACGTCAATATCGGTCGCTTTCATCAAAACCGCTTCTTAGGAAAAGCAGATGTTAGGGGGGGGGGGGGTTATTAGTCACATTTTGTTTATTAAAGAGCAATACCAAATTGTATAAGGTTATTAATGATCACGTTTTTGATATATCTACCAAGTTTCATATATATTCTTTAAGTGTGAAGGCATTATTGCCTGTCTTCCCTCAGTGCCACATTTCGATACATCTTTTTCTTAGATCTTCGCCCAGTTGGTGATTTATTACTGGCAATCCTAATAACTCTGTTGTTGTTCATCCTTCCTATGTGTTTGTTCCATTCTTCTCTTCTTTTGGGGTACCCAAAAAGTTGGTTTTCATCAGATAATACTAATAAATCAAGTCATCTCAATAAGAAACCATGAGTCATCACCTAGATGTTTCTATTGGTAAAACTGTGAGGAACTCAGTTATCAATAGCCCAATCATATATATTAATTATTTCCAAAGATATCTACTAGTAAAGTAGAAAATCGTGGTTTTCGTCAAATAACACTAATAAATCAAGTCATCTCAATAAGAAACCCTGAGTAATTTAGGTGATTCTATTGGTAAAACTGTGAGGAACTCAGTTATCAATAGCCCAATCATATATCTTAATTACTTCCAAAGATATGTGCTAGTAAAGTTGAAAATCGTATTTTCATCAAATAGCACTAGTAAACCAAGTCATCTCAATAAGAAACCATGAATAATCTAGGTGATTCTATTGGTAAAACTGTGAGGAACTCAGTTATCAATAGCCCAATCATATATATTAATTATTTCCAAAGATATCTACTAGTAAAGTAGAAAATCGTGGTTTTCGTCAAATAACACTAATAAATCAAGTCATCTCAATAAGAAACCCTGAGTAATTTAGGTGATTCTATTGGTAAAACTGTGAGGAACTCAGTTATCAATAGCCCAATCATATATCTTAATTACTTCCAAAGATATGTGCTAGTAAAGTTGAAAATCGTGCTTTCATTAAATAACACTAATAAACGAAGTCATCTCAATAAGAAACCCTGAGTAATCTAGGTGATTCTATTGGTAAAACTGTGAGGTACTCAGTTATCAAAAGCCCAATCATATATCTTAATTATTTCCAAAGATATGTGCTAGTAAAGTTGAAAACAGTAATAAATCAAGTCATCTCAATAAGAAACCTTGAATAATCTAGGTGATTCTATTGGTAAAACTGTGAGGAACTCAGTTATCAATAGCCCAATCATATATCTTAATTATATCCAAAGATATGTGCTAGTAAAGTTTAAAATCGTGCTTTCATTAAATAAAACTAATAAACCAAGTCATCTCAATAAGAAGCCATGAATAATCTAGGTGATTCTATTGGTAATACTTTGTGGAACTCAGTTATCAATAGCCCAATCATATATCTTAATTACTTCCAAAGATATGTGCTAGTAAAGTTGAAAATCGTATTTTCATCAAATAGCACTAGTAAACCAAGTCATCTCAATAAGAAACCATGAATAATCTAGGTGATTCTATTGGTAAAACTGTGAGGAACTCAGTTATCAATAGCCCAATCATATATCTTAATTATTTCCAAAGATATGTGCTAGTAAAGTTGAAAATTGTGCTTTCATCAAATAACACTAATAAATCTAGTCATCTCAATAAGAAACCATGAGTAATCTAGGTGATTCTATTGGTAAAACTGTGAGGAACTCAGTTATCAATAACCCAATCATATATCTTAATTATTTCCAAAGATATGTGCTAGTAAAATTGAAACTTGTGGTTTTCATCAAATAACACTAATAAATCTAGTCATCTCAATAAGAAACCATGAGTAATCTAGGTGACTCTATTGGTAAAACTGTGAGGAACTAAGTTATCAATAGTACAATCATATATCTTAATTACTTCCAAAGATATGTGTTAGTAAAGTTGGAAATCGTGCGTTCATCAAATAACACTAAGAAATCAAGTCATAACAATAAGAAACCATGAGCAATCTAGGTGATTCTATTGGTAAAACTGTGAGGAACTAAGTTAACAATAGCCCAATCATATATCTTAATTATTTCCAAAGATATGTGCTAGTAAAGTTGAAAATCGTGCTTTCATCAAATAACACTAATAAATCAAGTCATCTCAATATGAAACCATGAATAATCTAGGTGATTCTATTGGTAAAACTGTGAGGAACTTAGTTATCAATAGCCCAATCATATATCTTAATTATTTCCAAATATATGTGCTAGTAAATTTGAAAATCGTGCTTTCATCAAATAACACTAATAAATCAAGTCATCTCAATATGAAACCATGAGTAATCTAGGTGATTCTATTGGTAAAACTGTGAGGAACTCAGTTATCAATAGCCCAATCATATATCTTAATTATTTCCATAGATATGTGTTAGTAAAGTTGAAAATCGTGCTTTCATCAAACAACACTAATAAATCAAGTCATCTCAATGAGAAACCGCGAATAATCTAGGTGATTATATTGGTAAAATTGTGAGGAACTCAGTTATCAATAGGCCAATCATATATCTTAATTATTTCCAAACATATGTGCTAGTAAAGTTGAAAACACTAATAAATCAAGTCATCTCAATAAGAAACCTTGAATAATCTAGGTGATTCTATTGGTAAAACTGTGAGGAACTCAGTTATCAATAGCAGAATCATATATCTTAATTATTTCCAAAGATATGTGCTACTAAAGTTGAAAATCGCGCTTTTATTAAATAACATTAATAAATCAAGTCATCTCAATAAGAAACACTGAGTAATCTAGGTGATTCTATTGGTAAAACTGTGAGGAACTAAGTGATACACGATTAAACGTGGTCCGCCTTGAGGCGGAGTTGGGCATTATTAAGGGTTATATATGTTTTTTATAAACAAAAATAATACAATATTATAGTTTTCTGGTCTAGTGTTTTAGGCGTACATTCCGGCATTTGTTTTATTATTCTTTTTCGCATGCACTTGTTTGTTTGTAGAAACAAATTGCGAAAACAGGCGCGATCAGCCAGGCCTCGCCGCAAGGTTCCCCTGGTGCGACAGCCAGACCGACGCACGTTTCGCGATGCAATAATGACACAACACTGTTAGAAAGAATTTGTTGTTGCTACCAACGTGATTTAGTCAGAACCGGAAAGATGTAATGAATTCTAATAGGTTTGCAGCTCAAAAAACGTGCTCAGACCCATTGAGACACAGATACAGTGTAAGGTGTAAGGGTTATAACAATGTTTCTCTAAAAAAAAATATTGTTTACATGTGTGTTTGAGAGCTGCTCAGGTTGATACGGTGTGAGTGGATTAGTTGCACACACATATTATCATACAGATACGGCAAATTTGGTGTAAGGGTTATAACAACTTTTCTCTAGGAAAAAAATATTGTTTACATGTGTGTTTGTGAGGTGCACATGTTGAACATGTGGAAGTGGATTAGTTAAATTAAAAATTAAATTTATATTAGTTCTTCCAGTGAATTACAAAATGATCTATAGTTATTACAGAAAATATCCAAAGAACAGTTTATGCTGGTGTAACAATCCACCATGAAATACAGTGGAGAGTTTTGATATACAGTGGCACGAGTATTCTACCTCCTAAAGGGTGTAAATACAGACAGGCATACTTCAATTCATATGTATTTGGCTCTATAATGAACTCTGCAAATTTGAATTTATTCAATAAATAAATAAAAGTGACATTTGAGAGCGCGGTTTAATTATCCTGATTCACATCTCAGGATATCTTATTTATTATTGGTGATTATAGATTACTTGTTCGGTATTCAAGAACATAAAGCCCACAACAACATTCAAAATGCTGTCAGTATCAAAATATCGAACAGTAACTAAATACCGATACTTACTAAAAATACCGGTATTTTGAAGGTTGGCATTTCGATAGTGTGGGTATTTTGAGTATCGATATTATGATATAGACCCAATTAATGGTTGCATACTTTAATTGGGTCTATATCATAATATCGATACTCAAAATACCCACACTATCGAAATGCCAACCTTCAAAAATACCGGTATTTTTAGTAAGTATCGGTATTTAGTTACTGTTGATATTTTGATACTGACAGCATTTTGAATGTTGTTGTGTATGTTGGTATTTTTAGTAAGTATAGATATTAAGTTATTTTTGATATTTTGATACTGACAGCATTTTGAATCGTCGGTATTTTGAAACTGTCGGGATTTCGAACGTCGATATTTTACGACGATACTGATTTCGGTAATTTAATAAGTTTCGTTAAAATTTTGCAGCCTTAAAACGGTGTCAGGATAATTTACAGACGAATGCATATTTAACACTCGATAGAGACAACATGTTTGTCCCAACTATTAAAACTTTCTCCATCAAACTTTGCAGCCAATTGAATAATCACCGCTTGCCATTTTGCAATAACATTATTTATGGCAACTGCGATACCCTTTGACACCGCCGCGGTGTTGTCTTGTCATTAATGTTACTATTATTATTATTTTCACGGCATTGAGGCGTACGCTCGCTCGCATTAAAACACACATACATACACACACAAGTGGAAAAATATAAATTTCAAGTACGCGGCCTTCGGCACTATCAACCGCAGCCGTGCCGCCGCCGCCCGGTGCGTTGATCCCCACCGTGTCGCGTGAACGTCTTCGGAAATCGAAACACACATACCGAAAATCGCGATAATAGGCCATTAGTGTGTGCGACAAAAGTTGTATTATCCAACTAGTTTCTAGGTTTTAATCGTTGGTTCTTGGGAGCCCGGGGGCGTAGATTACGCGGTAATAGACAATTAATAGCGATTGTTTGATTGATTGGTAATGCAATACAGGCTATTAAAACTAAAGGTGAGCTTATACTGACATAAAATAAGAAATCATCATCATTTTATTTAAAGAAAAGATTTTTTTAAATTAAAATTTTTTTAAAGGATTCAATGAAGGAGATGAATAAAACTACTATGTTTTTTACTACTTGTTTGTTGTTGTATAGTACTTTTATTCATCTCCTTGATTGAAAATGAATTACCACGTAGTAGACGCCAAAACCCTTCAATTTCTTAATAGGATTAGTTACAGCCGTTTTATTTATAAATTAAATAGTAGCTGAGTTTACACATGATCATGTTATAGCCCCCCAAAATATAATTATGAAGTAATTATTGAAACTAACAACTAGCAATTTCATCATATGTATCTGCATATATTGTGTCCCTCATGGGTATTTGGGGATATTACCCATGAGGGACATAATATATGCAGATACATATGATGATCATTTGAACGTTTTTTAATCTTTAGAAGACTAGTTCGAGTCGCTTTTATAAGTTGTAAGTTGTAATACGCCTACACCTCACGGTAGAAGGCATATGATTAAATAAATAAATAAAGTTGTAATAATAATCGTTTATTAGTGTTATCACTTCAAGAAGTTTACACAATAGTAGCTGAGTTGAAATATTTTGATGTTATTGCCCTTAAAATATAGTTATGAAGTAGTTACTAGAACTAAAGATTGAGGTTAATAAAATATAGCTATTCAGCTACATATGCTGAATATTAGAATATTTTTCAATCACTACAAGACTAGTTACAGTTGTTTTTAGTTAAATAGAACCTGAATTGAAATATTTTAATGTTATTGCCCCTAAAATTGAAATATTTTGAAGTGATTACCCCTAAAATATAGTTATGAAGTAGTTGCTAGAACTAAAGATTGAGGTTCATAAAATATAGCTATTCAGCTACATATGATGAAGATTGGAATATTGTTCAATCATTACAAGACTAGTTACAGTTGTTTTTAGTTAAATAGAACCTACATTGAAATATTTTGAAGTGATTACCCCTAAAATATAGTTATGAAGTAGTTGCTAGAACTAAAGATTGAGGTTCATAAAATATAGCTATTCAGCTACATATGCTGAAGATTAGAATATTTTTCAATCACTAAAAGACTAGTTACAGTTGTTTTTAGTTAAATAGAACCTGAATTGAAATATTTTGATGTTATTGCCCCTAAAATATAGTCATGAAGTAGTTACTAGAACTAAAAAATGAGGATCATAAAATATAGCTATTCAGCTACATGTGATGAAGATTGGAATGTTTTTCAATCATTACAAGACTAGTTACAGTTGTTTTTAGTTAAATAGAACCTGAATTGAAATATTTTGAAGTGATTACCCCTAAAATATAGTTATGAAGTAGTTGCTAGAACTAAAAATTGAGGTTCATAAAATATAGCTATTCAGCTACATATGATCAAGATTGGAATATTTTTCAATCACTACAAGACTAGTAACAGTTGTTTTTAGAAGTTAAATAGAACCTGAATTGAAATATTTTAGTTTTTTTAGTTACTACTACAAGAAGAAACGAAGATAAAAATATATAAAGCTATAGCTTTATACCTATATTAACATACGGATTTGAGACATAGACATTAAATAAAGGACAAAAGAGCAAAATACAAGGAGTGACAATAAAGGACAAAATGAGGAATGAGGATATAAGAAGAGAACTAAATATAGCAATTGAGGGACATAATACGTTCAGCTACATATGGTGAAAATTTGAACATCTTCTAACTTTTAGCAAAGTAGTTACAGCCATTTTTGTAGAAGTTGATTAGTAGCACCGTTGGCACATTTTGATTTAATGGCCTCCCAAAATATGGTTATGCAGTAGGTAGTTAAACTTAAAACTAGCAATTGAGGCACATAATACATTCAGCTATATATGATGAAAATTTGAGTATCTTCTAACTTTTAGAAGAGTAGCTACAGCTATTTTTGCAGAAGTTGATTAGTAGCACCGTTGGCACATTTTGATTTAATGGCCTCCAAAATATAGTTATGCAGTTGTTAGTTAAACTAAAAACTAGCAATTGAGGGACATGATGCATTCAGCTACATATGCTGAAAATTTGAATATCTTCTAACTTTTAGAAGAGTAGTTACAGCCATTTTTGTAGAAGTTGATTAGTAGCACCGTTGACACATTTTGATTTAATGGCCAAAATATAGTTATGCAGTAGTTAGTTAAACTAAAAACTAGCAATTGAGGGACACAATACGTTCAGCTACATATGCTGAAAATTTGAATATCTTCTAACTTTTAGAAGAGTAGTTACAGCCATTTTTGTAGAAGTTGATTAGTAGCACCGTTGACACATTTTGATTTAATGGCCTCCAAAATATAGTTATGCAGTAGTTAGTTAAACTAAAAACTAGCAATTGAGGGACATAATACATTCAGCTACATATGCTGAAAATTTGAAGATCTTTTAGAAGAGTAGTTACAGCTATTTTTGTAGAAGTTGGTTAGTAGCTTCGTTGACACATATTGATTTAATGGCCTCTAAAATATAGTTATGCAGTAGTTAGTTAAACTAAAAAGTAACAATTGAGGGATATAATACGTTCAGCTACATATGGTGAACATTTGAACATCTTCTAACTTTTATAAGAGTAGTTAAAACCATTTTTGTAGAAGTTGATTAGTAGCACCGTTGACACATTTTGATTTAATGGCCTCCAAAATATAGTTATGCAGTAGTTAGTTAAACTAAAACTAGCAATTGAGGGACATAATACGTTCAGCTACATATGGTGAAAATTTGAATATCTTCTAACTTTTAGAAGAGTAGTTACAGCAATTTTTGTAGAAGTTGATTAGTAGCACCGTTTGCACATTTTGATTTAATGGCTTCCAAAATATAGTTATGCAGTAGTTAGTTAAACTAAAAACTAGCAATTGATGGACATAATACGTTCAGCTACATATGGTGAAAATTTGAACATTTTCTAACTTTTAGAAGAGTAGTTACAGCCATTTTTGTAGAAGTTGATTAGTAGCACCGTTTGCACATTTTGATTTAATGGCCTCCAAAATATAGTTATGCAGTAGTTAGTTAAACTAAAAACTAGCAATTGAGGGATATAATACGTTCAGCTACATATGGTGAAAATTTGAACATCTTCTAACTTTTAGAAGAGTAGTTACGGCCATTTTTGTTGAAGTTGATTAGTAGCACCGTTGACACATTTTGATTTAATGGCCTCCAAAATATAGTTATGCAGTAGTTAGTTAAACTAAAAACTATCAATTGAGGGACATAATACGTTCAGCTACATATGGTGAAAATTTTAATATCTTCTAACTTTTAGAAGAGTAGTTACAGCTATTTTTGTAGAAGTTGATTAGTAGCACCGTTGACACATTTTGATTTAATGGCCTCCAAAATATAGTTATGCAGTAGTTAGTTAAACTAAAAACTAGCAATTGAGGGACATAATACGTTCAGCTACATATGGTGAAAATTTGAATATCTTCTAACTTTTAGAAGAGTAGTTACAGTCGGTTTTGTAGAAGTTGATTAGTAGCACCGTTGACACATTTTGATTTAATGGCCTCCAAAATATAGTTATGCTGTAGTTAGTTAAACTAAAAACTACCAATTGAGGGACATAATACATTCAGCTACATATGCTGAAAATTTGAAGATCTTCTAACTTTTAGAAAAGTAGTTACAGCCATTTTTGTAGAAGTTGATTAGTAGCACCGTTGGCACATTTTGATTTAATGGCCTCCAAAATATAGTTATGCAGTAGTTAGTTAAACTAAAAACTAGCAATTGATGGACATAATACGTTCAGCTACATATGGTGAAAATTTGAACATCTTCTAACTTAGAAGAGTAGTTAAAACCATTTTTGTAGAAGTTGATTAGTAGCACCGTTGGCACATTTTGATTTAATGGCCTCCAAAATATAGTTATGCAGTAGTTAGTTAAACTAAAAACTAGCAATTGACGGACATAATACATTCAGCTATATATGAAGAAAATTTGAGTATCTTCTAACTTTTAGAAGAGTAGTTACAGCCATTTTTGTAGAAGTTGATTAGTAGCACCGTTGGCACATTTTGATTTAATGGCCTCCAAAATATAGTTATGCAGTAGTTAGTTAAACTAAAAACTAGCAATTGATCGACATAATACGTTCAGCTACATATGGTGAAAATTTGAACATCTTCTAACTTTTAGAAGAGTAGTTACAACCATTTTTGTGAAAGTTGATTAGTAGCACCGTTGACACATTTTGATTTAATGGCCTCCAAAATATAGTTATGCGGTAGTTAGTTAAACTAAAAACTAGCAATTGAGGGACATAATACGCTCAGCTATATGTGGTGTAAATTTGAACATCTTCTAACTTTTAGAAAAGTAGTTACAAGCATTTTTGTAGAAGTTGATTAGTAGTACCGTTGGTACATTTTGATTTAGTGGCCTCCAAAATATAGTTATGCAGTAGTTAGTTAAACTAAAAACTAGCAATTGAGGGACATAATACGTTCAGCTACATATGGTGAAAAATTGAACATCTTCTAACTTTTAGAAGAGTAATTACAGCAATTTTTGTAGTAGTTGATTAGTAGCACCGTTTGCACATTTTGATTTAATGGCCTCCAAAATATAGTTATGCAGTAGTTAGTTATACTAAAAACTAGCAATTGAGGGACATAATACGTTCAGCTACATATGGTGAAAATTTGAACATCTTCTAACTTTTAGAAGAGTAGTTACAGCTATTTTTGTAGAAGTTGATTAGTAGCTTCGTTGACACATATTGATTTAATGGACTCTAAAATATAGTTATGCTGTAGTTAGTTAAACTAAAAAGTAACAATTGAGGGATATAATACGTTCAGCTACATGTGGTGTAAATTTGAACATCTTCTAACTTTTAGAAGAGTAGTTACAGCTATTTTTGTTGAAGTTGTTTAGTAGCACTGTTGACACATTTTGATTTAATGGCCTCCAAAATATAGTTATGCAGTTGTTAGTTAAACTAAAAACTAGCAATTGAGGGACATAATGCATTCAGCTACATATGATGAAAATTTGAACATCTTCTAACTTTTAGAAGAGTAGTTACAACCATTTTTGTAGAAGTTGATTAGTAGCTTCGTTGACACATTTTGATTTAATGGCCTCCAAAATATAGTTATGCAGTAGTTAGTTAAACTAAAAACTAGCAATTGAGGAACATAATACGTTCAGCTACATATGGTGAAAATTTTAACATCTTCTAACTTTTAGAAGAGTAGTTACAGCAATTTTGAGTTGCAGTTGGCACATTTTGATTTGATACCCTGCTAAATCTAGTTACGCATTAGTTAGTAAAATTAAAAACCAGCAATTGAAGGACATATTCTATTCAGCTACATATGATGAAAATTTGAACATTTTCTAACCTTTAGAAGACTAGTTACAGTAATTTTTTAGATGTTGAGTAGTAGCACAATTGACATATTTTTTATTTCATGGTCTCCAGAATATAGTTACGCAGTAGCTAGTAAAATTAAAAACTAGCAATTGAGGGACATATTATATTTAGCTATATATGACGAACATTTGAACATTTTTGTAACTTTTAGAAGACTAGTTACAACCGTTTTTAGAAGTCGAGTAGTAGCGCAGTTGACATATTTTTGTTAGATTTTGGACACATTTGATAGCTTGCATAATCTAGTTACGCAGTAGTTAGTAAAAATAAAAACTAGCAATTGAGGAACATATTATATTCAGCTACATATGATGGAAATTTGAACATTTTCTAACCTTTAGAAAACTAGTTACAGCCATTTTTTAGATGTCGAGTAGTAGGACAGTTGACACATTTTTATGTTATAGCCTCGAGAATATAGTTACGCAGTAGTTAGTTAAACTAAACACTAGCAATTGAAAGACATATTAAATTCAGCTACATATGATGAACATTTGAACATTTTCTAACCTTTAGAAGACTAGTTGCAACCGTTTTTAGAAGTCGAGTAGTAACGCAGTTGACATATTTTTGATAGATTTTGGACACATTTGATAGCTTGCATAATCTAGTTACGCAGTAGTTAGTAAAATTATAAATTAGAAATTGAGGGACATATTATATTCAGCTACATATGATGAAAATTTGAACATTTTCTAACCCTTATAAAACTAGTTGCAGCCATTTTTTAGATGTCGAGTAGTAGGACAGATGACTCATTTTTATTTTATAGCCTCCAGAATATAGTTACTCAGTAGTTAGTTAAACTAAACACTAGCAATTGAAAGACATATTATATTTAGCTACATATGATGAACATTTGAACATTTTCTAACCTTTAGAAGACTAGTTGCAACCGTTTTTAGAAGTCGAGTAGTAGCGCAGTTGACATATTTTTGATAGATTTTTGACACATTTGATAGCTTGCACAATCTAGTTACGCAGTAGTTAATAAAAATAAAAACTAGCAATTGAGGAACATATTATATTCAGCTACATATGATGAAAATTTGAACATTTTCTAACCTTTAGAAAACTAGTTACAGCCATTTTTTAGATGTCGAGTAGTAGGACAGTTGACACATTTTTATTTTATAGCATCCAGAATATAGTTACACGGTAGTTAGTTAAACTAAATACTAGCAATTGATGGACATATTATATTCAGCTACATATGATGAAAATTTGAACATTTTTTAACCTTTAGAAAACTAGTTACAGCCGTTTTCTAGAAGTCGAGTATTAGCACAGTTGACACATTTTGAATTGGTAGCCTGCGTAATCTAGTTACGCATAAGTTAGTAAAATTAAAAACCAGCAATTGAGGGACATACTATATTCAGCTACATATGATGAAAAATTTGAACATTTTTTAACCTTTAGAAGATTAGTTACAGCCGTTTTTTAGAAGACGAGTAGTAGCACAGTTGACACATTTTGATTTTGTAGGCTCCAAAATATAGTTACACAGTAGTTAGTAAAATTAAAAACTAGCAATTGAGGGACATACTATATTCAGCTACATATGATGAACATTTGAACATTTTCCAACGCTTAGAAGACTAGTTACAGCTGTTTTTTAGAAGTCGAATAGTAGCAGAGTTGACACATTTTGATTTGATAGTCTGCATATTCCAGTTAGTAATATTAAAATCTAACAATTGAGGGACACAATATATTCAGCTATATATGATGAATATAAATATAAATATGATGAAAAACTGAACATTTTCTAACCTTTAGAAAACTTGTTACAATCGTTTTTATTATAAATTCAGTAGTAGCAGTAGTAGCTAAGTGGACACATTTTGATTTTATAGCCTTCAAAATATATTTGTACAGTAGTTACAATAACTAAATAGTGAGGGTTATTAAACTTCTAATATATGACACACATGATGAATAATACATATGCTAAATAATAAAAACTACAAAAATTACTACTTTGTAGAAAAGTTTATTTGTGCAAATAGTTTTATACCGGTTCATTTATACGAACATTTTATATACTTGTAACTGGTGTAGAATTTCCATACCACATTTAATTGAATCTTTTTTTTTGTCCTTGACAAATAGAAGGAGTTATATTTTTTCATTCGATCTACCATTCAATTTAATATTTCAAATATTTTTCTGTATGATACGAGACAATTTAGATTGTCTCGCATCTTGACTAACATTTGAGTCAAGAAATTGTCTTGTCTAAAACGACCTTTATATATAAAACGATATAGGAAACTAGATAATGTCATACGGGCTTTAAAGATATATTTATAATTATGCGCCTTATGTTAAGTCTCATTTACAAGTTAATGAAATAAAACAGTCTGTTAATTTTATTTAGGAATATAATATAAATATTTCTAATAAAAATTCTTAATGTTAATTTAATAATGTATGCGCCTGCAGTAAATTATCAACCGATACGCCTATGTGTTTCCAACTCTTTTAATTGGCACGTTATTTACTATCTATCCTTGGTCCCGTGTGTTCGATTGCCGCCCGTTTGTCGATATACAATAAATCGTAAAAAGCGATTGGAAAAAGTAACAACACGTCGTCGCCGTCGCCGTCTTCGCGGCCTGTCCCATAAAAAATTGATCCACTAACCCTGAATCTCTCTCCGTCCTCTCGCGGCGATCGCTTATGCAATGCGAAATCAAAGAGGCCGTGATACTACTTTACTTACCACGCTCGTTTGTTTTAATCCCGGCGGCGGCGACTGTTTTGGGGGGGCGGCACAATCACGCACACTCAAAAATAAAAACAGCACACACCACCAAATAACTAACAACGGTTAACAAAATGCACTTGACGTATTTTGGGTTGTTTGTTGATTTCAATTTTTTTTTGAATTTTGGTTGTTGCGCGCGCGCTAAAATCACTCTCGCTCCCGCCGTCCGCACTAACTCGCTAACGGGGACAGACTGAGGAGGCGCGCGTCGCGTTGAACTCAGCGGCGGCGAATACAACCACCACCACCACCTCCACCGGCTACGGGTGAGAGAGCAGGTGCCTTTTGCTGGCTGATGGCAGTGGGGGATTAGTAATGATTAAGGGCGGCTAACCAAAATCTGTAGGGTTGTTACAATACTCGCAAAAATAATCCCAAAAAAGTTAGAAAGTTACCATTATTGGAGTTATGAATTAGCACTTCACGATAAGAATTTAATTAATTAATTGAAATGTTTCTCAAAAGTAATTTATTTTGAATACAATTTTGAACATAACACATTATAGAATTGTTGTGAATCTAAAATAAAAAAAATATGTATAACCCCCACACATATTTTTGCTAGTTTTGCTACAGAATTATATCTCGTTTCGTAGCTGAATATTTATACTTGGGCTACTTATTACCCATGTGATAAAGATAAAACTATAATTTTGATTATTATTTATAAAGTGCGTGGCATAATCACAATGTATCTTACCTATACAAAATGTAATAATATAATTATATAAGAAAAATAAAATAAAAGTCACCCATGATAAACCGATAAACATAAAAAATAAATCTTGTATTGTTCAAGATTGTATATCACATGTTATTTAAAAGCGTTTTGATAAATTTATATAAAACATACATTCAAGGCCATAGTATGAACAAAAAACGCCGTTTATTTTAACATAAATTTATTGGATCGCATAAATCAATTTTCACTTTTTCTCATTATTATTATTTCACTTTGTAGTATTTACGCAGCCGCCTAAAAATACGCCTCGCCACTGTTTGGAATTGGTTCGCATCGCGTAAACTTCCATAAACACCGGGGAGAAGGACCTTGGGCCTGTCCCCAAAAGCGTTTCCATAAAAATAACCCGGCAATTACAATTTCTCATTACGCACACACACACTCACGTGTGCAGGACGGAGAGGCACGCGCGCGCCCGTCGATTTCAAATCACTTCCATGTCGTGAGTAATCAGAGGGCCCCGGGGGCGCATTCTGTGCTGATTTAAAGTGGGCCGCGCTGTCTAAAACAACTAAAACACTTTCTTTCGGCTAAAAACTGATTCGGGTGCGGGAAAAAGTGTAAAAAGTCGACCCGCTCGAAACTGCCTCCTGTGAGGATTGAACTCACGACCCCTGGTTTACAAGACCAGTGCTCTGCCACTGAGCTAAAGAGGCTTATGTATCATGGCTTTCAATTGTAACTATATAAGAAAGGACATACTTTTCTGATTTATAATAGTTTTTCAAAAAATTTAGTGTTTATTTTACGAGGGCTATCGCCACTAGTTTAACATTTCTAAGTAATGTCAAACCTGATAATGTTATGAGTCTTATTTTATTCTAATAAAACTCCAAAAAAATGCATAAATTTATGCTTGTTATAAAAGGCACCTTATACAGTCAATAATACTGTCAATCCTAGTACTGTCAGTATTTGCTTCAATCCTCCTTTTATATTTATCAAGTAATCAATTATCCGGATTAACATCAGTATTCTCTTGATTTCATCATTACTATACCTTACACGATCAGTAATACAGGCAATATTTTAGAAAAAATAACATTTTAAACATATTATCGTACAGTAATAGACCTATACTGACATATGGAAGCGAGACGTGGAAGCTAACGAAGAGGGACAAAAGTAGAATACAGGCAATGGAAATGAAATATCTCAGAGGAGTAAAACAAGTTACGAGAAGAGACAGAATAAGAAATGATGACATCAGAGAAGAACTGGGAATTGAAGCTGTAGATAAGTATATAGAAAAGAAACAACTAAACTGGTGGGGTCATTTAATTAGGATGGACAAAAAGAATCAAACAAAACAGGTATGGGAAGCAAGAACTGAAAATAAAAGAAGAAGAGGTAGACCAAGAAAAGAGTGGGACAACATAATAGAGGACATAATAATCAAGAAAGGAAAAACAGTCAAGCAAGCAAGAGAACTGGCGAAGAACAGAAAGGAGTGGAAAGAATTCACAAATGTATAAACAACAGTAATTGTAAACTATAATAATGTTCATAATGTTAATGTAATAGCCTACACCCAAAGGTAAAAGGCAATTGATAATATATATATATATATATATATATATATATATATATATATATATATATATAATACTGTCATTATTCTAAAATATTGATCATGTAAGGTGCCTTTAGGACACTTACACGGTCAATAAAACTGTCAATCCTAGCACTGTCAGTATTTGCTTGAGTCCTCCTTCAATATTTACCAAGTAATCAATTATCCGGATATACATCAGCATTCTCTTCATTTCATCGTAACTATATCTTACCTGATAAGTAATACTGTCAATGTTTTAGAATAATGAACATTTTAAACATGTTATCGTACAGTAATACTGTCATTCTAAAATATTGACAGTCTTAACGACTGTGTAAGCTGCCTATAATAGCATTTATAAATTAAAAATGTCTAGAGTAGTATCCCTGAGAATTATCGTTTGTTTACAAAGTTATTATTACAATTTAGGGTGAAATAAAATTTTAAAACAAAATTGCAATTCAAAGTATATATATATATATATATATATATATATATATATATATATATATATGTATATATATATAATCTTTTAAAATATCTTTATTTATAATATAATATATAATATAATGTACACACCAAACTATGCCCGTCCACTATTTCAAACGAGTTGAACTATGCATTACATTATTTTTCATATATATCTTTTTAATTAATTCTTAAATTAATGAATGAAATTAATTGAATCATAGAAAATAACGAATAACAGTGTAGTGCAGAGTTCAAGTCGTTTGAAATAGTGGACGGGCATAGTTTGGTTGGTGGGGGCCACCCGCTCACCCCACCTTCGCTCGCATAGTTTTTTCAATGGATACAGACGTTTTATGTTGTTTAAACTATTCCAAGAAGAGTGTTATCTTATGGAAAAACTATGCGAAACAAGGTGGGGTGGGCGGGCGGCCCCTACCAACCAACCTATGCCCGTCCACTATTTCAAACGACTTGAACTATGCATTACATTATTTTTCATATATATCTTTTTAATTAATTCTTAAATTAATAAATGAAATTAATTGAATCATAGAAAATAACGAATAACAGTGTAGTGCAGAGTTCAAGTCGTTTGAAATAGTGGACGGGCATAGTTTGGTTAGTGGGGGCCACCCGCCCACCCCACCTTCGCTCGCATAGTTTTTTCAATGGATACAGACGTTTTATGTTGTTTAAACTATTCCAAGAAGAGTGTTATCTTATGGAAAAACTATGCGAACCAAGGTGGGGTGGGCGGGAGAGCCCCTACCAACCAAGTTTCGTGTGTCGAGATTATTAAAGCGTATTTTAATTCTATTGTATTTTCTGTACAAATTCCTTCCAGTCCTTCCTATTGCTCGCCATTCTCCTTGCATCCTGCCATGCAATGCCATTCCTCGTTAGTATTTCATGTATGTTGTCTTCCGACGTTTTGTGTGGTCTACCTCTTCTTTTCTTTCCTTGTATTCTTGTGTTCCATACACTGTTTGTCTGTCTCCCTTCTGGCATGCGAATTATGTGTCGATACTGTCCGAGTTGTTTCCTTTCTATAGTTGTCTGTATACTTTCTATCTGTAGAGTTGTTCGAATTTGCTCATTTCGTATTGTGTTAATTCTTGTGATACCTTCTATTCTCCTTAAGTACTTCATTTCTGCTGCTTGTATTTTGCTTTTAAGTCTCTTGTGCAATGTCCATGTTTCGCTTCCGTATATCAGTGTTGATCTATATATTGTTTTGAACATTATGAGTTTTGTTTTCTTCGATACCTGCTTATTATTAAGTATTATTTTGTTTAGCATATGGTAGCTTTTGTTTGCTGCCCGTATCCTGTTGTTTATTTCTGGTTCCAGACTTCCCTTGTTATTTATATTTATACCCAGGTATTTAAAATTTTCCACCTGCTCGATACTTTTTCCCGTAATTTAATATTTGTTTCCACTTTCTGTTTGGCGATCACCATAATTTTTGTTTTATCTGTACTTATTGTCATGTTGTTTTTATTTAGTTCTTCGTTCCATATATTAATGTTCTCTTGCAGGTTTTCTTCGGAATTGGCTAGTATTACAATATCATCAGCAAAAGCACACTCAGGTATCATTGTGCGTCGTAGTTTATAATATCCTATGTCCATTTTCCTTGTTTTTTCCTTTATATTTTTTAATATATTATCTAGGAATATTATAAACAGTAGAGGGCTTAATGCTCCACCTTGTCTTAGTCCTTGTTTGGTTGTAAATTCCTGTGATATCTGATTTCCTGTCCTTATGTAATTGAATGTCTTTCTGTATATAACTTGTATTGCTCTTTGTAGTTGTTTGCTTATTTGCCTCTTTTGTAATATATTCCACATCGTTTTTCTCGGTACTCTGTCGAACGCTTTTTCCACGTCTATAAATACTATGAATAATTTACTGTCATGGCCCATTGTTTTCTCCATCAGTTTTCTTAGTGTATATATATATATGGTCCTGCGTTGAGTGGCCCTTCCTGAAGCCACTTTGTGCATTTTCCATCGTTAGTTGAGTTTGTTGTCTTAGTTTACTTTCTATTATAATCTTTTAGCAGTTGTGCATATTAGTGATATTGTAGCCTCTGTTATTATGTGTTTGAAACTGCTCCATATTTCCCCCACATCATTATATTTTGAAAAAGATGTAAGTTCCTTAATATAATTCTGGTACTTAGCTTTTGTTTCTTTATATTTTAGTTTGTCTATTCTGCATTTCTCGGTTGCAGTTTCTTTCTTGTACTTGTTAAAAAATAGTCTATGATCGACTTTTAATTTCTACTCTTTACTTCTCTGGTATATTTGTGTATTTCTTTATGGGCGAATATTGAGTTTAGTATGACGACGTCGTTTAAGATGCAGAAGTCAATTAATCTGTTTCTGGTATTGTTTCTCGTCGGTTCTCCATGAATCCCATTATCCTGTATTTATATTTCCTATTCTTGTATTTATGTCTCCTGTAATGTAAGTATTTTCTCCTGCCTTCTCGTATAATATTTGTAGCTCTTCCCAAAATTTGTCTTTTTCTGTTTTACTTTCGTCTTCTGTTGGCCCATATACTATAATTAGCTTTCCCTTCCATCCATCTACCTATTCAATTTTTACTGTCATTAATCTTTCGTTTACGCATTCCCATTCCGTTATTGACTGTTCTAACCTTTTGTTTATTATGCAACCCACTCCTGCTCTGGCTCTTTCACTTTCTTCAACTCCACTATATATTTGTATGTGGTCGTTTATGGCCCTTTCTAAACCTCTCCCTTTCTTTTTTGTTTCTGTTATCGCCATTATATCTAATTTTGTATTTTCAAATTCTTCTATTAGTTCAAGTTCTTTGCCTTTCAGGCTGCGTATGTTCCAGTTTCCAATTCTCATCGTCCTTTTTGTTTGCGCTGTTGGTTTTGTTATATCTATTATTTCTTTTGTGTTGAGACTGCCTATTCTTCTCTCTTTATTTTTTTCAATCGTGTCCTTTTCCCTTGCTAGTTTCGTTATCATATAATTATTTTCTGTATATTTCGTAGTTAATTTTTTGTCTGCACTAACTCTAGTTTTTCCGGTACCCTATTCCATTTTCATAGCTTTCCGTCTACAGTTAATTTATTATATCCAATTTTACCTCTTCTCCTTTATTTCTCTCTTCCTTTGCCATTTTTCTTATTTGTGTGTTTCGCTCTCTTTCCTTTTTTGTCCCATCGTCGTTTATATAAATTCTTCCTTGTTTGTTATTTTTAAGTTTATATTTATTCTTCATTATTTTTTCTTTATCTTCCTCCTTCTCTAATTCAATCAGGTAATCGATTTAATAATAAACTAAATTTATTTGTGGCCCTTAAGGTCGTTTTAGACAAGGCAATTTCTTAGCTCAAAAGTTGTTCAAGAAATGAATTTATATATCCTCCTCCCATACAATTTCTCCTTAACAACCAACCTGACTATGTCCGTCCACTATTTCAAGTGACTTGAACTATGCACTATACTGTTATCCGTGACTTTCTATTATTTAATTATATTCATTTGTTAGTTTACGCCTAATACGTATAAAACGCGTTATATTTTTCCATTCGATTTACCATCCAACTCAATATTTCAAATAATTTGCTGTATGATACGAGACAATTTAGATTGTCTAGCATCTTGACTAACTTTTGAGTCAAGAAATTGTCTTGTCTAAAACGACCTTAAATTAGGTGTGATAACTAAACATTTGGTATATTATGTTATTAGCGATCGTACAACTTGCTAAAAAGGGCCGTAACAAAACACTGGCTATAAAAGTTATGCAAGTTTTTATAAAAAAGTATTTATAGTGTAATGTAATAAAAGCGGAAGCAGTTATTGGACA
Source organism: Lordithon lunulatus (assembly GCA_963942505.1). Lineage (NCBI taxonomy): Eukaryota > Metazoa > Arthropoda > Insecta > Coleoptera > Staphylinidae > Lordithon > Lordithon lunulatus. Next base: position 43,465,135 of record OZ012673.1, read on the forward strand.
TTTTCAACCAGTTATCATTTAGGGGAAACATTTATGACACACCAATAATAAAACATAACTACTCGCAATATTTTTTAACAGCACTGACAGCACTAGGGAATAAAGTTATGCAAGTATTTTTTCTTGTAAATTGTAAAAAAAGGGGAAGCTGCAATAAACGTTTTATTTGGGTTGGCACTGTAAAAGTAACAAACAAGTCCCTATCGCGGCCTCTCAAATGGGCCGACAAGCGACGTATTATGTATGTATGTATGTGTGTGTGTGTTTAATTAATCGCTTTTTGCGCTTTATTTTTTCCTCGGGCTGATTGTTTTAAGGTCGGCCCCTTTGACGAATATAACGCCAGCCTGCGTGTGCGCGCCTGCTTTTACGAGCGCACTCAACATCTGGACCGATAATTGGCATCATTCATCCATCACGCCCGCCGACGACGACGGCGGCGGCGGAGGAGGAGGCGGCGGCACACGCTCGATTTCGCACAACAAATATAACCGAGAGGAAGACGCAATAAATTTTACATTTGGAAAAGTACTGCACAAACATTAAACAATATTTTAATTGATACTTGTGGTAGCTAGCATGTTTAATACAGTGTATTAGTTTCTAGTAAGTTTTAGATACTTCTTTTAAACTTATGTAATTGTAAATTTAGTTTGAATTGCATATGACATAAATGTAAGAATAGGAAATAAAGGGATAGAACATATAATGGGGATTCATGGAGAACCGATGAGAAACAATATAGGAAACAGATTAATTGACTTCTGCATCTTAAACGACGTCGTAAATCTAAACTCAATATTCGCCCATAAAGAAATACACAAATATACCAGAGAAGTAAAGAGTAGAAATGAAAAGTCGATCTTAGACTATTTTCTAATAAACACACAACAAAGGAAGGTAGTTAATGATGTACGGGTGAAAAGAGGAAGCGAGATAGGAAGTGATCACTATCTAATGGTAGCAAACATCGCAATTAAGGAAGAAATAAAAACAAAAACGATGACAAGCGGAAACGAGGTTGAAACTAAAAACGAATAAGTACAAGAAAGAAACTGCAACCGAGAAATGCAGAATAGACAAACTAAAATATAAAGAAACAAAAGCTAAGTACCAGAATTATACTAAGGAACTTACATCTTTTTCAAAATATAATGATGTGGAGGAAATATGGAGCAGTTTCAAACACATAATAACAGAGGCTACAAAACGCGAATGCGGAACAACCAGACAGGTAAACAACAGAAAGCTAACACGATGGTGAACTATAGAAATAAAAGAGGAAATAAAGAAGAAAAAGCAAAAGTGGCTAAAGTACATCAACTCCAAGAAAGAAGAAGAGTACGAAGCGTATAAAATACAGACAAAAGCAACGAAACAAATAATAAAAGAATCAAGGGAAAGGACATGGGAAGAATTTGGGAAAACACTAGAATACAGCTTTAACGAAAATAAAAAGCTGTTTTATAGAACTCTAAAGAAAAGCAAGAACGAGACAGTACAAATAACAATAAGACAAGTAAAGGATAATCAGGGAATAATAATAAAACAAGATCATGATATAACGAAAAGATGGAAAGAGCAATTCGAAGAGCTTTTGCAGGAGAAAACGATGAAGCACAAACGAAGGAAATGAGAACGCACATGTGGAAAATATTCTGAACGAAGAACCAGACAATATAACAGAAGCAGAAGTAAAAGAAGCACTTATAAAATTAAGAAATGGTAAAGCAGCAGGTCATGATAACATAAAAGCTGAACAACTTAAAAATATGGGCGAGGAAGGTGTAAATTTGTTAAAACAGCTTCTAAACACTATATAGAAAAGAGGAAAAATTCCAAATGGCTCGGAGAAAACAGTAATATTCCCAATATACAAAAAAGGAGACAACAAAAACTGCAATAATTACATGGGAATATCACTAATATGCACAACTGCTAAAATTTATGAGGTTATACTAGAAAGTAAACTCAGACAACAAACTGAACTAACGATGGAAAATGCACAAAGTGGCTTCAGGAAGGGCCACTCAACGCAGGACCATGTATTTACACTAAGAAAACTGATGGAGAAAACAATGGGCCAAGACAGTAAATTATTCATAGCATTTATAGACGTGGAAAAAGCGTCCGACAGAGAAAAACGATGTGGAATATATTACAAAAGAGGCAAATAAGCAAACAACTACAAAGAGCAATACAAGGTATATACAGAAAGATATACAATTACATAAGGACGGGAAATCAGATATCACAGGAATTTACAACCAAACAAGGACTAAGACAAGGTGGAGCATTAAGCCCTCTACTGTTTATAATATTCCTAGATAATATATTAAAAAATATAAAAGAGGAAACAAGGAGAATGGACATAGGATATTATAAACTACGACGCATAATGATAGCTGATTTTGATTTTGCTGATGATATTGTAATACTAGCCAAAATCCGAAGAAAACCTGCAAGAGAACATTAATATATGGAACGAAGAACTAAATAAAAACAACATGACAATTAGTACAGATAAAACAAAAATTATGGTGATCGCCAAACAGGAAGTGGAAACAAATATCAAAATAGCGGGGAAAAGTATAGAGCAGGTGGAAAATTTTAAATACTCGGGTATAAATATAAATAACAAGGGAAGTCTGGAGCCAGAAATAAACAACAGGATACGGGCAGCAAACAAAAGCTACCATATGCTAAACAAAATAATACTTAATAATAAGTAGGTATCGAAGAAAACAAAACTCATAATATTCAAAACAATATATAGACCAACACTGATATACGGAAGCGAAACATGGACATTGGACAAGAGACTTAAAAGCAAAATACAAGCACCAAAAATAAAGTACTTAAGAAGGATAGAAGATATCACAAGAATTGACAGAATACGAAATGAACAAATTCGAACAACTGTACAGATAGAAAGTATACAGACAACTATAGAAAGGAAACAACTCGGATGGTATGGACACATAATTCGCATGCCAGAAGGGAGACAGACAAAAAGTGTATGGAACACAATAATACAAGGAAAGAAAAGAAGAGGTAGACCACACAAAACGTGGGAAGACAACATACATTGAATACTAACGAGGAATGGCATTGGATGGCAGGATGCAAGGAGAATGGCGAGCAATAGGAAGGACTGGAAGAAATTTCTACAGAAAATACAATAGATTTAAAATTTTAAAATACGTTTAAATAATCTCGACACCTGAAAGGATATAAAGAGATTTTAATAGATTTTATATATATATATATATATATATATATATATATATATTAAATCAATATTTATCTAGTCTTTTATTGCCTAATATACTTTATATTTAGCCCCAACCAGACACATTTCCATTTATTTTATATTACTCATTTCATAAATTAATATGGACATTTACAGAGTTAGAGACCAATGATATAAAGGCACCTTACACGATCAATATTACTGTCAATATTTTAAAATAATGACAGTATTACTGTACGACAATATGTTTAAAATGTTAATTTTTCTAAAATATTGCCAGTATTACTCATCGTGTAAAGTATCTTAATGATGTAATGAAGAGAATACTGATCTTTATCCGGATAATTGAGTCCTTGATAATTATAAAAGGAGGGTTGAAGCAAATATTGACAGTACTAGGATTGACAGTATTATTGACCGTGTAAGGTGCCTTTTAGGCAAAAACAATTATAAATAGTGGCCCGTTGCAGCAATTGCAACAATAAAAGAAGTATAAATAGGATATTTATACTTCTATAAACAAATAAAGGCTATTCTCTATTATATCAAGTGGTGGGTAAGGAGTTGGCAACATGTAACATCTGTGTAAGTCCATCTCAAATGACAACTTCACCTGCACGTGGGTACCTACTGCTAGATAACAAACGAGGCTCTGTCGACCGAACCGCGGCGGAATAACCGTACGATCCGGAATTAAAGAAATGTAATTCCACATACTGGGTAAACTCAACCCACCTACCAACCCGCATTTGCCAGCGTGGTAGGTCACCGTCTAAAAATCCCCTTATGAGATACAACAACAGTAGAAGGCCCTCAGTCTCCGGCAGTACGAAGTCTTCCGATCACGGTAGCGACCGGCTCAGATAGAGAACAGAGGGTGCGAAGAATCCCCGGATTGGATCAGGCTACCACAAGAAAAGAAAATTGCTAATCGCCACATATAACACCCGAACACTGTCAACCGTAGAAAAATTACTAGAACTAGAGGAAGAACATCTACACATTAAATGGGACGTAGTAGGTATTAGTGAATTCAGGAAGAAAGGTGAAGGCCAAAATGACACTAAAATCAGGAAACAGCATCTACTACAGAGGAGAGAAAGAGTCTACCCTAAGAGGAGTTGGTTTTATCATCCACAAGAAACATGCCAAGAACATCACTGAGATTGGAAGCATAAGTTCGAGAGTCGCCTACCTAATACCTAAAATAAACCAAAGGTATAATCTTAGAATCGTGCAAGCATACGCCCCCATTACCAGCCACGCAGATGAAGAAGTCGAGAGTTTCTATGAAGACGTTGCCATAGCTAAGAGCTACTCCAAGCCCCAATACACCTTTCTAATTGGCGACTTTAATGCCAAAATTGGCGGAAAACAATAAGAAGAAATATCCATTGGAAACTACGGATTGGTCAAAGGAATGAAAGGGGAAATCTACTATTGGAATTATACTACAATATGGCCTCTACGCAATGAACACTTTTTTCAAAAAAAGAATAACGCGGAAGTGGACATGGAGGAGCCAAAATGAACTAGACTACATCATAAGTGACAGGAAGGACATTATACAAGATGTCACAGTACTAAACAAGTGTTCAGTTGGCAGCGATCACCGTATGGTTAGGGCAAAGATAGTGTTAAACATAAAAATAGAAAGATCTAAACTAACCAAAAAACAAGAAACTAACAAATGGACATCTATCGAACAACCAGATACATACAAACAAATAATACAAACAAACTTACAAGGACTAGCGAACATGAGGCTTGAAGAAGTAAATGATTCTGCGCTAAAAGAGGCAGTAAGTAATTGCAAATCTAAAGTGGAAAAGGAGAGTGGAAAATTAAGTACACACACAAAACAGCTCATGAAACACCGAAGAGACCTAACGTCTTAAATTTTTATTATTGCACCAAACATATGTTGATCTTACTTAGTCTTACAATGTAAGACCGTCTTATCGTTTTAAGATCCGATTTTTGTTTGGTGCAATGCCGTCTTATTATTAAGACGGTCTTAAAATAGTTGGAGAAACCGGGCGTTAAGTTCGATAAGTAGATTGAACATATATTTTGATTATCTACCCGTAGCCGTGCAGTAGATCTTATGTACACAAAAGTTGGCCATCCCTGGTCTAAACGTTATGTTCTTAGAGATCGTAAATATCTTGACAAACAAAATATTAAATAACTATTTGCTATTTTATTATAGACCATAACAGCTTCTATTACATTATTCTAAAAATATTATGACAAAAATATCTTGCATAATAATACATATAATAATAATAATAATAAACTTCCCATTGTAGTAATATTTTTTAGGTATTACTTTTTATGTGTTTTATCTTAGAGATCGTAAATATCTTGACAAACAAAATATTAAATAACTATTTGCTTTTTTATTATAGACCATAACAGGTTTTATTACATTACTCTATAAATATTATGACAAAAATATCTTGCATAATAATAAATATAATAATAATAATAATAAACTTTCCATTCTAGTCATATTTTTTAGTTATTACTTTTTATGTTTGTGTAGTTATGAATATTATTTCACACACACACACAAAAAACTAAATTCTTATTACACACAAATAAATCCATTGAACTAGCATAAAGACGACAAATGATTTTTAAACAAGGTTTTTTTGTATAAAAGACCCGTTCAAGATTTTTCAACAGGCTCTCAAAAAAAAGGACAAGTTCACACTTCACAATTTCACAGATATTGTCCTTGCATAATAACTCTTATTGCTCGCTATTTACACGTTGTGGCACCTTTAAAAAATGTTTATTTTCGAGAGGCGACCCTTCCGGGAAGGCGGGCCACCGGCCGGCCGGGGGGGTGTTTTGCAAATTGGGCACGTTTTTGCGTGCGGAACGGGATCGCACACGACGACGCGGCGACCTTGCGCACGTTACTCAACACGCCAAATTCGACGATTGTTTGGAATAACAAAAGGTTTCAACAAAAAATGATGTTGATAAAATGACGGGTGTTATGTATTACACGTCTCCTTTTATGATCACACAAAAATAAAACCAATACAGCAGGTATTGGTTTTATTTTTGTTTTTATTACATTATTTCAATCAATCAATTTGATGATTATTTAAAGTTATAGACAAGTTTGCATCAATTTTCTATATAGTAAAATAATATCATAAATTTCAACAAATAAATGATTTATTTTAAGCCTAATTAAATATAGAATATAAAATAATATCAAAATTTAAATTTCCTAAATCGTTGATTTTTTATAATTTTTTATAACTAAGTTGAATAATTTAAAACATCTCGTACAATAAAAACCTTCCCGCAGATTATATTTTTGGGTGAAAATTATCAAAAAAATGGTTTATTTTGAGCCCAATTAAATATAGAATGTAAAATAATATCGAAAATTTAAATATCTTAAATCTTTGATTTTTTATAACTCAGTCGATTAATTTATAACAACTCGTACAATAAAAATCTTCCTGTAGACTTAATTTTTCAAAAAATAATTTATTTTGAGCCCAATTAAATATAAAATATAAAATAATATCATAAATTAAAATTTCTTAAATCTTTGATATTTTATCATTTTTTTTATAGCTCAGTTGATTAACAGCTCGTACAATAAAATTCCTGCAGACTTTATTTTTCGGTGAAAATTATCAAAAAAAAAATATTTTGAGCGCAATTAAATATAAAATACTATCATAAATTAAAATTTCTTAAATCTTTGATTTTTTATATCTCAGTCAATTAATTTAAAACAGCTCGAGCAATAAAAACCTTTCTGCTGTCTTTATTGTATCAATTTTCTATATAGTAACATGCGAAGAATTTCTAATTTTAATTTCAAATGTATCATGTATATGATTAAAGTATTGTAATCGTGCAAAAACCATAATAATATTGATAAATATAAACAAACTAAAATTTAAAAAATAAGAATGGATAACCCAGCTCAGTGGCCAAAGCTACAAAGCTATAAAGCTACAAAGTTACAAAGCTACAAAGCTACAAAGCTACAAAGCTACAAAGCTACAAAGCTACAAAGCTACAAAGCTACAAAGCTACAAAGCTACAAAGCTACAAAGCTACAAAGCTACAAAGCTACAAAGCTACAAAGCTACAAAGCTACAAAGCTAGAAAGCTACAAAGCTGCAAAGCTGCAAAGCTGCAAAGCTACAAAGCTAGAAAGCTAGAAAGCTGCAAAGCTTCAAAGCTGCAAAGCTTCAAAGCTGCTAAGCTACAAAGCTACAAAGTTACAAAACTACAAAGCTACAAAACTACAAAGCTACAAAGCTATAAAGCTATAAAGCTATAAAGCTACAAAGCTACAAAGCTACAAAGCTACAAAGCTACAAAGCTACAAAGCTACAAAGCTACAAAGATACAAAGCTACAAAGCTACAAAGATACAAATCTACAAAGCTACAAAGCTACAAAGCTACAAAGCTACAAAGCTACAAAGCTACAAAGCTACAAAGCTACAAAGCTACAAAGCTACAAAGCTACAAAACTGCAAAGCTGCAAAGCTACAAATCTACAAAGCTACAAAGCTACAAAGCTACAAAGCTACAAAGCTACAAAACTACAAAGCCTTGATACTACAAAGCATTGATACTACAAAGCATTGATACTACATAGCATTGATACTACAAAGCCTTGATACTACAAAGCATTGATACTACAAAGCTTTAAAGCTACAAAGCTTTAAAAGTACAAAGATTCAAAGCTATAAAGCGACAACGTTTTAAAGCTACAAAGCGACAACGCTACATAGCAAGATGCAAAGATGCAATGGGAAGTTGCAAAGATATATTCATCATCATCAAGCAATCTGGCTTTTCTGCCTATATCATAGTATAGGCCTCTATTTATCAATTTCTATCTATTTAGGAAGCTGTATACATTTATTTTTGACAATTATCAAACATCGGCTTATTCTAAGCCCAATTCATAATTTTTTATAACTCAGTAGATTGAAATAAAACAGCTCGTAAAATAAACCTTCCTGCCGACTTTATTTTTGGGTGAAAATGACCAAAAAATAACTTATTTTGAGCCAAATTTAATATAGAATATAAAATAATATCATAAATTTAAATTTCTTAAATCTTTGATATTTTGTCATTTTTTATAACTCTGTCGATTAATTAAAAACAGTTCGTACAATAGAAATCTTCCAGCCGACTTTATTTTTGGGACAAAATGATCAAAAAAGGTTTAATTTGAGCCTAATTAAATATAGTATGTAGCTACAAAGCTACAAAGCTACAAAGCTACAAAGCTACAAAGCTACAAAGCTACAAAGCTACAAAGCTACAAAGCTACAACGCTACAAAGCCACAAAGCTACAACGCTACAACGCTACAAAGCTACAAAGCTTCAAAGCTATAAAACGACAACATTTTAAAGCTACAAAGCCACAAAGCTACAAAGCACGAAGCTACAAAACTACAACGCTACAAAGCTACAAAGTCTTAATACTACAAAGCCTTAATACTACAAAGCTTTAAAGCTACGAAGCTTTAAAACTACAAAGCTTTAAAACTACAATGCTTCAAAGCTATAAAGCGACAACGTTTTAAAGCTACAAAGCCACAGAGCTACAAAGCACGAAGCTACAAAACTACAACACTACAATGGTACAAAGCTACAAAGTCTTAATACTACAAAGCTTTAATAATACAAAGCCTTAATACTACAAAGCTTTAAAGCTACAAAGATTCAAAACTATGAAGCGACAACGTTTTAAAGCTAGAAAGCTTTAAAACTATAAAGCGACAACGCTCTAAAGCTACAAAAGCGATACCTCTACAAAGCAAGATGCAAAGATGCAAGGTGCAAGTTGCAAAGATATATTCATCATCATGAAACTATCTGGCTTTTCTGCCTATGTTATAGTATGTGCCTCTATTTAACCATTTCTATCTATTTAGGAAGCTTTGTACATTTAAAAATAATAATTTTCTTCATTTTGGCTCTCCTTGTTTATTTGTAATTAAGAAATACACAATAATATCGCATGTAATTGTTGCTGTCGGCGTGTGACATTCAATTGAGAAATTAACCAGTTGCTGCTGTCAGCCTTGGATCTCACGTGCTGTAAATGGACGTTGCTCACGTTTTAAAGGGTAATGTATGCGGCGCAATTGCAAAAAAAAGAAACGAATAAATTTTGCGTAGAAAAATTAGAAAACAAACAAAATGCAATTATGTGTGTGTGTGTGTTTAAGTGGCTCAAGATCCCCCCAGTGTCAGAGATCAAGAATTCGCGGACGGAATGGAGCGGAATAGTTTATGGCCTAGAGATGATTTATTCTGGTTTTAAGAAGCTAGAGCACCGCCCGCCAAGCAGTCTATTGTTTTCTGGGAATCATAAATTTTGTATATTTTGTTGGTTTATTTGCAACATTTTTTTCAGAAAAATTTGGAATAAAAATCTTGTCGGATAAAAAAATCCGATCCGGGTTCCTTGTGGAAAAAAACCGCATGGTAGTTTTGGCATGAACTCACATTCATTCAGTTATAGAATTGACTAAAAAGGTTTATAGCAGTGATTCTCAACCTTTTTGAAGCCAAAGAGCTCTTTTGATCATAAGAAAAACTCGCGGAATACCAAAATCAAAGAGACAATCATACAGTACATAATGACATACAGTAGATGATCCAGCATTCAATTTCGGCTTTATAATTTCTTGGAACACTTGCAACAAGCTCGCGGAGCACCGGTCAAGAATCTCTGATATAGACTTTATTTTTGGGTGAAAATTATGAAACATCAGCTTATTTTGAGCCCAATTAAATATTGAATGTAAAATAATATCAAAAATTAAAATTTCTTATATCTTTGATTTTTTTTTTATAATTTTTTATCACTCAGTCGATTGAGTAAAACAACTCGTACAATAAAAACCTTCCTGCCGACTTTATTTTTGGGTGAAAATTATCAAATAATGATGTATTTTGACCCCAATTAAACATAAAATGTAAAATAATATCGTAAATTAAAATTTCTTAAATCTTTGATTTATTTTTATAATTTTTTATCACTCATTCGATTGAGTAAAACAACTCCTACAATAAAAACCTCCCTGCCGACTTTATTTTTGGGTGAAAATGATCAAATAATGGTTTATTTTGACCCCAATTAAACATAAAATGTAAAATAATATCGTAAATTTAAATTTCTTAAATCTTTATTTTTTTTATCATTTTTATAACTCAGTCGATTAATTTAAAACAGCTCTGACAATAAAAATTTATTTTTGGGCGAAGATTATCAAAAAAAGGTTTATTTTGGTCCCAATTAAATATAGAATGTAAAATAATATCATAAATTTAAATTTATTAAATCTTTGATATTTTATCATTTTTATAACTCAGTTGATTTGTTTAAAACAGTTTGATTTTTTTTTTATAATTTTTTATCACTCAGTCGATTGAGTAAAACAACTCGTACAATAAAAACCTTCCTGCCAACTTTATTTTGGGTAAAAATTCCCAAAAATAGCTCATTTCTAAGCCTAATTAAATATAAATTGTAAAATAATTTCATAAATTTATATGTCTTAAGCCGTTAATTTTGTATAATTTTTTATAACTCAGTCGAATAATTTAAAACAGCTCGTACAATAAAAACCTTCCTGCCGACTTTAATTTTAGGTGCAACTTTCCAATAAATAGCTTATTTTGAGCCTAATTAAATATAGAATATAAAATAATAACGTAAATTTAAATTTCTTAATCTTTTTTTATAACTTAGTCGATTAATTTAAAACAGCTCGTACAATAAAAACCATCCTGCCGATCTTAATTTTTGGTGAACATTACCAAAAAAATATTTATTTTGAGCCTAGTTAAATATTGAATGTAGAATAATATCCAAAATTTAAATTTCTTAATTTTTAGATTTTTTCTCATTTTTTATAACTCGGAGCACCAGTGTTCCGTGGAGCACCGGTTAAGAATCACTGATATAGACTTTATTTTTCGGTGAAAATTATCAAAAATAAGCTTATTTTAAGCCCAATTAAATATAGAATATAAAATAATATCAAAATTTAAATTTCTTAAATCTTTGATTAGTTTAATCATTTTTTATAACTCGATATATATAAGTCGATTAATTTAAAACAGCTCGTACAATAAAAACCTTTGTGCAGACTTTATTTTTGGGAGAAAATGATCAAAAATGGTTTATTTTAAGCCCAATTAAATATAGAATATAAAATAATATCAAAATTTAAATTTCCTAAATCTTTAATTTTTTTTTTAATAATTTTTGTAACTCAATTGAATAATTTAAAACAGCTCGTACAATAAAAACCTTCCTGCCGACTTTATTTTTGGGTGCAAATGACCAAAAAATAGCTTATTTTAAGCCTAAATAAATATAGAATATAAAATAATATCGTAAATTTAAATTTCTTAAATCTTTGATTTTATTAAATCATTTTTTATAACTCAGTCGAATTATTTAAAACAGCTCGTACAATAACAGTCTTCTGCAGTCTTTATTTTTGGGAGAAAATTATGAAAAAATGGTTTATTTTGAGCCCAGCTAAATATAGAATGTAAAATAATATCGTAAATTAAATTTTCTTAAATCTTTGATTTTTTGTATCATTTTTTATAACTCAATCGAATAATTTAAAACAACCCGTGCAATATAAACCTTCCTGCAGACCTTTGTTTTGGGTGAAAATGATCAAATAATAGTTTATTTTGAGCTCAATTAAATATAAAATGTAAGATAATATCGTAAATTTATATTTCTTAAATCTTTTATTTTTTATCATTTTTATAACTCGGTCGATTCATTTAAAACAGCTCGTACAATAAAAACCTTCCTGCAGACTTTATTTTTGGGTGAAAATTATAAAAAATGGCTTATTTTGAGCTTAATTAAATATAGAACGTAAAATAATATCATAAATTTAAGTATCGTTAGCTTTCGATTCAAAATAGTTATGAACCGTATTTGCTTAAACTAAAGTTTTGAATAGGTCATTCTAATTGCGAGTTGATAGTTGAATAAGTTTTAAATAAAGAATTTATTTATGCACACGTTTTGTACTACAAAAACAATAACCATATTTGTACAAATGAAATCATGAAATAATTATACATATATAATTGATATTAAGCATTTATAAACGTCGTATAGTAAAGATATAGCATCTCCGATTTTGTATGTGTTTCAAAAACAATAAGTTTATTGAAATATATTTTTTTAATTTATAATTTTAAACGTCGTATAGTAAAGTGAGATAGCATCTCCGATTTTGTAGGTGATTCAAACACAATAAGTTTATTGAAATTTATTTTTTTAATTTATAATTTTGAACGTCGTATAGTAAAGTGCGATAGCATCTCCGATTTTGTAGGTGTTTCAAAAACAATAAGTTTATTGAAATATATTTTTTTTAATTTATAATTTTAATTTTAATATTACCATGCGACCGATAATGCTCTGGCCTCTTGAAACGCAGATGCCCCTTCAATTACAACTTCCCCGAAACCATTCTAAAGCGGGCCTCTTTTACGTCACGTAGACCCTTTTACCAAACAACTCAAAACATCATCCTGTGGGGTGGTTTTGCGTTGTTCCGTTTTCACAATATTGGTACCATTAAACACAACAATAATATAATAAACTACAATACGATATTAAAATAGTTGTGTCATTTCTATAAAATATGGTATTTATTTTATTAAATATTATGACATTTGACTCATTTACTTTACATTTACACAAATATCACAGGTTTTATTAGTATTATATTGTAACACAAGCCTAATCCTGTCCAACAAGCGATATTTTGTACATATCCTCCATCCTCTGGTTCAATTAATGAATTTACGAAAATTATAGTATAACTTGGTATATAGCAATTATTTTCAATTCTAAACAAAAACAAAAACTGTTTTCTATATATTTTGCCCATATAGTGCTTTATCAAAAACGAACTTTAAAATTTTGTGTGGGTAAAGTGTAATTTGCAATGAAGATACAAAATATTAGGCAATATTTCGTCAAATATACTCTGTCCGTACCCTAGGGGTGCGCTTCTTGAAACCACTATGTCATAAATATCTCTCTCCGCACCTCTGGTTAATTTAATTAATTTTCGTATGTTAAAACAGGTCTTACACCGAAAGGTAAAAGGCAAATATATATATATATATATATATATATATATATATATATATATATATATATATATATATATATATATATCTATATATACCATATTTTAAATTAATTTTATTATATTCTATATTGTTGTCCTCTAAATAGGATTTGTTCTGTTGGGCAATAAATCTATTATTATTATTATTATATATGTATATTATTATATTGTAATATTCGGCTTTTTAGTAAATCCTGATTAAGCTCTGATGTAAGAGTGAAATATCGATATAAAGAGAAGAGGTTTCTTTTAGCCCTAACGCCGCATCCCCAACAGTCTACCCCTAAATATATATATATATATATATATATAATATTATATTAAAACAGAACTTGGTGCATAGCTATGATCAGCTTAATCTAATCGCGACCATAAAAGCATCAAAATCATCTTTTATAATCCCGATTTTTTTTTAAATTTAAATATCAATCTGAGAATTCGAATATAAAAATTTGTAATCCTATATTTGTTGCGTTGAAAAGTAATTTATCTTTGCTGTAATTGCACATTTTATACACCCCACGGTGTTCGTATTTATTGCAATATTTATAGCGTGCATTATTAGGTATTAGTTCTACGTAGCGATTAATAGGTCTGACTTTCAGATAATTTCTACCTGTCGTCAGTTTAATAGCCGGATTAGCGCCAGGCTCTCGCGATGGCCTCTTGTTGTACAGAGGCCATCACGAACGACTTGTTACATAAGATGGGGATTTCTAAAAATTTACCAAACGACGTGCGCGTTGATAACGACCTTTTCAGATTTTTTTAGAAACTGTAATAATAACAAATTAATTTATATAGATATAGAGATGTTGTAAATTCTACAATAAACTAAAGAGTTATATATATATATATATATATATATATATATATATATATATATATATATATATATATATACTTAAATATCTAAAATTTATGTATGAGATGATTGGTCGATTCTAGTCTTTTAGTAATTAATTTCTTATATTTTGATGTGAAGAGCGCGAAACTATTTTACAACCGACAGTGTGCAACACTAACGCCAAAATGCTTGAACTACAAGCTTCACCAATCTCTGGTAAGATGTCGATTTTAGTAATATCAGCACCATCTGGTAAGAGACTCGTGCATCTTATAGTTCAAGCTATTTGGTGCTGGTGTTGCATAGCATTAATTTTAAAATAGTTTGTCGCTCTTCACATCATAGTAAACAAATATTAATAACTAAAAGACTATAATAATAATACTTTTATTAACTCCAGTACATCTGGAGGCATCAAAACGAAAGAGTATGATAGTAGGTATACGTAACATATAAGTAGATGTTACTATAATCGTTGATTGAAGTATATATAAATACTTCAATCAACGCTATAATATATGTAACAACTACTTACATGTTACGTATACCTAATACTATCATATTCTTCCATGGAATGATAACATACAATAATACATTCGAACATTCCATATGATATTTTTAGATATTTTATGCCTCTTAGTATTAATTGTTTCAATTTACTTGCTAGTTTTCATAATAAAATAGTTTTTATATTTATACAAAATGAAAAGAATAAATATTCAAAAAGTTTGTTAATATTACGAGTTTTTTTATTTAAAATTAATTAATTTAATTCGATCAGCTAATATCACAAAATTAGTATAGATGTATATACGTGTGAATCCACCCCTTAGCAATCTACATATCTAGATTTCGATTTTATTAGGTTTTATTAGTGTAGCTTAGCTAGTGAGGGTGAATTCACACAATATCTCGAGCATGTTAACGGTTATTACCATATGGGTATGCATTGCTAATTGATATGGTGCCGCCAGATGGCGTTTAACTTTCCTCCTAGGGGTTACTTGTATAATTTTAGTATAGATGTCTTATTTTAAATTATAAATATGTTATACTTATTATAGTAGTAGTTACTATTAGTGTGTTACCATTTGTAACTGGTTATCGACCTTCGATTCAGGTAGTATTATTTTCCTCGAAGGCAGCAAAATATCATTCGTATTGCACACGGCAGAAGGGCCGAATCATATTTGCTGTCTTCGAGGAAAATAACACTACCTGAATCGAAATATTACTTTTGGGGGTTCGAGTTAGGTACAATGTTATTTTAATAGCATATAAATAATAAACTAAATGGTTTAGGCTAATAGTAAAAAAAGGGGGTTACCTGGAAACAATTCTGAAGTTAATGAAACTTTGGGATATTGTTCGGGGTTGGTGTGGCATGTGAAATCTGAGTTTTCGATCTCGAGGAACCTGTGGAACCTAGAGGAGGGACAAAAAGCCTCGAAATTTTCGTGTTTTTTTTTTGCTTATATCTTCTAAACCATGAAATTTTCGAGGAAAATGTCTATATACATAGTTGTAGAGCATTAAAAAAAAAGACCCTTATTGGCATTTCCCTCGCTGCCCCTCCACATCACAATACTCAACAAAAATATACAAAAATAGAAATAAAAATACAATATAAATAAAAGTACTACTCCGCCAAAAATTAAAAAATACCCCCATCTATCGCCGCTCCCTTTGCACTTGTCACTTTCCTCTCCCACGTCAGCCTCCTGCAGATTTTCACGCCTTCCCCATCCTCGCATAACCATTCATTCAGCTTTCTGCAGTCTCCTACCCACTCTGCTTTCACATTCTCACGTTCTTCGCTAAGGTGCCACCACGTGTCGCTTCCCTTACTACACAGCGCACACGCGGTGTACCCTAGACCCATCCATACTTTCCTCCCTCTCTCGTCTGACCCACACCTCGCTCTTGCCATGCATACCTTGTCCTCCCTGCTCCACTCACCCCTGGCTAAGTTACTCGGAAGTCTCCCACTCACTTGCCACTCTACGTAGCCAGAGTTGTAAGAGTTCTCATTCATTCTAGTCTGCCGTTCTTGCCACTCAATATCTCTCAATCTCTCTCTTACCTCAGTTCCTAGGCTTCCCATTTCTTTCAGCTTCTCCTCTACCCACACCTCAGACATACCCACTCTTTCATACATCCTTCCTCTATCCTTTCTCCAACCACTCTCCGTCCTACTCTTACACCTCATCCATACCTTCCGCACCAGTCTTTCCTCACCCAATTCCTGCAATCTTTCTTCCAACTTCACAACCCTTACACACGACTCCCACCACATACTCATACGATTCGTCTCTTGCAACAGCACTGCTCTCGGTGTCGACCTTTCGAGACCCAGCAGACTCTTCAGGTGCACACCTTGCTCTCTCTCTATCACATCCCACTCACGCAATCCCCACACTTCCACTCCATACAACAGAATAGGTTTTACACACGCATCCCAGATCTTGCACGCCATTACGAGGTTACCGCCCCACAACCTCTCCCATTTCCTTCTCGCTATTCCCCAAGCCATTCTCGCTTTCGCTTGCATACTTTCCACATGCACCCTAAATCCTCATCCACTGTCAAACCAGAAACCCAAATATTTAAAGACATTCACTCTCTCAATCATCCTTCCCTTCCATTTCAGCTCTTCCACTCTACCCCTTCCACCCCTATTCCTAAACATCATCCATTTAGTCTTCTCCACATTCACTACTAGCCCTCTCCTATCCATGTACCTTCCCATTCTTTCCAACATCTCTTGCATCTCTTCCACTCTCTTGGCTACTAATACTATGTCATCCGCATATGCCAGCATCCACACCTTGGTTCTCCCCACCACGACCCCTCCAGCCTGTCCTCTCCTCAGCACCGCCTCCAACTCGCTTGTGTATAGATTGAACAGGAGGGGGCTTAGCGGGCACCCTTGCCTTACACACACATTCACCCTAAACTTCTCAGACACTTCTCCATTCACTCTCGATTTTGCCCACGTCTCTTTATATATACTTCTCACCCACTCCACTCCTTCCACTTCCATACCCAATCTATCCATACATTCCACCAGTTTCCCCCTAGGAACTGAGTCATACGCCGCTTTCAAATCCACAAACACCGCATACACTCTCCCTTTGCACTCCAACGCTTCCTCCGCCATTCTCGCAAGCGTGAAAATCTGATCCTTTGTCCCTCTTCCCTTTCTGAAACCCCCCTGGCATTTCGGCAGCAGCCCTTTTCTATCCACTTCCCTCGCTAGTCTATTTTTCACAATTGTCATAATCGCTTTGTATCCCGCATTCATAACGGTAATACCCCTATAATTATTTACAACCGATGCTGCTCCCCCTTTGTGTACCGGGACCACCACCCCCACCCGCCACTCTTCCGGCAGTTCTTCCTCACCACTCCAGACTCTATTCAAAACCTCCAGTAACTTATCTTTTCCTTCCTCTGTTAATCTTTTGAAGGCCTCTGCCTTCAGCCCATCTTCCCCCGCCGCCTTTCCCAGTTTCAGCTGCCCTATGGCCACGTCGACCTCTTCCCGCGAAAACGCCTCCCTTCCTACCACCGGTCTCGGACTCCCTAAATCCACCTCTGACCCCGCCATCTCTCTACAGCTCTTCTCCCACTCTGCCAGCTCTATGCTAGCTTTGCCCTTTTTTACGCTTCCCCTCAGAATTTTCCATAACCGTTTCTCTGTCACACACTCCCTCAACCTCGCTTCTACCTTCTGCAACTCCTCTATCTTCTTCCTCTCGCAGGTTATCTCGAACTCCCTCTTCGCCTGATTGGCCCTTTCCACTTCACCTCTCCATTTCTCCACTTCGCCGTTGCTCTTCGCCAGCTCGACTTCTTCACCCTACATTCCTCGTCAAACCAACTCTCCCTCTGCCCCCCACTCTTCTTCTTCTCCAATGCAGCCACCATCACTCTCTCCAACTGGAGCATCGAATGCACATCCTCCCACTTGACGCGTTTTAGCTTTTTCTCATATGCATCCAAATCCGGCTCGCTCCATCCAAAACTCTGCTGCCCCCTCCTCTGTTCTCCCAATTAAAATGATTTGTTGTGATTTTTATATTGTATCTGTTGATACGGAATGATCCTGATGGTGCTTGATGGTAAAGAGAGCGTTACGTAAGTTGTTGAGGAAGTTACGACACTTGTTATCTCATAGTGCGATATGTTCGTGCCCTTCAAGTTACTCTTCGCCTGCACAAAAGGAGTGTGCTCTTCGGCAGAAATCTACCGTAACGCTTCCCCAGCTCAACTGCACTTCGCACCTGGATCTTGAAGATTAATCTCTCCATCAGTGGTGTCACACCCTCTTCTTCAATCCTATACACGACCACATTAGTCCTTCAGTTCGGCTCTCTCAGTTGAGAAAAAGGCGGGCACAATTGAAAAGAGAGGTCGTTTCAATTGTCCCCGCCTTTTTTTTCAACTACACGCACCCACTCCGGTACGACTGCCTCACCTAGCTCTTCTCCCACAGCTTCACCAGTTGGTGCAGCGTGTCATTCTCTCCCTTTTCCACTCACCCTGCAACTCCCTCCACCCATACATCATTTGTATGCGGACCAAAATATCGTCGTATAATGTGCCCATAACTAGTTTTTGGGTAGAATTCTAAAATTTGAACAACCTCATATTATAATTTATATATATTTTTTCCATATACAAAAAATATTACATATAAAGCTTTTGTATGTTAATAAAAAATTACATTTATCGATTTCCGGACGTCACACGTCACTAGAAATCCTTTGAACATTCATAAAAAATATAAATTAAAGCACCGTGTTGGAAGAAGCTCTGACCTTATTCGAATATATAATTTTTTTATATCCAGTGGCGTCGCAGGAGTATATTAATCAATCTTATAAATGCATACAATATCAAAAGTTTAAAGGCACACACACAGCTGTCGTTTTATAGATGTATATGTTTACTACTCTAAAATGTGGAACTTTGCTGTAAAGGATACGCCACTGCATATACATATACATTATATATATATATATATATATATATATATATATATATATATACATGATTTATTAATCACCCTCTAGATGTTCAGTCAGAAAAAAATAAGTAACCTATAGATGGCCATCTTAAAATCAGGCAAAACATGTAAGGGGTGATTAATGAATAGACTTATGTAATAAATTGGTATAGAAAAATATCGGCAGCAGTCACAAAAATAGAGTCTTTTTACATCGTGCTAGTGATGGAGTTTTTTAGGGAAAGTTATTACACGTTTGTCTTATAAATGAGATGGTTAGTATTCGCCACGCCACGTCAGCAGGGAGTCGATGAGGAAGACGGCTCCGTTGACGATGGCCAGGGAGGCGATGGCGAGGCCGTAGTCGCGCCTCTCCGTTTTGAAACCATTCTCCCAATATTTAATGCCTAAGGCACCGCAGGCGACGAATAAAGCGCAGCCCACCAGGCAGTAGAATACGTCAATCTTCTTAGCATTCGGCGAAGAGATTAAATGACCTATATAACAAATTAGTTAGTTTCAATTTTAGAATGAAAATATGTAAATTCGTGTAATATTTAAGACTAAAGTTAAATAATTTAAAATAAACCCCATGGATCACCAAATTTAATTCTCATTAATTAAGATATATTTTGTTATAAGCTATTATGCTGGAAATTGAAACTGAGAAACAATTTCAAAAATGCAACGGTCTATTTTGCATTTATGGGAGCGTTATTGTCCTTTATGAATGCGGGACTGAATCAATTAAATCGGTGAGTTGAAAAACCATGTAACTCCAAAATCGTAGTTCAGAAAAAATCTATTTTTTAGGAAAAGTATATATGTCACAACAATTAGATGTACAAGAGAGTTATGGAGGATGTCGTTCTTATAAGGCTGTAATGTAAGTGCAAAGGCTTCTCCGGAGGTAAAGGGAGAAGCATAGAGAAGTTTTAGGGGATACACCACCTTGAGATTTTCAGAAAATCGTTTGGCTAAATCAATTCTTTATACTTTTGAGAATATTGTAAACGTTTAATCATTTCAAAATTCAAAATATTTCCGAAGTTATAGTAATTTGAAGTTTACAGGGCCAGCCCCCCGCAACAGCTATCATTTCTACAACAACAAAAAATGATCTTATGCTACTTTGTAGCTATTACCTTTCTAAATGAGATTTTTTTTTTACACGATGCTTGACATCTAAACTATGTACACCATCAGCTATTACCATTCTAAATAAGAAAACATTTTTTTTACACGATGCCTGACATTTAAACTATGTACACCATCAGCAAGGGATTTCAAAATAGGGTCCTTGAAAATTAATATCTCCGGCATTTTTTCCTTATTCGTCATTCTTTCATATTATTCACAAAACTGCCAGGTATATGTGTAAAATAAAAAATATTTTATATATTCAATGTCTGCATCAATTTTATTTTTTAAATGAATACCTTTTTTCCGAGCCCCAAGGTGGTGTAACCCCTTAATCACCCTGTAGTTATTTACCTTTACTTCACAGAGGTAATGTATTATTTTAGTTTATTCGTTGTATTTTTTTAATAACAGTTTCTAAACAATAAATATGTATAAATTTCCCCTAACCGGCTAACGGCAAAGGTTATACAAATAAAACATAGACCACTAAAAATCCCCTCATAATTATGAAATCATGGCGCGATTTGAAATAACTTTGAAATGTGATTAATTTAGTCGGCCTTGTCAAACAAATATCGCGAATTCGTTTATTAAAATTCTAAACAAACGCGCTATTTTTACCAGGTTGTTTAGTGTTGAATGCCGGTTGGTTTTGCAAACATTTGTCGCGTTCACTATTGAAGCATGAGTGTATTTATACTGGAATTGAGATGTGTACGTACCTGAGAATCCTCCAACTAGGATAATTGTGAATCCCACGAAGGTGCCGGTGTTGATGAAATCAAGGTTCATATCGCCGGTCATGCCGTTTTTGTAGAGCAGCCCCATGCAGATGATGGAGAGGGCCTGTTGGGTAAAAAAAAACAATTATACTTTTATATATTAATCTTTTAATATTACTAATAAGGAGGCAGATGAATGGATCGTCGGGGGTGACTGGAATGTGAGGGTGGGGGAACTGGAAGAAGGAATCGGAGAGGGAGGGGAATGGAGAGAAAGACGATCGCAGGATAAAATGACCAACCACGAGGGTAGAGAATGGATCCGATGGGTGAGAAAGTCGGGGTGGGATGTACTGAATGGCTGCTGCGAAGGGGACTGGGAAGGGAAGAAGACGTTCTGTGGACACGGATGAGGTTCGGTTTTGGACTATGTGGTGGTCAAAGGTATCGGAAGGGAGGAGTTGGAGTGTTTCAAGGTGGAAAATGTGGGGGGGTCGGATCATGTGCCGGTGGAAGTGGCCTTGAGAAGGACAAAAGGTTTGAAGAGGGAGGAGAAAAAGGGACAGCAAGGGTTTGGATGGAGCGAAGTAGAAATTGCGGTGTATGAGAAAAACCTAACGGGCGTGAAGTGGTAGGAGGTGCAGTCGATGTTACAGTTGGAGAGAGTGATGGCGGCTGCGTTGGTGGTGAGGAAGAAGAGTGGACGCCAGAGGGAATGTTGGTTCGACGAGGAGTGTAAGATAAAGAAGACGAGGTGGAGGAGGGAAATGGCGAATTGGAGGTACGGCAGATGTGCAGTGGAAAGGGTTAATCAGGCGAAAAGGGAGTTCGAGAGTACGTGCGGGAGGAAAAAATAGAGGAGTTGCAGAAAGTGGAAAAGAGGTTGAGGGAGTGTGTGGTGGATAAACGGATGTGGGAGATCTTAAAGGGAAGGGCGAATCAGGGTAAAGTGAACATAGAGCTAGCAACGTGGGAGAGGAGTTGTAAACAGATGGCGAGGTCTGAGGTGGAGCTGGGCAGTTCGAGTGCGAGGCAGGTGGTACGAAGGGAGGCGTTTTCGCGGAAAGAGGTGGAGGTGGCCCTGGCACAGTTAAAACTAGTAAAGGCAGCGGGGGAAGATGGGCTGAAGGCAGAGGCTTTCAAAAAGTTACCGGAGGAAGGAAGGGAGAAGGTGCGTCAGAGTATTAACAAGGTGTGGAGTGGAGAGGAGGAAGTGCCGGAAAAGCGACGTGTGGGGGTGGTGGTCCCGGTGCACAAAGGAGGAGAGGCCTCGGACGTAAAAAACTATAGGGGGATCACCATTTTGAGTGCCGGTTATAAATTGATGATTACTATGGTGAAAAATAGAATGGATAGGGAAGTGGAACAGAAACGGCTGCTGCCGGAATGACAGGGTGGGTTCAGAAGGGGAAGAAGGACGAGGGAGCAGATTTTCACGCTGGCGATAATGGTGGAGGAAGCGCTGGAATGCAAAGGGACAGTGTATGCGGTGTTTGTGGATTTAAAAGCTGCGTATGACTCAGTTCCTAGGGGAAACTGGTGGAATTCATGGATAGATTGGGTATGGAAGAGGAAGGAGTGGAGTGGGTGAGAAGGGTGTATAAAGAGTCATGGGCGAAAGCAAGAGTGAATGGAGAAATATCATTTAGGGTGAATGTGGGAGTACGGCAGGGGTGCCCGCTGAGCCCCCTCATGTTTAATCTGTACACGAGCGAGTTGGAAGAGGTGCTGAGGAGAGGACAGGCATGAGGGGTCGTGGTGGGTAAATCCAAAGTGTGGATGTTGGCGTATGCAGATGACGTGGTGCTGGTGGCCAAGAGAGTGGCAGAGATGCAAGAGATGGGCAGATACCTGGATAAGAGGGGGCTAGTGGTGAATGTGGAAAAGACCAAATGAATGTTGTTTAGGAATAGGGGCAGGAGTGGTAAAGACGAAGGGCTGAAATGGAAGGAAAGGCTGATTGAGAGAGTGAATGGCTTTAAATATTTGGGCTTTTGGTTTGACTGTGGAGGAGGGCTTAGGATGCATGTGGAGTGTATGCAGGCGAAAGCAAGAATGGCTTGGGGGATTGCGTGCAGAAAATGGGGGAGTTTGTGTGGTGGTAACCTCGTAATGGCGTGCAAGATATGGAATGCGTGTGTAAAACCTATATTGTTGTATGGAGTGGAAGTGTGGGGATTGCGTGAATGGGAGGTAATAGAAAGGGAGCAAGGTTGGTTTCTGAAGAATCTGCTAGGGCTCGAAAGGTCGACACCAAGGGCAGTGCTGTTGCAGGAGACAAATCGTATGAGTATGTGGTGGGAGTCGTGTGTGAGGGTTGTGAAGTTTGATTAAAAATTGCAGGATTTGGGCGAGGAAAGACTGGTACGGGAGGTATGGATGACGTGTAAGAGTAGAACAGAGAGTAGATGGAGGAAGGATAGAGAAAGGATGTATGAAAGAGTGGGTATGTCTGAGGTGTGGGTAGAGGAGCAGCTGAGAGAAAGGGGTAGCCTAGGAACTGAGATAAGGGAGAGATTGAGGGATATTGAGTGGCAAGAAAGGCAAGTGAGAATGGCTGAGAGATCATACAACCGTGGCTACGTAGAGTGGCAAGTGCAGGAGAAACTCCCGAGGTACTTAGCCAGGGGAGAGTGGAGCAGAGAGGACAAAGTATGCATGGCAAGAGCGAGGTGTGGTTCAGAAGAGCGAAGAAGAAAAGTGTGGATGGGGCTTGGGTACACCGCGTGTGCGCTGTGTAGGAAGGGGAGTGACACGTGGTGGCACCTTAGCAAAGAATGTGAGGGAGTGAAAGAAGAGTGGGTTGGAGAGTGCAGAAAGCTGAACGAATGGTTAGGAGAGGATGGGAAAGGCGTGAAAATCTGCAGGAGGCTGACGTGGGAAAGGAAATTGGCGAGGGCAGAGGGGGTTTATTTTAATGGATAGAAAAATGTATTTTATGTTAATTTGTATTCTTTTTTTTGTGTCTTTTTTGATTTCTTTCTGTGAAAGTACGATTTGGGAATGTGTGTAAAAGGGAAGGGTTGGGGTGATATGCCAAATAAAGGTCTTTTTTTTAATATTACCAATAATAATTATTTAATTCACTTCAGTTACACTTCGCAACTAGTTTGGGCTAAGCTAGTTTCGGTTAAGCTCTAGCCATTTTCGAGCTCCTCCGATGACTGAAGAAATTGTAAACTAGTTGCAAACTGTAACTGTAAGTGTGATAAAAAGCAAAGTAAAAGATTGTTTTATTTATCCTTTAAAATGAATTATCACAAAGTAGACAATCCAATAATTATTCAAATATTGGATTGTTAAGGCGTCTACTTTGTGATAATTCATTTTAAAGGAATAAAATCGTTTTATTTATCCAATAATTATTCGTTTATTGTCCATCAGACCTAGTACACTTATTGGACAACAAAAGAATATACATATTAATATTATACCAGGTGCGGTCAACGATCAACCGATCACGAAGCCAATTTTGGTAGATCGCTCGTAATGTCTTAAATTAGAAACCGATTAGAAGACTACTTAATAAATAGAGGACTAATGACAACAAGTCGATCGCGAGACATTTTTAAGGTAAAAAGTAGATCTTATGTACGCAAAAGTTGGCCAACCCTGCTATACACGAATATATAATGAAAATATATATTCACACATGAAATACAATAAAAATAGTATATGAATGTTATTTGAGCCATATCATTATGTAATTATATACAGTGCTGAATTTTGCGATTACACCATTGCGCCGGGGGACTAATTTGAACGAATATGCCCGGTATTGCGTTTCAAGACTAATTAAAAATGTAACCTTGTGCAGAATTTCTAGGTTTTCTTATGCCACCGTTTTTTAGGGAAACATTTTATTTACACAACATACAAACATTTACAGAATATGTAAATGAATGTCTCTATTTTGATGAAATTCGGACATTCATAACACGAGTCACACAACACTAGCAATATTTGGAATTACAACTTTTACAAAATTCGGAAAAATATATAATTCAGTTTAAAATCAAATGATTACTTTACTACTACGAATGTTACAGCGGTTTAAAATAAAGTTAGGTTCTTTTTTTTACAAAATTATGATATTTACAACTAACGTGTGTTGTAGTTAAATAACATACATGATCTTATATAGCTAGATTTTATGATAGTTACATACTAATAGCATTATCTTCATGTGAACAATATATCCCCGAAATATCTAGAACACGGATGTGGCTATTCTATATGAATCATGTTTATTACATTCCACATGTATGTGATTCATTCAGTTCGCCGGTATCAGTGATAACAGGCTTAGGAAAATAATAATGATAACACGAGTAATGTATCACACCACACTACACGGGTTAAATGTTAAAAAATAAAAATGCAATGAGATTATTTCTGTGCACACAAATATTCGAAAACAGCAAAAACAACTGGTTTGTTGACATTTTAAAGAGATTACACTTTCAGTAACCGCTATAAATATACTGGAGGGAATTATAATTATATAATTGATCATAATTACGCATATAAATGTGCAATTACGGTCTATATAAAGTTCCTTTATTGCTTATGTCAGAGTACATGCAAAAAATATTTACAAACCCTTCAAACTCAAAATATAAATACATTTAAACATATGTTTAAAATTTTCATTATTCTAAAATATTGACAGTATTACTCATTGTGTAATGTATATTAATGATGGAATGAATAGAATACTGATGTTTATCCAGATAATTGATCACTTGAACCCATAGTTCAAGCAGTTTGAAATAATGGACGGGCATAGTTGAGTTGGTAGGGAACGTCCGCCCACCCCACCTTCGCTCGCATAGTTTTTCTATAGAATAACACTCTCCTTGGAATGGCTTTAACAACATAAAACATTTATATCCATTGAAAAAACTATGCGAGCGAAGGTGGGTTGGTTGGGTGGCCCCTACCAACCCAACTATGCCCGTCAACTATTTCAAACGACTTGCGCTCTGCACTATACTGTTATCCATTAACTTATATTCTATTCAATTAATTCCATTTGTTAATTTACGTCTAATTCGTAAAAATATGTATGAACCAATGTAGTGCATAGTTCTAGCAGTTTGAAATAGTGGACGGACATAGTTGGGTTGGTAGGGGACACCCACCCACCCCACCTTCGCTCGCATAGTTTTTTCAATGGATATCAATGTTTTATATTGTTTAAACTATTCCAAGAAGAGTGTTATCCTATGGAAAAACTATGCGAGCGAAGGTGGGGTGGGCGGGCGTTCCCTACCAACCCAACTATGCCCGTCCACTATTTCAAACGACTTGAACTCTGCACTATATTGTTATCCATTAACTTATATTCTATTCAATTAATTCCATTTGTTAATTTACGTCTAATTCGTAAAAGTATGTATGATCCAATGTAGTGCATAGTTCAAGCAGTTTGAAATAGTGGACGGGCATAGTTGGGTTGGTAGGGAACACCAACCCACCCCACCTTCGCTCGCATAGTTTTTTCAATGGATATCAATGTTTTATATTGTTTAAACTATTCCAAGAAGAGTGTTATCCTATGGAAAAACGATGCCAGCAAAGGTGGGGTGGGCGGGCGGCCCCTACCAACCCAACTATGCCCGTCCACTATTTCAAACTGCTTGAACTATGCACTACATTGGTTCATACATACTTTTACGAATTAGACGTAAATTAACAAATGGAATTAATTGAATAGAATATAAGTTAATGGATAACAATATAGTGCAGAGTTCAAGTCGTTTGAAATAGTGGACGGGCATAGTTGGGTTGGTAGGGACCGCCCGCCCACCCCACCTTCGCTCGCATAGTTTTTCCATAGGATAACACTCTTCTTGGAATAGTTTAAACAATATAAAACATTGATATCCATTGAAAAAACTATGCGAGCGAAGGTGGGGTGGGTGGGTGGCCCCTACCAACCCAAGTGGGGTGGGTGGGTGTCCCCTACCAACCCAACTATGCCCGCCCACTATTTCAAACGACTTGCGCTCTGCACTATACTGTTATCCATTAACTTATATTCTATTCAATTAATTCCATTTGTTAATTTACGTCTAATTCGTAAAAATATGTATGAACCAATGTAGTGCATAGTTCAAGCAGTTTGAAATAGTGGACGGGCATAGTTGGGTTGGTAGGGGACACCCACCAACCCCACCTTCGCTCGCATAGTTTTTTCAATGGATATCAATGTTTTATATTGTTTAAACTATTCCAAGAAGAGTGTTATCCTATGGAAAAACTATGCGAGCGAAGGTGGGGTGGGCGGGCGGTCCCTACCAACCCAACTATGCCCGTCCACTATTTCAAACGACTTGAACTCTGCACTATATTGTTATCCATTAACTTATATTCTATTCAATTAATTCCATTTGTTAATTTACGTCTAATTCGTAAAAGTATGTATGATCCAATGTAGTGCATAGTTCAAGCAGTTTGAAATAGTGGACGGGCATAGTTGGGTTGGTAGGGGACACCAACCCACCCCACCTTCGCTCGCATAGTTTTTTCAATGGATATCAATGTTTTATATTGTTTAAACTATTCCAAGAAGAGTGTTATCCTATGGAAAAACGATGCCAGCAAAGGTGGGGTGGGCGGGCGGCCCCTACCAACCCAACTATGCCCGTCCACTATTTCAAACTGCTTGAACTATGCACTACATTGGTTCATACATACTTTTACGAATTAGACGTAAATTAACAAATGGAATTAATTGAATAGAATATAAGTTAATGGATAACAGTATAGTGCAGAGTTCAAGTCGTTTGAAATAGTGGACGGGCATAGTTGGGTTGGTAGGGTGCGCCCGCCCACCCCACCTTTGCTCGCATAGTTTTTCCATAGGATAACACTCTTCTTGGAATAGTTTAAACAATATAAAACATTGATATCCATTGAAAAAACTATGCGAGCGAAGGTGGGGTGGGTGGGTGGCCCCTACCAACCCAAGTGGGGTGGGTGGGTGTCCCCTACCAACCCAACTATGCCCGTCCACTATTTCAAACGACTTGCGCTCTGCACTATACTGTTATCCATTAACTTATATTCTATTCAATTAATTCCATTTGTTAATTTACGTCTAATTCGTAAAAATATGTATGAACCAATGTAGTGCATAGTTCAAGCAGTTTGAAATAGTGGACAGGCATAGTTGGGTTGGTAGGGGACACCCACCCACCCCACCTTCGCTCGCATAGTTTTTTCAATGGATATCAATGTTTTATATTGTTTAAACTATTCCAAGAAGAGTGTTATCCTATGGAAAAACTATGCCAGCAAAGGTGGGGTGAGCGGGCGGTCCCTACCAACCCAACTATGTCCGTCCACTATTTCAAACTGCTTGAACTATGCACTACATTGGTTCATACATACTTTTACGAATTAGACGTAAATTAACAAATGGAATTAATTGAATAGAATATAAGTTAATGGATAACAGTATAGTGCAGAGCGCAAGTCGTTTGATATAGTGGACGGGCATAGTTGGGTTGGTAGGGACCGCCCGCCCACCCCACCTTTGCTCGCATAGTTTTTCCATAGGATAACACTCTTCTTGGAATAGTTTAAACAATA
The DNA here is from genome assembly GCA_963942505.1 of Lordithon lunulatus. NCBI lineage: Eukaryota > Metazoa > Arthropoda > Insecta > Coleoptera > Staphylinidae > Lordithon > Lordithon lunulatus. Next base: position 43,493,911 of record OZ012673.1, read on the forward strand.
TAAAACATTGATATCCATTGAAAAAACTATGCGAGCGAAGGTGGGGTGGGTGGGTGTCCCCTACCAACCCAACTATGCCCGTCCACTATTTCAAACGACTTGAACTCTGCACTATACTGTTATCCATTAACTTATATTCTATTCAATTAATTCCATTTGTTAATTTACGTCTAATTCGTAAAAGTATGTATGAACCAATGTAGTGCATAGTTCAAGCAGTTTGAAATAGTGGACAGGCATAGTTGGGTTGGTAGGGGCCACCCACCCACCCCACCTTCGCTCGCATAGTTTTTTCAATGGATATCAATGTTTTATATTGTTTAAACTATTCCAAGAAGAGTGTTATCCTATGGAAAAACTATGCGAGCGAAGGTGGGGTGGGCGGGCGTTTCCTACCAACCCAACTATGACCGTCTACTATTTCAAACTGCTTGAACTATGCACTACATTGGTTCATACATACTTTTACGAATTAGACGTAAATTAACAAATGGAATTAATTGAATAGAATATAGGCATAGTTGGGTTGGTAAAATTTATTTATTTTTTTGTATATCGCTTAGGTATTAAGAAAATATTCTATTCGGTTCAATCTTTTTTCGTATCAAAATAAAATACAATGGTAACAGTATTATTTTCAAGTGTATTTGAGTCACGATCCTTATTTCTTTTATACCAGAACAAAGTTAAAGCTTCTATAACTGAAAGGATCGAATCCTTTTTAGCGATTTGTTTTTTATATTATTTATCGTGTCGTAATTAATGATGTAAATTTGCAAGTTTGCAAAATTCAAACATCTTTTTTAGTGGTCTGTTTTTTTTAATATTATTTATCGTGTAAAAATTCAAAAATAGTTTATTCAACTATTCAAACCACATTAAATAGTTTTTAGTGTATTCACAGTCCTTCAAAGCCTAAAATACAATTTTATGTGTATATGGTATTGTATGTCAATCTATTGACATCAAATATATTGAGTAGCTTGTATAATCTATTACTAGTGTCTAAAGAAATAAAAATCATATTATTTATTAAAAAAAAAACTGAAAACTCAAATTATCAAGGCTTTAAAAGTGATTTGAAAATTAAAGGTGATTTAGTTTGACAAAACAAGCTGTTCTAAGAATAAATATTACTGCTATACCTAATATAAATCGAACTAAAAAAAGCTATGTTACTCATCTATAAATACACCACTTTCTCTTTCTACAATACAAATCCCAAATGACATCATCCTTGTAAACACCCAAAAATACACGTTTTACCACACACTAAAAAACCGCGCACTCACCAGCTCCAGAAATTTGATAATCGACAGCCTGCTGATTGCCATTTTTACTTTATTATAGTTGGTTTGGGTTTAGGGCGTCGGCTGTCCTGCGGGATCGATCCAAATCTGCTGGGTTTGTTTTTCGAGTGTAGTCCTGCTGAGAGCGCGTCAAAGACTGCGCCGCGGAACCGCGGAACGCCCGCGCGCGCCTCAGACCGTGACACCGTTCCGATCAGTAATGATGTCACCGCTAAAACCGGCGAAAAGGCCACACGTACTGGAGGAATCGCGATGTAATCGCAAGGACGATTACAATAAGAATTCAAAACATGCCAGCCGTGTTATGTGTGTCTGTTATTGTTCTAGTTTATTTTTTAAGGTATTACAAACTTTGTTCTAAATTAATTTACAATTTTTATCTCAATTATTTTTAACTCGTGTTTATAATACATCTATAATCGATTTTATAGGTAAATCTATCTTTATTGCGCCGTGAGGCTTTTCCGCCGTTTTTTTAAAATTCGACAAGATATATACAGGTTGTTCGAAAGATAACATACACAAATAAAAAACATTATAGAAAAGACAATTTTAAGAAAGTTAGTATAAACATGTAACTATACAGAATATTTATTTTGTTATATTGTCATTGTCATCAAGGACAGTTTCTTTTTAATTTCGCATCCTTGATTTATTTTATTGCCCAATAAAATGACAGCCCGCTGCTGTTCAACTTCACCATGGACAAAATCATCGACACCGTAAAGACAAACGACCACGGATACAGACTGGGCAACAACAAAGTAAACATCCTGTGCTATGCTGACGATGCAGCCCTAATAGCTAAAACAGAAGACGACCTGCAGATAATACTACACTCATTCAAAACCACGGCTGAAAATGACAACACGACAATTACAAACAGCTAAAACTAAGTCAATCAGCATCTTAAGAGATATATCTAGACTCCAAAAGCAATCAAACTAGAAAAGCCCACGAGAACTATTGTCATCAAGGACAGTTTCTTTTTAATTTCGCATCCTTGATTTATTTTATTGCCCAATAAAATGAAAATTGATGTTTCTACAATCAAATATAGACTCTAACTTTTTTAAAACGAACAACTGTGAAAAGTCTCTAAAATCAACAGTTTTTTACATTTTGAGATGGTGGCAAACATCTAAAGGACTAGAACTTCTCTATAACTTTGCAGTTTGAATCATCCATCTTAAAAGATAGAAGGATGATTCAAATTGTTAAATGCACGATTTTTTAAATTGATATTAAATAATAGTTACCGCCAGTCGTTCAATTGTTACAAAACATCACCAGTTATTAGCAAAATCATTAATCATATGTATACAGATATCTATAGATATCTATACAGAATTACAGTTTTTAAAATAACGTTTTTAATTTGGCAGTGAACATTTTAAAAGGTAATGTTGCAGTTCTGCAACAATATACATTTAACGGTCAAAAGAAAAAAAGTTATGTGCGAAAAACCGTCAAGTTTCTAAAAAGTTTCACAGTTTTTTAAATTTTGCAGGAAAGCGGTAGGAGATAGCGGAAAACATCCAATAGGCCGTTTGTCGGGCTTGAAATTCTTTATAGTTACAGATAAGTTCATAGTATTAGTTACTACTTTAATAATTTGGAATCTGTTTGGTATATTTTAATTTATTTTCGTAAATATGGTTATGATTTAATATACAGACTCGCCCAATAACAACTGTGCTATAGTATAATCCGGCCCTGAGAGGCCGGAGGTATTTTAATGCGTGATGTGCTTACCATTATGATTCAATTTCGGGCATATTTGTGGCGTGATGTAATTTATAAGTGTGCGCCCGCGGTTGCGCGTTTATGTAATTGCCGTGAAAGTAGCCCCAAATAAGGGCACGTTATATTTAACTTTTCAACTAAATGAACTCTGTGTAAATCAGTTAATCACAAATTGTATACATAGGTATTTATATTCTTTAGAATAACAACAGTTTTACATATTGCAATTATCCTAATTAGAAAACCTCGTAACTTCATTCGAGCGTATAATTATACATCGTTGAGTCAAGCAACGTATATCCAGTTAGTAAAATTATGTATGAGCAACTGGTGGCAGAAAATGAACTAAAATCTAATAGGTAATCTCTATGCATAAAATCTCATTTCTCATCATATATGTGACAATATGTGCAAGGTTTGTCTAAAGGTCGTTTTAGACAAGACAATTTCTTGGCTCATACAATTTGTTCTTGACAAATAGAACGCGTTATATTTTTCCATTCGATCTACCACCCAATTCAATATTTCAGATAATTTGCTGTATAATACGAGACAATTTAGATTGTCTCGCATCTTGACTAACTTTTGAGTCAAGAAATTGTATTGTCTAAAACGACCTCAAAAGTTTACTAACAACTATGCATTACTATCCAAGTGATCAAAATTATGCAATTTTATTCTAATTAGCTGCTCAAACAATAACAAAGATCAGCTGTTTAAAAAAGTGACATCGCTCTGTCACAAAACTATCATTAGTCTTGGAATAACTCTTTTATCTCTGCACTAAAGCGCAATACTTTGACAATTAATTTTATTTGAACATGAACTATGCGATTGTATATCCAACACGTGAAACACATAATTCTATGCAGGTATGAAGCTGGTTATAAGAGTTTTGAATTTCTTCTATCGTGATCGATCGAATTTGGAACGGGTGTACTGTTAGTGTACTGTTAACAATTTGTTTTAACCGGCCCCATAGATACAAATCACAAATCGTTGGATCGCCCTGATTCTTGGAGGCTATGGGACTAGTCTATTTCTTCCGATCCACTTCTCTCAAAATTTCTCATTCAACCAATTCACCATTATGCCTACTGAACGGGCAGGACAGCCATCCTGCTGAAAATATGCTGCAACTCGATAATTTAAAGGCATTTCCTCGTAGAAGAAGGTATTAAATATTTGTAGATATGAAGCTTGATTCACAGTTCCCTCAAAAAAGAATGGCCCTATTATGCCATAAAATCTATAAGGCCCAATTCACACATAAGCGGCTTCGGGCGCAGGTGCGGTTTAGGCGAGACGCAGGCGCGATGTCGCACAGGCGATTGTGATGTCCATATACAGTGAAGAGGTGGACATTGCATCTTATGTTTACATAGAGGCGACGTGGAAGAGTTTCGCCTCTTCGCCTACCGTGCCTTAGGCGAAGAGACGAAGACGCGGTGCCGACGCGTCGAGATGTATGATGTATGATGTACCGATGAAACGAATTCTGAATATTTTCAAAAATATGGGATCCAACCCATAAACAAAAGTAAAGACGTTTGGTGTCATCACCTTCTTCTAACGTGTGAATTCTTACTGGTTTGTATGGATGATGTTGATGAGTTTTAAGCATTCTATGGATAATGAGTCTTACTGATTCCAGTCTCGTTGGATCGGTTTTTTAGCGATAATCTTGGCCTATCTTGCACGGACGAGGACCGTTGCTGCATCATCTTCATCAATAATCCTGTATCCTTTTCACATCCCTCACAGAACCGGAAAATAGGAACTTTTTTATTAGTTTTGTAGCTCCTTGGAGTGAAATGTGAGCTTATAGATATTTTTCATGACAGTTGACACATAGTTCATGCTCGCCTCGCCTGTCCCGTAGCACCGAATTAGATAAATTCTCTGCTGCAGAGTTCAAGTCATTTAAAATAGTGGACGGGCATAGTTTGGTTGGTAGGGGACACCCGCCCACCCCACCAATCGCTCGCATAGTTTTTTCATTGGATATAGATGTTTTATATTGTTTAAGCTACCCACCACGACCCCTCCTGCCTGTCCTCTCCAGCCTGTCCTCTCCTCAGCACCTCTTCCAACTCGCTCGTGTACAGATTAAACAGGAGGGGGCTCAGCGGGCCTTACTCCCACATTCACCCTAAATTTCTCAGATATTTCTCCATTCACTCTTGCTTTCGCCCATTTCTCTTTATACATCCTTCTCACCCACTCCACTCCTTCCTCTTCCATACACAATCTATCCATACATTCCACCAGTTTCCCCCTAGGAACTGAGTCATACGACGCTTTTAAATTCACAAACACCGCATACACTCTCCCTTTGCATTCCAGATCAAAGGTGTGGATGTTGGCCAAGAGAGTGGAAGAGATGCAAGAGATGTTGGAAAGAATGGGTAGGTACTTGGATAAGAGGGGGCTAGTGGTGAATGTAGAAAAGAACAAATGGATGTTGTTTAGGAATAGGGGCAGTAGGGGTAAGGGCGAAGGGCTGAAATGGAAGGAAAGGCTGATTGAGAGAGTGAATGGCTTTAAATATTTGGGCATTTGGTTTGACTGTAGAGGAGGGCTTAGGATGCATGTGGAGTGTATGCAGGCGAAAGCAAGAATGGCTTGGGGGATTGCGTGCAGAAAATGGGGGAACTTGTGGGGTGGTAACTTCGTAATGGCGTGCAAGATCTGGGATGCGTGTGTAAAACCTATATTGTTGTATGGAGTGGAAGTGTGGGGATTGCGTGAATGGGAGGTAATAGAAAGTGAGCAAGGTTGGTTTCTGAAGAATTTGCTAGGGCTCGAAAGGTCGACACCGAGAGCAGTGCTGTTGCAGGAGACAAGTCGTATGAGTATGTGGTGGGAGTCGTGTATGAGGGTTGTGAAGTTTGAGGAAAGATTGCAGGATTTGGCCGAGGAAAGACCGGTACGGGATGAGGTGTAAGAGTAGAACAGATAATAGATCGAGGAAGGATAGAGAAAGGATGTATGAAAGAGTGGGTATGCCTGAGGTGTGGGTAGAGGAGACGCTGAGAGAATGGGGTATCCTAGGAACTGAGATAAGGGAGAGACTGAGGAATATTGAGTGGCAAGAAAGGCAAGTGAGAATGGCTGAGAGCTCATACAACCCTTGCTACGTAGAGTGGCAAGTGGAGGGGAAACTCCCGAGCTACTTAGCCAGGGGAGAGTGGAGCAGAGAGGACACAGTATGCATGGCAAGAGCGAGGTGTGGGTCAGAAGAGCGAGGAAGAAAAGTGTGGATGGAGCTGGGGTACACCGCGTGTGCGCTGTGTAGGAAGGGGAGTGACACGTGGTGGCACTTTAGCAAAGAATGCGAGGGAGTGAAAGCAGAGTGGGTGGGAGAGTGCAGAAAGCTAAACGAATGGTTAGGAGAGGATGGGAAAGGCGTGAAAATCTGCAGGAGGCTGATGTGGGAAAGGAAATTGGCGAGGGCAGAGGGGGTTTAGTTTATTTTAGTGGGTAGAAATTGTTAATTTGTATTCTTTTTTTATTTATTTTTTAGTTATTTTTGTGAAAGTATTGTTTTTTTTGCGGCTGGGATTTGTAAAGGGAAGGGTTGGGCTGATATGCCAAATAAAGGTCTTTTTTTATTGTTTAGGCTATTCCAAGAAGAGTGTTATCCTATGGACAAACTATGCTCCGGGCGGGTGTTCCCTACCAACCTGACTATACCCGTGCACTATTTCAAACGACTTGAACTATGCACTACACTATTATCCGTAATTTTCTTTGTTTAACTTAATGTCATTTATTAATTTAAGACTAATTAAAAAAAAATATATGTCAAAAATAATGTAATGTATAGTTCAAGTCGTTTAAAATAGTGGACGGGTATAGTCGGGTTGGTAGGGGCCACCCGCCCACCCCACCTCTCTTCCCATAGTATTTCCATAGGATAACACTCTTCTTGGAATAGATTAAACAATATAAAACATCTATATCCAATAGAAACACTATGCGAGCGAAGGTGGGGTGGGTGGGCGTCCCCTACCAACCTGACTATACCCGTCCACTATTTCAAACGACTTGAACTATGCACTACACTATTATCCGTAATTTTCTTTATTTAACTTAATGTCATTTATTAATTTAAGACTAATTAAAAAAATATATGTGAGAAATAATGTAATGCATAGTTCAAGTCATTTAAAATAGTGGACGGGTATAGTCAGGTTGGCAGGGGCCGCCCGCCCACCCCACCTTTGTTCGCATAGTTTTTCCATAGGATAACACTCTTCTTGGAATAGTTTAAACAATATAAAACATCTTTATCCAATGAAAAAACTATGCGAGCGATGGTGGGACGGGCGGGTGTCCCCTGCCAACCAAACTGCCCGTCCACTATTTCAAATGACTTGAACTCTGCGCTATACTGTTATCCGTGACATTATATTATTCAATTAATTTCGTTTGATAGTTTACGTCTAATTCGTATAAACACATTAAGAAACAATGTAGAGTATAGTTCAAGTCGTTTGAAATAGAAGAACAAGGTTTCATATGAAAACGTATCTGTTTATAAACGTCTAACCTGTTGCAACATTCCAAGGCTATCACAGTTTTGTGACAGAGCGATGAACTTTTTCACTTTTTCAAATATTTCTTTTAGAAATTAAAAAATGTCTCAGTACTGCGAAGTTAAATCTGAAAACAAACAGTTGGAATCATATTTATAAATGAAGCGGAGAAGGTATTTCCTCTTGCGTTTTTATCTAAAATGAAAATTAAAAAATATTTCCCTCTTTGCAACCGAATTCGGCTTCACACACGCTACCCTTACAAGCTATTACTAGTTCCATACCACCACCTCTCACATTTGTTTTTTGCTAACATCAATGCAATTCTCGTCTTTGCTTGCTCAAATACTTCCTAAACCCAAACCAAAAGCCTACATATTTAAAACAATTCACTCTCTCAGTCATTATTCCCTTCCATTTCAACTCTTCCGCTCTATCCATCCCTTATTTCTAAACATGATTTATTTGATTTCGGTTCGTAGCGTAGTGGGGTCTAAGGCGACGGTCTGAAGCCATTGCGTGCGGAACGTTGGTGGTTCTAATCCACCGCTAGTCGGGAAACTTTTCTACAAAGAGTTAACTCGACTAGCATATCATGGATGTTGTATGAGGTACAATAGGTCCGTGAAGGGCCGCAGTGCACACAACTTACTATGTACTCACCATAAACAAAAAAAAAACCCTCTTATCAAGGCACCTTCCCATTATTGTCAGGATCTCTTCCATTCTATTGGATACAAGCATCATCCGATAAGCTAACATCCATACCTTGGTTCTTCATACTACAACCCCTCTCGCTTGCCTTCTCATGAACACCTCCTGTAACTAACTTATGTACAGATTGAAAGGCTATGAGCTTAGAGGGCAACCCTGCCTTACTCCCACTATATTAATCTGTTTCACGCTACTGCAGGCGTATTGGTCTCTTTTGCTGGCAACTAGTCCTACAGATAGATCTACAGTTTAACGTGGATTCCGTACAACTGGATTACGTTTAGATGAGAATATCATCTACTCTGGGCCAGAGAAGGGTGTGAAACCCCACGCTGGCCAGGCGAACTGGGAAGCGAGGAGGACGTAATCGTATTTCGAACCCACGATCTTCAATGCAGCAGTCTGATGGCTTAATTATATCTTACGCCTTACTCCCACATTCATTCTAAATGTCTTCTTCTGTCCACTTCATTTTCTAGTATGCTCTTCATCATTGTCATCGTTAGCTTGTACCCCGCACTCATTAACGTGATCCCGCTATAGGTTTTCGGCTACCCCCAATATGCACTAGTACAATCACACCCACACGATACCCTTCGGGTGCGTCAACCACCATCGATATATTATATATTTTCTATGTTCATGTAAGTTGCTGATATTTCTATATGTTTTGGTTTTCAGTAAGTGGCTACAATCTTTCTATGATCTTCACATATAGTGGTTTATATCAGTTATTGGTCAATGACCTCTTTTTGCACTTAAATATTTCAAAGGACCCCCTGAAAAATGAATATGGTATGATACATAAATAAATATCTGAGTTCAATTTTTTCTGCGACCTCCCAAATATGTTTCACTTTGACAATCACTGCCCTATGCGATCATCATCATAGGGGATATCATGAAGATTATCGTTTCTTGTCCTTCATTGATTTCTTTTGTATGGTTTCAAAGAATATAACGTTATCCTCTTTCTTGCATCTTCGGTTGATATAGACCATATAACTATTATTTTTGTCCAGATTTTCTCTTCAAATAGTTTGATTTCCTCCCACATTATGTATCTAAAATAGCAGTATTCATAATGTAAAATTTAATTTTTTATGACTTTTTGAAGACAGATATTATTCAAAATATTCACAACAAAAAAAAATACAATTTAGTCAGATTCTCGCCTGATATTTAACGTGTCACAATTGGAATATGATATCGGATATTTGTGATATTAATACATTATTCAAAATACTAAATATCTTGATTCGGTTATATCGGGTTATACTCGTAATATTCTTAAGTTTCTTGAAAAGGTATTCGATTCATTTTATATATTTTTAAAAACTGTTTCAATTGTCTTGTTGCGAATAAAATATACCGTCCTGTGACACATCTCGCGAACTTGTTTGTTATCCGCTCCAGTTGGCGTTTTTATTCAACAAAAAACTGAGTCATACGCTCCGAATCGAGCCGCGCGGGGACCGGGCAGTACGAGTTTGTCTTTTATTGTGCGTGCATCGACATCGGGCAAGTGAACGTTTTTAACCCATATTAGATGGTTTGTAGTGCAACAGTGTTTGATTAATATTATGCACCGATATTGATATTAGGTGAGTGATGTTTGTAATGATTCGTATTTAATATTGTATACGTTCTAACGCATATTACATGCATTTACTTCACTGTGAAATTAAATAAACATACATCTCATTATGAATCAAAATAGTATGGAATTATCAAATTGTTTTATTTAAAAATGAATTCACCGGTGATTCATACTTATTTTATTTTGCGGATACGTAACAGTATGGGATAGACATACCCCAACCCTATGACTAATTATTGTTATTTGATATAAACGTTCTTACTACGTCTGTGTCCATGTCTTGGCTTTGTTGGTCTCTTTTCTGACATTTATTTTTTCTTTGTACTGATCTGTAGAACACCGAAGTTTCGCTACCACCACTCACGATTGAGGAAAACTTAAAATCCAAAATTAACGAAAGTTTTGAATGAAATAGAAAACACAGTTTTTAGTCTTTAGATTGTTATTTTTTTATTATCGAATCGTAGGGTTATTTATGGAATAACACATCGGGCAAATAGCCTTTGCTGGCACATACGCACTCTTTTATCGAAATTTCCTATGACTATTCTGCATAAATGTGGTTGAATTTCGTTGATGCAATGTTTAATTTCCTCCTGTAATGTACGGGTCGTTGTGGGCCCCCATTGTAAATACTTCAATTAACCCTACAACGCATTAGATTGCTGCTATTTTTAAATAAAACATCTTCTTCTTGAATTAGGCTTGCAGCCTGTTTTCCAGCTTTAAGGAGTTGCTTGTGATGTCGACAACCAGCTATCCCTCCATCTCTTTGGTGGTTATCCTGAGGGCCTTTTAGAGTGTGGGTTTCCGTCTCTGGCGATTTTTTCAATTCTGATGTCTTCTGCTAATGTGTTGGTTCCATTCTCGTCGTCTCTGCCTCATCCACCTTTCTATGTCTTGTACGTCGCACATTTGTCTTATGTCTTGGTTGGGTATTCTGTCACGTAGTGTGTGTCTCGCGATACTTCGGAGCGTTCTCATCTCTGCCGTTCGGGTTATGCTCTTGGTTTTGCTGTTGTCTGCTCTAGATTCTGTGGCGTATGCGATTATTGGTCTAACGCATGATTTATATATTTGGGTCTTTGATTCCAGTCTCAGGAATGGGTTCTTCCATATTATGTCCCTTAAGCACCCGGATATTCTAAATGCTTTATCGGTTTGGTTCTTTACCTCCGACGTCCTGTCTTGATGGGCGGTTATTTCTACCCCTAAGTACCTAAAGGACATTACCTGCTCTATTATTACGTCGTTAATGGCCAGTTTGCATCTTGCGGGCTCTTTTGCTACAACTAGTGTTTTTGTCTTCTGTGCCGCAATCAGCATATTGTAGCGTTTCGAGGTTAGGTAAAATTAATGTAGTAGCATCTGTAGTTCATCCTCGTTCTCGGATATGATTACTGCGTCATCTGCGTAGCACAGTATTGATATTTCGCCTTTACTAGTTCTGAATCCCTGCCCCGCGTTTTTAACGTCTACTATGATTTTGTCCATAATTAGGTTTAAGAGTGTCGGGCTTAGTGATTCCCCCTGTCTTATTCCTCTTGAGATCGTCACTTCCTTGGACAAGGTGTTGTTAACAAGTAGTCTGGTCGTTGTATTGGTGTTCATATTTTCAACGGTTTCTGGGTATTGCCCTGTCTCAATATGGTTGTAATGTCATTTAGCCCACTCGGTCGAACGCTTTGGTTAAATCTATGAAGCACATATACGCTGGTATCTCGTATTCTATTGATTTCTCTACTATTTGTCGGATGACGAATATGACGTCTGTTGTGGACCAATTTTTTCGGAAGCCCTGTTGTTCTTCTCGCATGGGTATGCATTCTGAGATGATGTTGCAGATGATTTTCGTGAATAGTTTCATAACGGCACTCAGGAGAGTTTTCCTCTGTAATTTGTTGGTTGCTTTTTGTCGCCTTTTTTGAAGATGGAGATAGTGACACTTTTCTTCCAGTCAGTTGGTATGATTCTCATTTAGGATCTTCTGGTAAAGGCTAGCCAGTTGTTCGCTTAGTGGTTTACCTCCATATTTTATCAGTCCGCTATTCAGTTCGTCGATACCTGGAGCTTTCCTGTTTTTTATTTCCTTGATGTATTTTACTACCAGTTCCTGATTGATGCGGGTAGTTGTTTCTGCCGTTGGTGGCGCTTCCTGATGTTGTATCTTATCATCTTCGAACATTTGTTTAAAGTGGTTTATCCATACCTCTTCCGGAATAGTTTTTATTGTTACGTATTCGTTGACTTCGCGTTTTCTTCGACGGATCATTCCCCATATCTTCTTTTGGCTGCCGTAGAGATCATGTTCCATGTCCGCAGTGAAGGTTTCCCAGTATTCGGTCTTTATTCTTCGTATTTCTGCTTGTACTCTGTTCCTTGTATCCCTGTAACGTAGCCACTGATCCAGCGTTCTGTTATTTAGGTACCTCAGGTAGGTTTCTCGTTTTTCTCTTACCATTTGTTTTACTTCTTGTGTGAACCATGGTGTGTTGTGTTTCTTTGCGTTTTTGTTTATCCTCCTTCTATCTAGTACTTCATTCGCGGCTTTCTCGATGTGTGATTTTACTTTTTTCCAACTGGTTTCCACGTCGTCCTCGTTCAGAATGGGCTGTTCTCTGATCTTTTGGGTTAATCTTTTTTCGTACAAGTCCTTCACGGTGGGTTCACTGATGGATTCGATGTTCAGTTTGTCTACGTAGATAGGTGGTAGCTTCTTTTTCAATTGTGTTGTGAGTCGAAGTTTTGTCATGACTAGTTGGTGATCTGATCCAATGTTCGCTGACGTTAGCGAGCGTACGTCGATTATCTGACTCGGGTGTACTGCTCTATTCGAGATTATATAATCGATCGTGGATGAGTGTCCTTGCGCGTTGGACCAGGTTATCTTGTGTTGCTTGTGACTGAAATACGTATTGTTTATTCTTATCTCGTTTTGTGCACAAAATGTGGTGAGCGTTTCTCCGCTGTTGTTAACATGTGTTTCATTGAAACGTTGTTTTACGCCATCTACGATTGCATTACCAATTCTGGCATTCAGATCGCCCATGATTAGGATCTTCTGTTCGGTACGTATTTTGGCGACTTCGGTCTGCAGATGCTCGTAGAAGGTGTCAATTTTCTCTTTGCTTTTGCTAGTGTCGGGAGCGTAAACGCTGATAATATGTATTTTGTCCCTGCCGGTGTCTAGGACTACTCTGAGGATTCTTTCATTGACGTAGAATGTATCTTCTATATTCTGTGTGAATTTATCACTAATTAGCAGACCTACTCCGGCTGTGGCTCGTTAGTGTTGTTCAGTCCCACAATACTTGAGTATGTATAGCCTTTCCCTCTGCGTTTGGTTTCTGATAATGCACATATATCTCTTTTGTGTGTTTCCAACTCCAGTAGAATTTCCTGTTGTCTCCCGTTCCAAGATCTTATATTCCAACAAGCGCATCTTAATATATTTTTCATCCACAGCTCCTTTTTTGTCTTCTTCTCATATCCGTGTCTATAGCTGAGGTCGTCATCGTTGTATCATTCCATATCCGAGGCTTGTTGCGGGTAGTATGAGCGTGTGGGTTGTTTTACTGCATGCAGGCTACTGACCTCACCTGCAAACCCTTCTCCTTTATCCGGGCTTGGGACAGGCAACATCGTCACTGAGCTACTTTGTTCATCCAGTGAGATGCAGGCAGAGTTAAATAAAACATGTGAACAAATTATATTTTTTTAATTAATTTTTACATACGTATTATAAAATAAATTACTTAATCAAATAAGACGGGGCAGCCGCTTAATTGGGACAAAATGCCTGGGTTCCGAAGTGTCCCGAGAAAGCAGCATCTAACGTATATACAATAAAATACTTAACATATAAATTACATACACCAATAATATAACGTGTGAGCCAAACTATTTGGGTTCTGAGCTGACTGTGACTGAAACTTAAATTTGTCGAGCTGAAAGCACATGTTTTACCCAGTTGTTATCAAGTGCAAGACTAAACAACAGTATACATTGAAACAACTATAGCATTCAATTAATAAAACGTATGTGCATATATGATATTTTGATGAAATTTAGTTAGTCTGGTGTAATCCTATTATATTATATATTGAATTATAATAATTATAATTATAATTACAATAATAATAATTATAATAATAATATTAATTTTGCTCAATGGTAAAATCGTGTAGATCACCCCCTCGACTGGTGAATTTTAACGAGCATTGGTTAGCTAGGTGTAGAATTGCAGTGTATGCCAACGCGCAACTCAGTTGATCTTTCATTTTCTTCGGCAGAAATTTCGGCAGTGTTTTGTAGACGTGCTCAAACGTGGTTGTCTGGATTTTTTCCTTGTACATGTCATCATTAAACTACAAACAATAACTCCAATTGATATAAATAGCACATATATTAGTGTGAATCCACCTCTTAGCAATCTATATATCTAGATTTCGATCTTATTAGATCTCATCAGTGTAGCTCAGCTAGTGAGGATGAATTCACACAATATCTCGAGTGGTTATATACAAACAAGATTTGAGAATTGAGAATTTAGTAAAACAATTAATAGCAGTAATGGGTAAAAGCGTGCACAATAGCTCTATCTATATCAAACATGATATAACTAACCTCCTAGGAGAAAAATTAAACGCCATCTGGTGGCACGACATCAATTAGCAATGCATACCCATATGGTAATAACCGTCAACATACTCAACAATCTAATAAGATCGAAATCTAGATATGTATATTGCTAAGAGGTGGATTCACACTTATATATGTTTTATAAGATTGGATTTGTGCTGATATCTCAAACACTCTATTGAAATATTATTCCATAGAGGGCACTAGCCAGTGATCATGATAGCATGAGTATGTTGACGGTTGTTACCATATGGGCATTGCTAATTGATGTGGTGCCGCCAGATGGCATTTAACTTTCCTCCTAGGAGGTTAGTTGTATCATTGTATCATGTTTGATATAGATAGACCTATTGGGCACGCTTTTACCCATTACTGCTATTAATTGTTTTTCTAAATTCTCCTCTGTTATGTTATCTTTTCGTTCGTTATTTATCTACCACTCTTATTTTTATTTAGCCCCTCACGGGACATTAACGCTCACTTTGTGAAAAACTGTGTTGATTTTATTTGCACTTACTTCACTATTTGTAGTATCTTTAATTAAAACCCTCCATATTGCAGCCTTCAATTTCTTAATGTTCATAGCTTTCGGCTGAGTGGCGTAGCCTATGGTAGTTTTCGGCACGAGATCTGGCATCTCGATCAAATTTTCGCCCACGTAATTATTTTGAGGCTCTTCATTGTCGTCCTTAAAAATAAAAAATAAATTATATGGTTACTATCTGTAAGATTCTAAAAGTGTTTGTGTGGTTACAGATATATTCTGAACACTCGGTAATGAGAAGAAGCACATGTTAAAAACTTACCGCTTTTTCAGGACTATTCAAACCATGTGAATCGTTAAAATTCTCACAATGAGAAGAAACCATCCCAATCTCAACATCCTCGTTCATATTCTCATCCGTTACATCTTTCTTACTACTTCTCATTATCAAAGACGGTTTTATATATAATTTATCATCTACTATAGAGCTCTCAGGCAACGTGAACTTGCGAGTGTTATCATCCGTCGGAAAGTAAGCAACCTTTTTCCTGAAGCTACATTTCTTACTGTAATCTATTACAACCTCTTGATCGAAATCTATCATTTGTGGAGCTGTTTTGGCTTTCTTTTTATTCGCTTTCTTCACTAACTGTTCATTTGTAGCGCCGGAGAATCTACTTTTGGCTTGCTGTATATATTTGAGTTTCCAGTGGCTGGGGCCCGCCCAAATTTGTGAAACTTTGTTCCTTAACATTATTGACTCGTGCAAGTAGTCGGTAAGGAAGGTCAATTCTTCGACGTTTTGTGCAAAAGATAAAGTTCTTGCTTCGACTAAAAAAGGGGCTGCATTCACTTGGTGTTGCTGTACGAGTTCTTCCTCTATTTCTTCTGATTGATCTAAAATCGAAAGCGAGAGAATCAATTATCCTTCACATAAAATAAACAATGTTTATAGGGCTATCATTAGTGAACCTTTTCTGCCGGTAAAGGGAGAAGCTCAGAGATTCACCCTGTATTTACCTTAACATCATACAAAACTTCTGAAAACCTGAACATTCGCGAAACATAATATTTACCAGGTAATTCAAAAATATCATGAGTGGAACCATCTAATTCAGCAATAGGTATCTGCTGCTCATCTAGAACTAGATCGTCATTGTACTGTTCTATGCGGAATGATTCAGTCTCAGTATCTTCAGTACTATAATAAAAAAATATTTTTCGACTAAAAATATGAATACTATTTAATATTAAAATTACTTGCATCTCATCATTTTCAAGATTCCACACGTCCACTTTAAAGCTGCTAAAGTCTGCACACAAGTCAGAAAATAAAACCAGTTTACTATGATCCAGGGGCATGGGTAGGTTTTTGTTGTTTGTAGTAGCATCATCATTATCAGCAGTATTCATGTATTTCGTAGAGTTGCTAAAAATAACATACGGCGTTTTTAATTCTTGTGCCTATTACTGACAACGAATATTCTAAAAAAAATACCTTTATCTTTAAAATCTCGTAAAATCTATATACTAAGTAATACATATGAAAAACTTACAAAATAGATTTTAAAAAATTGAAAAAAAATCATCATTATGGCCCTAATGCTCTAGATCAGCCGTTATAAGTTCCTTGTATTTATCAACAACCTCTGGGGGCGCCCAACCAGCATTTATTTCTTTCTTTATCATTTTGTATCTTTCTTTTCGTAGATTTATCTGAATATTCGCTCTGACTAGTCTATGGTCGCTTCCAGTTGAGATGTTACTCAATACGGTTACGTCTCGGATTATGTGTTTTTTGTTCGTGATTAGGAAATCTATTTAATTTTTTGTTTTCCCATTTGGGCTGACCCACGTCCACTTACGATGTTCTTTTTTATAGTAGAAACTATTCATCGAGTACAAGCTGTTTTGTGCCAAACAGTGTAGAAGCATTTTTCCCCTTTCGTTTCTTTCCCCTGTTCCATGGTTTCCAATTGTCGTCTCGGTTGTGTCTTGTTTTTTGCCGATTTTTGCGTTAAAGTCACCAGTTAGAATGATATAATGGGTGGGTGTCTATATTATAGCATGTGTTATGTCTTCATAAAGACATTCTACTACCTGCCTGATATTAAAGCTAAATCCAAGATACAGTATCAAAATTGTCCAAGCCTATGCGCCAACGTCTAGCCACGAAGATGAAGACATTCTACTACTTCATCTTCGTGGCTAGACGTTGGCGCATAGGCTTGGACAATTTTGTTACTGAATCTTGGATTTAGCTTTAATATCAGGCAGGTAACTCTAGATGAAAAACGTTTTATTGAAATTATATTTTGTGCATGTCGTTTGTGTACAAGAAAACCGACTCCTTCTATTGATCTATCGGTATCTCCAAGGTGGTAAACAATATTTCCTGATTTCAGAGTTGTCAGTTTTTCTCCTCGCCTTCGAACCTCGCATAGGCCTACCACGTCCCATTTTATTTTACTGGGCTGATCTTCAATCTCGATTATCTTGTCTTCACTCGATAGGGTTCTTGCATTATATGAAGCGATGTTCAGTTTGTGAGTATTGTCTTTATATTGGTTTAGTTTTGAATTTGTCAATTTATTGTCTCCTCCAGAATCCTTGAGACGGCCTGAGTAATCAGTGTGAGATTTTGGCTTCTTCGCCTTGCTCACCTGGGGTAATATCGTGTTTATAGTTGACATTTCATGATTTAGAAGATTTTTGGCATTTAAACGCCACGCTTGCCAAGCATGTTGGCGAGTTTTTGGTTCAGCCGCCCATTTTGGGTCAGACGCTGTTTGTAGCCGCCCAATCTGTAGCAGACGCTACTTTTCACCATATCTGGCTACCCTCACTTAGTTTAGCCTACAGGTCAGTGTAATTTACCGCGATGTGGCACTAGGAGCCATAAGTGAGAGTTGGGTACCCTGCGAGGACCAGTTTTCCAGGAATCATCTCCCAATAAAAAAACGTCGATATTTATAGGGCTATCAGATTTTCCGCCCGTCAAGGTTGGAGGAGTTCACGCGGTATTTACCTTAACTTCACAGAAAACTTCTGAAAAACTATGAAAGGTGATTCGCGAAAATTCGGTTCTCGCTGGGGATCGAACTCAGGCTCAGTACGGGACGGACGACGCCTATACGAACTCGGCCACTGAGCTAGGTATATATAATATAATTCGTAGACAAGAAGAAACATTCATAACTATACCTATACTAAGTACTAAATATGGAAAATACTTACACCATCATCAATTTACTACCACAATGGCTCAAAGACAGTCGACTGCTGAAAAAATTATCTATGGTGCTACACTGTGCACTGGTAGCTGTTTGAAAAAATGTTGATTCCAATTTGGGAATTGGTGCTATTAGAGTGTTTATATCTTTTGAAATTGTATTCTTTTGGTTGCCCACTACACGTTTTGTTTTCTTCTTTTTCACAGGACTCGGTGGGTCTGTTCCTTCAATAGTTTCTCCTATTTCATCTGTCTGAGCTGAAATCAATTCGTATCTATGCAAAACTTTTATCTTTATAGCCCGTTGATAAAGGGAGAAGTGATGTCTGATGAGTATAACCCCTTTATTTACCAGAAATGTCACAGAAAACCTCTTAATAATTGTGTAAATTGATTCTCGATATTTCGTCCGCAACGGGGTTTCAACTCTCGCTCGCCAATGATCAGTAGAAGACGGTTTCTAACCACTAGGCCACTGAGCTGTGTTATATCTCTGAATTATAGACAGGTATTATAGTTTTTGATCGAAAACCAGAACTGTCTTAAGAAATTAGAACTATTCGAATATTCGAATATTCGCATATTAACATATTAACATATTCACATATTCGCATATTCACATATTCACATATTCACATATTCACATATTCACATATTCACATATTCACATATTCACATATTCACATATTCACATATTCACATATTCACATATTCACATATTCACATATTCACATATTCACATATTCACATATTCGTATATATTCACATATATTCACATATATTCACATATATTCACATATATTCACATATATTCACATATATTCACATATATTCACATATATTCACATATATTCACAAATATTCACAAATATTCACATATATTCACATATATTCACATATATTCACATATATTCACATATATTCACATATATTCACATATATTCACATATATATCACTCATATTCACTCATATTCACTCATATTCACATATATTCACATATATTCACATATATTCACATATATTCACATATATTCACATATATTCACATATATATGAATATTGTTGTTGTCCTGTAATTGGATTTGTCTTTCCGTAGGACAATAAAGTCTATTATTATTATTATTGATTCGTCACTTTATACAATCAAGTCTTAGTTTATGAATACCATTTTTCTGTTGTGCCATTCGAGTCATATCTGAGGCCAGTTTCCTTCCTTCCGCATGGATACTATCCACGCGAATGCCATAAATTTTGCTGCTAACATCCAATGAAGTGCTACCTGCTTGCAATGAATTTTTATTCCATTCTTTTGATGATAACAGTTTAACTGTGGAATCAATAATGTTGAGATTCCAAACATTTTTCTCGTTGATTTTCTTCAAAAAAAAAAAAATTATTTTATTATATATATATATATATATATATATATATATATATATGTATATATATATATATATATATATATATATATATATATATATACATGACATGACAAAGATAAAATGGAAGAACTAAAACAAATGATTATAGAACTAATGAGGAAGAGAAGAAGAAAAAATAACATAGCAATAAGAGGTCTAGACAAGATAGATAACATAGAAGAGGTAAGATCACTCATCAAAGAAAAACTGGAAGTGGAGACAGGGGTTAACAAAATACAACAAATAAACACAGGCCCAGAACGAAATATAATAATAGTGGAAATCCCAAGCTGGGAAGAAAAACAAAAAATAATGAAAGCAAAATATAAACTGAGAAATACAACGATATATATATAGACGATGATCTAACGGAAGAGGAGAGAAAAATACAAAGAAAGATAAGAAACATAGCAAAATTGGAAAAAGAAAAAGGAAAACACGTAAAAATAGGATATAGAAAGATAATAGTAGACAATGAAATATACATATGGGATAAAAAGAAGAAAAGAGTCGTAGCCAAAGATAATGGGGTGAAAGTAACCAATCCAAAAAACTACTAGCAAAAGAGAAAACGGACGGAAGCAAAAATACAAAGAATACAGCGAAGAAAGGGACAACGAACCAAGGAAAGAAGAACAAACACATAATAAATGGAAACAAAGAAAAGAGTACAGTAAAAAAAAGAAAAATATGGAAAATTGGGACTTGGAATATCAGGAGTATAAATGGAAAGGAAAAAGAGCTGGAAGAAGAATTTGAGAAAGCGTGGTAACAGAAACAAAAAAGAAGGGGAAGGGAGAGTACAAAATGGACAAGGAACATATATTCATATATAGCGGTGTAGATAACAATCGGAGAGCCGCAGCAGGGGTAGGATGTATAGTGCATAAAAAACTGAAATCGAATATATATAAATGGGATGCAATTACGGAGAGGATTTTGTCTATCGAAGTTAGAGATCAAAGAAACGGCTACCATAAAACTATCATAGCAGTGTATGGACCAAACGAAGATGATACTGCGTGCAACAAAGAAACATTCTGGGAGCAACTCAACGAAACAACAGAAAAAGCCAAAGGAGAAGTGTACGTGGCGGGAGACTTCAACAGCAGAATTGGCAACGAAGTAAAAGATAATGACGCGATGAGAGGAAGATATGGAGAAGGCGTACTCAACGAAAATGGTAAGAAAATGCTAGATTATTGTAGAATGAATAATCTAGTAATAACGAATACACTATTCAAACACAAGGCCATACACAAATACACCAGGGAAGTGATAAGCAGGAACGAAAAATCTATAATAAACTATGTACTAGCAGAACAAGGGAAAAGGAGCAAAATAATAGACACAAGAGTAAAGAGAAGTTACGAAATTGGAAGTGATCACTATCTAGTAGAGACGAAAATAAAGGAAGATTACCAAGATAGCGATACAAAAAAGCAGAGACCAAATATAGCAATAAACTACAACAAGATAAGAACATACAAACTAAGGGAAAAAGAAATAGCAAAAATCTATAAAGAGAAAATAGAGGAGAAATTAGTAAAGGGCAACTATAGACAAGAAGTAGAGGAAATGTGGAATAAATTAAAGAAAAATATACTGGAGACAGCACAAGAGACATGTGGGACGAAGCAAAACACAAACAAGAAGCAGCAGACAGCATGGTGGTCGCAGGACATAAGAGAGAAAATAAAGGAAAAGAAAAAAGCATGGCAAAGATACCTAAATGACAAAAATAGTAAAAACTACGAAGAATACAGTTTAAAGAGGAAAATAGTAAAAGATAAGGTCAGAATAGCAAAGAGCAGGAATGGGAAAAGTTCGGAGAGACAATGGAGAAAAATGCAAAGGAAAACCAAAAATTATTCTATAAAACACTAAAACTAAACAGAAAAGAAAAAGGACAAGAAGTAAATTATATACAAGACAATCAAGGAATATTGCTGAAGGACAACGAAAAAATACTGGAAAGATAGAAAGAATATTTTGAAGACTTACTATCACAAAATGGTGGAAATGAACAGAAGACAAGAGACCAGAACGACTCGGAAGCAGATATAGAGATGCTCAATGGAAAAGAAATACTAGAGATAATAAGGGAAATGAAAATAGGGAAATCACCAGGACAAGACCAGATCACAACGGAAATGATTAAACATATGGGACCTGCAGGTAATGAAATACTACTAAAATTAATAAACGAAATATGGAGGACGAATAAAATACCCAGAGATTGGCAAGTATCGTTAATCGTACCGATACACAAGAAAGGCGATAAGACAAAATGTTCAAACTATAGGGGTATAACACTCATAAGCATAGGTATGAAGATCTTAGAAAAAACAATTAACAAAAGAATACTAGCAAAAATAGAGCAGACGCTAGAAGAATCGCAATGTGGATTTAGGAAAGGAAGATCCACACAGGACAACATTTTCACGATAAAACAAATCACAGAAAAAAGAATTGCAAATAATAAAAATACATACCTAGGATTCATCGACCTGGAAAAAGCATTCGACATGATACCAAGAAATAAATTATGGAAAATCCTGGAAGAGAGAGGTGTAGAAAGAAAGACAGTCGAATTAATACAAAACATATACAACAACAACACCAATGCAATAATACACAAGGGACAAACATCAAGAACATTTCAGACAACCACTGGACTAAGACAAGGAGGCGGGCTCAGTCCTACATTATTTAACATATACATGGATGAAATAATGAAGAGCATGAAACCAGAAACCAAAAAAGCAAACATAGGGTACAAAAACATGCAAGTTGTAAAAATATGGGAAGGAGCATTCGCTGATGATGTAGTAGTGATAGCAGAAAATGAAGGTAATCTGCAGCACAACCTTAGTGTATGGAACAGACACCTAGAAAAGTATAACATGAAAATGAACTATAACAAAACAAAAGTGATGGTAATAGGAAACCGGAAAGAACAAATAAAAATAAAGATAGAACAACACACAATAGAACAAGTAGAAGAATTCAAATACCTGGGAGTAGCACTGACAGAAGACGGAAAAATGGAAGGCGAACTTAGTAACAGAATAAACAACACAGCTAAAACATACCACGCATTGAGCAATATACTGATTAACAAGAAAGAGATCTACAGAAGGACAAAAATAAATATATATAAAAGCATATATAGACCTATACTGACATATGGAAGCGAGACGTGGAAGCTAACGAAGAGGGACTAAAGTAGAATACAGGCAATGGAAATGAAATATCTCAGAGGAGTAGAACAAGTTACGAGAAGAGACAGAATAAGAAATGAGGACATCAGAGAAGAACTGGGAATTGAAGCTGTAGATAAGTATATAGAAAAGAAACAACTAAACTGGTCGGGTCATTTAATTAGGATGGACAAAAAGAATCAAGCAAAACAGATATGGGAAGCAAGAACTGAAAATAAAAGAAGAAGAGGTAGACCAAGAAAAGAGTGGGACAACATAATAGAGGACATAATAATCAAGAAGATATCTTCATTACGGTCTTTAAAATTGAGTTTTTCATACATATTTAAACAAGAATAATATAAAAAATCTTTATATTGCTTTATGATGAATAGGTATTTTTGCAGGTATGTGTGATAATACAAATTTACAAGCCATATCTTTGAAAATAATGAAGATATCTCACTGGAGTCTTTATAATTTAGCAGTAATGTGTGATAATACAAAATTTAACTTTTACAAGCCATATCATTGAAGATAATGAACATATCTCGTTTTTAAAATTGAGTTCCTAATATATCTTTGAACCAGTGTAACAAAAAAAATTCTAAATTTACATAATGAGATACCGTTTTCCTTAGCAGAAAAGACTGGTAATATAAATTTGAAATTTAATAACCCATATCTTTGAAGACTACGAAGATAAATCACTAAGGTCTTCAGAGATTTTAAAATTGAGTTCTTAATACATTTCTTGACTAGTTTAATAAATAAAAACTGCGAATTACATAATGGGGAATAGTTTTCATTAGCAGAAAACAGTGATAATACAAATTTTAAATTAAACAAGCCATATCTTTGAATAAAATAAAGATATCTCATTCCGGTCTTTATAATTGAGTGTTTCATACATTTCTAGATAAGAATAACACAAAAAAATCTTAAAATTGAGTCATTATGAATAGGTATTTTGATAGTAATTAGTGATAAAACAAAATTCAAATTTCACAAGCCATATCTTTGAAGATAATGTAGATATTGCATTGCGGTTTTTATAATTGAATTTTTCATACATATTCAAACAAGAATAACATAAAAAATCGTAAAATTGCTTTATGATGAATAGGTATTTATGCCGGAGTGTGTGATAAAACAAATTTCAACTTTTGCAAGCCATATCTTTGAAGACAATGAAGATATCACAATAGAGTCTTTATAATTTAGTTTCTCATACATTTATAGACAAGAATACTATAAAAATCTTAAAATTGCATCATTGTGAATAGGTATTTTTGCAGTAATGCGTGATAAAACAAATTTCAAATTTCACAAGCCATATGTTTGAAGATAATGAAGATATCTCATTGCGGTCTTTATAATTGATTTTTCATACATATTTAAACAAAAATAACGTAAAAAATCTTTAAATTGCTTTATGATGAATAGGTATTTTTGCAGGAATGTGTGATAATACAAATTTCAACTTTTGCAAGCCATATCTTTGAAAATAATGAAGATATCTCATTGGAGTCTTTATAATTTAGTTTTTCATACATTTATAGACAAGAATACCACAAAAAAATTTAAAATTGCATCATGATTAATAGGTATTTTTGCAGGAATGTGTGAAAAACAAATTTCAACTTTCAGTAAGTTAAGTAAGTTATATCTTTGAAGATAATTAAGATACCTCATTGGAGTCTTTATAATTGAGGTTTTCATACATTTATAGATATGAATAACACAAAAAATCTTAAAATTGTATCATGATGAATAGGTATTTTTGCAGGAATGTGTGATAAAACAAATTTCAAATTTCACAAGCCATATGTTTAAAGATAATGAAGATATCTCATTCATTGCGGTCTTTATAATTTAGTTTTTCATACATATTCAAACAAGAATAACATAAAAAATCTTAAAATTGCTTTATGATGAATAGGTACTTTTGCAGAAATATGTGATAATACAAATTTCAAATTTTACGACCCATATCTTTGAAAATATTGAAGATATCTCATTGGAGTCTTTATAATTTAGTTCTTCATACATTTATAGACAACAATACCACAAAAAATATTAAAATTGCTTTATGATGAATAGGTATTTTTGCAGGAATGTGTGATAAAACAAATTTCAAATTTCACAAGCCATATGTTTGAAGATAATAAAGATATCTCATTGCAGTCTTTATAATTGAGTTTTTCATACATATTTAAACAAGAATAACATAAAAAATCTTTAAATTGCTCTATGATGAATAGGTATTTTTTGCAGGAATTGGTGATAATACAAATTTCAACTTTTACAAGCCATATGTTTGAAAATAATGAAGATATCTCATTGGAGTCTTTGTAATTGAGTTTTTCATACATTTGTAGACAAGAATAACACAACAAATCTTAAAATTGCATCATGATGAATAAGTATTTTTGCAGGAATGTGTGATAATTCTAATTTCAACTTTTACAAGCCATATCTTTCAAGATAGTGAAGATATCTCATTGGACTTCACATGTTATGTTTAGAACTCCTTCGATAGTTCATGTCGATACTACTAATAATAACATTCATATTAAATAACCTACGTTCTCCAGATTCATCTTAACACACGTTTCGAACAACTTCTTTGCTTCTTGCAGTGTTAATTCTTTCTGTGGTGTTCCAGACATGCTCTTCCGCATCTGCATGTTGCTCCTTCTTTTATTCCTTTCTTCTTCGTCACTGACGAGGGGCTAAATACAATCAATAATTAAAATACATATTATTGTACAGTAATACTGTCATTATTCTAAAATATTGACAGTATTATTGACCGTGTAAGGTGCCTTTATAGAATAGACCCTGCAACTTTAAAAAGTTCTGTAAACCATGGCAACCAACCAGAGTATACAACAGTTTGATGAATGACATCCGAGAAATTTGCCATGTCACAATAAGACAATGAAATAGGTTATTTAACAAAAACTGTTCTACGTAATGCCTTATACTTTTGTATTTATAATCAAAAAGCGTGAATTGTATTATACGAGATTCCTCATGAAACTTGAACAAGTTTCTAGATTAAATTATTCATGTGATATGTTCTGCTCATACTATAACCAATCACGGCTGCGCATGTCTTTTATTCAACACTTGGTCAGTCATAGTATTAGCTCAACATTGTACATGCATAATTGAAACTTGTTGAAGCTTCTTGACGAATCTAGTATAATGTAATAAACATACGTGGAGATTATTTAATAAATTCAAACACATATAACCGTAGTGTATACTTATAAAGTGCCAAATAATTTATTTCATTTTCTTACTATGATTTGTCGAAGTTGTCTAACTTCACGTAGCAAACTCTGACTGGGAGAAGAATGTATAGCGTTATACGCGAGAAATAAAAATGTTAATATTATTAATATATTTAAATAATATTTTTCTATAGGTGTGCACAAATTCCTTATCTACTTTTATAGTATAATAGTATATAGTATCATCATTAATGATGATTAATCAATGATAGTATACGGTTTATGTTATTTTATTATTATTTTTAGATGCTGCTTGTGCGTAAATATAAATATGTACTCACAAGTCCTGATGTATTAAGAACAGATGCATTCATAATCACTCGCTTTCTTAACGGTGTCAACTCTCTTCCATCGTTTCCCATTATTGAACGTGTGGGGGTGCAATTTAAAGTGGCTAGTGGCATTGTAACTGATTAACGATTATCTTTAAAGCTGAATGTAATGATGCTGTATGCATCCAACAATTGAGACTATTCATAGCATTTTAAATAAACAACATGAAAAACTTGCACAAAAATTATTAAAATATCTTTAAAAGCGGCAAATTTAAAACTATTGGCCGAAAGACTTCGGGTCGATAGACCGTTTAAAGAAAATTAAAGAAAATATGAAAAAGTTATATTTAAACAAATGTATGTTATTTTTTTTCAAAACTATGTATTTTTATATATCTATTTTCAGTAATTATTTCTAAATAAAATATTCACTTGGTATATATGATACTACTCAAATTATAATGTTAATTTATTTCTTGAACAACTTTTGAGTTTCATTATACAAAGTATAATGTTAATTCAGTTCTTGAACAACTTTTGAGCTAAGAAATAGTCTTGTCTAAAATGCCCTTGACAAACTTTCTCCATATACCAAATTTCGTTCTGTTCACACCCAAAAATGTATTTTGGCTATATGTAAAAATAAACATTATAATATATATATATATATATATATATATATATATATATATATATATATATTAGAAAACGTTGGTTTTCTAATCTGTTTCCACCTTAAATATAACAGCAAAATAATCTCAAATTAGATTGTATATATATATATATAAATGTTTATTTTTACATATATATATTTTTGGGTGTAAACAGAACGACATTTGTTTTATGGACGAAGTTTGTCAAGGGCATTTTAGACAAGACAATTTCTTAGCTCAAAAGTTGTTCAAGAAATGAATTAACATTATAATTTGTATAGTGAAGTTTGAATTATATATATATATATATATATATATATATATATATATATATATATATATATATATATATATATATATACATATATTATATTATTATTTAAATTATTTGATATATACTCGCCGCCATAAATAAATGACTGGCTGTTCATTTATTTATGACGAGTATTTTGATGAAAATTTCAGATAACGATGATTTTATTCCTATTAACTATGACATGACATATGAAAATTTCATCAAAATACAACAGTGTTTAGTGGGTGTTCATTTATTGATGACGAGTATATTAAATAAAGTTGTGAATAGTGTATTTTATAAATTAAATGTAAAAATCCTTCAGAGTCAGTTCGATAAAACTATTAAACTTAATTGTAGCTAAATTATGATTCGCCACGGGCATAATGCATTCATGAATTATCAACACCATTACTAATCCCACATTTCCAACGAAACAGCCGACCTTTAGACAGACGTAATCGCACTGAATCATCGCCATTCTTACTACAATAATCTCACACGCGCCGACATGACGACACAGTCATTCCAACGCCGCCCATATAATTACGTAGACTAATGTATACACTCAACAAATCAATTTATTACGATCCTTACAATATTATGACAACTTTATATATTACAAAATAACCGCTGTTATTTTGCTAATTACTATTGCACTTCTAATAACACACCAAGCTGGTATATCCAAATTCCATCATATACGTAACAAATTGGATTTGTTTGACATGATTTAAAAAAATTGCGGTGGTGTGTACAAGAACACTAAACCTAAAATTATTGCTTTGTAGTATGAGATAGTCCTTATTGTTCTTAGTTGAAACTATCATTAAATGTTTTATATTTCATCTTTTCCTAAAGGATGACACTCCTCCTTTAAACCTCCTCTTTGAATCCTCTAGTTTCATACTTCAATCGTCATGTTTCATCTTTGAATCCTCTAGTTTCATACTACAATCGTCATGTATCATCTTTGAATCCTCTAGTTTCATACTTAAATCGTCATGTTTCATCTTTTAATCCTCTAGTTTCATACTTAAATTGTCATGTTTCATCTTTTAATCCTCTAGTTTCATACTTAAATTGTCATGTTTCATCTTTTAATCCTCTAGTTTCATACTTCAATCGTCTTGTTTCATCTTTTAATCATATTGTTCCATCCTTTAAGCCTCTTGTTTCATTCTTTAATCCTCTTGCTTCATCCTTCAATCAAAATTATTTTTTTACTGTTTCATAATTGAATCTTATGCCATTTGTTCCTATTTTCGTATATTATATATCATATTAGTTTTAGGTAATCGCAGATTCCTTCATCAATACTTTTTTGTACTCATATTTAGTAAAATTCTACTGAATATTGGTGTTATTTCTTAATGCTCGTCTGAATCTACCAACGCATAACAGAGGGTGTTTTATGATTCATCTCTAATCCTTGAAAGTATGAATCATCAGTATGTTTCCATTATCAATAATGTTTGTAACTGCGTGTGCTCATATTCTCAAGAATTCTGTTGAATATTGCTTTCATCTCCTAATGCTCGTCTGAATCTACCAACTTACAACATAGAGTCTCATATGATTCATGTCTAATTATTAAAAGTCTGAATCATTAGTATAATTCCTTCATCAATACTCATTTTTGTACTAATATTCTCTAGAATTCTACCGAATATTGGTGTTATTTTTAATGCTCGTCTGAATCTACCAACGCACAACAGAGCGTGTCTTATGATTCATCTCTAATCCTTGAAAGTATGAATCATCAGTATGTTTCCATTATCCATAATTTTTATAACTGTGTGTGCTCATATTCTTAAGAATTCTGTTGAATATTGCTTTCATCTCGTAATGCTCGTCTGAATCTACCAACTTACAACATAGAGTCTTATATGATTCATGTCTAATTATTAAAAGTCTGAATCATTAGTATAGTTCCTTCATCAATACTCATTTTTGTACTAATATTCTCTAGAATTCTACCGAATGTTGGTATTATTTCTTAAAGCTCGTCTGAATCTACCAACGCACAACACAGCGTGTCTTATGATTCATCTCTAATCCTTGAAAGTATGAATCATCAGTATGTTTCCATTATCAATAATTTTTGTAACTGCGTGTGCTCATATTCTTAAGAATTCTGTTGAATATTGCTTTCATCTCCTAATGCTCGTCTGAATCTACCAACTTACAACATAGAGTCTCATATGATTCATGTCTAATTATTAAAAGTCTGAATCATTAGTATAATTCCTTCATCAATACTCATTTTTGTACTAATATTCTCTAGAATTCTACCGAATGTTGGTATTATTTCTTAATGCTCGTCTGAATCTACCAACGCACCACAGAGGGTGTTTTATGATTCATCTCTAATCCTTGAAAGTATGAATCATCAGTATGTTTCCATTATCAATATTTTTGTAACTGCGTGTGCTCATATTCTTAAGAATTCTGTTGAATATTGCTTTCATTTCCTAATGCTCGTCTGAATCTACCAACTTACAACATAGAGTCTCATATGATTCATGTCTAATTATTAAAAGTCTGAATCATTAGTATAATTCCTTCATCAATACTCAGTTTTGTACTAATATTCTCTAGAAATCTACCGAATATTGGTGTTATTACTTAATGCTCGTCTGAATCTACCAACGCACAACACAGCGTGTCTTATGATTCATCTCTAATCCTTAAAAGTATGAATCATCAGAATGTTTCCATTATCAATAATGTTTGTAACTGCGTGTGCTCATATTCTTAAGAATTCTGTTGAATATTGCTTTCATCTCCTAATGCTCGTCTGAATCTACCAACGTACAACACAGAGTCTCATATGATTCATGTCTAATTGTTAAAAGTCTGAATCATTAGTATAATTCCTTCATCAATACTCATTTTTGTACTAATATTCTCTAGAAATCTACCGAATGTTGGTGTTATTTCTTAAAGCTCGTCTGAATCTACCAACGCACAACACAGCGTGTCTTATGATTCATCTCTAATCCTTGAAAGTATGAATCATCTGTATGTTTCCATTATCAATAACTTTTGTAACTGCGTGTGCACATATTCTTAAGAATTCTATTGAATATTGCTTTCATCTTCTAATGCTCGTCTGAATCTACCAACTTACAACACAGAGTCTCATATGATTCATGTCTAATTGTTAAAAGTCTGAATCATTAGTATAATTCCTTCATCAATACTCATTTTTGTACTAATATTCTCTAGAATTCTATCGAATATTGGTGTTATTTCTTAATGCTCGTCTGAATCAACCAATGCACAACAGAGCGTGTCTTATGATTCATCTCTAATCCTTGAAAGTATGAATCATCAGTATGTTTCCATTATCAACAATGTTTGTAACTGCCTGTGCTCATATTCTCAAGAATTCTGTTGAATATTGCTTTCATCTCCTAATGCTCGTCTGAATCTACCAACTTACAACACAGAGTCTCATATGATTCATGTCTAATTGTTAAAAGTCTGAATCATTAGTATAATTCATTCATCAATACTCATTTTTGTACTAATATTCTCTAGAAATCTACTGAATGTTGGTGTTATTTCTTAAAGCTCGTCAGAATCTACCAACGCACAACAGAGCGTGTCTTATGATTCATCTCTAATCCTTGAAAGTATGAATCATTGGTATGTTTCCATTATCAATACTTTTTGTAACTGCCTGTGCTCATAATCTCAAGAATTCTATTAAATATTGCTGTCATTTCCTAATGCTCGTCTGAATCTACCAACTTACAACACAGAGTCTCATATGATTCATGTCTAATTATTAAAAGTCTGAATCATTAGTATAATTCCTTCATCAATACTCATTTTTGTACTAATATTCTCTAGAATTCTACCGAATATTGGTGTTATTTCTTAATGCTCGTCTGAATCTACCAACGCACAACAGAGCATGTCTTATGATTCATCTCTAATCCTTGAAAGTATGAATCATCAGTACGTTTCCATTATCAATAATTTTTGTAACTGCGTGTGCTCATATTCTTAAGAATTCTGTTGAATATTGCTTTCATCTCCTAATGCTCGTCTGAATGTACTAACTTACAACATAGAGTCTCATATGATTCATGTATAATTATTAAAAGTCTGAATCATTAGTATAATTCCTTCATCAATACTCATTTTTGTACTAATATTCTCTAGAAATCAACCGAATGTTGGTGTTATTTCTTAATGCTCGTCTGAATCTACCAACGCACAACACAGCGTGTCTTATTATTCATCTCTAATCCTTGAAAGTATGAATCATCAGTATGTTTCCATTATCAATAATATTTGTAACTGCCTGTGCTCATATTCTCAAGAATTCTGTTGAATATTGCTTTCATTTTCTAATGCTCATCTGAATCTACCAACTTACAACAAAGTGTCTCATATGATTCATGCCTAATTATTAAAAGTCTGAATCATTAGTATAATTCCTTCATCAATACTCATTTTTCTACTAATATTCTCTAGAATTCTACCGAATGTTGCTATATTTCTTAAAGCTCGTCTGAATCTACCAACGCACAACACAGCGTGTCTTATGATTCATCTCTAATCCTTGAAAGTATGAATCATCAGTATGTTTCCATTATCAATAATGTTTGTAACTGCATGTGCTCATATTCTCAAGAATTCCGTTGTATATTGCTTTCATCTCCTAATGCTCGTCTGAATCTACCAACTTACAACACAGAGTCTCATATGATTCATGTCTAATTGTTAAAAGTCTGAATCATTAGTATAATTCGTTCATCTATACTCATTTTTGTACTAATATTCTCTAGAATTCTACCGAATATTGGTGTTATTTCTTAATGCTCGTCTGATTCTACCAACGCACAACACAGCGTGTCTTATGATTCATCTCTAATCCTTCAAAGTATGAATCATCAGTATGTTTCCATTATCAATAATTTCTATAACTGCGTGTGCACATATTCTTAAGAATTCTTTTGAATATTGCTTTCATTTCCTAATGCTCATCTGAATCTACCAACTTACAACACAGCGTCTAGTATGATTCAGGTCTAATCACTGAATGTATGAATCATTAGCATGTTTCCATCATCAATATTTTTTGTATACTTATATTCTCAAGAATTCTATTGCATATGCGTATTATTGGTTAATAGTCGTCTGAATCTACCAACTCTATATCCTCTCATATAATTGAAAATTGCATCGATATCATTGCATTCCATAAAATATCTAGAAGTCTTAAAAGTCTTTCAGTTAGTTGTTAGATGAGACGATGCTCATACCAATCCTCGCCATCTCTATCAACAACTTCTTCGTCCCAATCAACCAACACCTCAACTGAACTCCCCCTATCATTCAAAATCGCATCAATTTCATCATCATTCAACACATTCTCCGAATATTCTGCGTTTGCCAATTGAGACTCTGCGTGTTGACCCGAGCATTCTTCAAAGAGCTCATTATTGCAGCTCGAATCCCTCGTGGGCATTTCGTGTCGTAGCAACCTTCTGAACCGCACCAAACTATCTTCAGCGTCATCTTCAGCGGCCATTTCATATGATGGCAGTACATTACTACTTAAATACGATTGCCCAAAAACTTCATACAATTCATGATTTTCTAAATGTTGCGAGTCCTCTAAAGCTACTGCAGGTCTACTTGAATTTCCTAAAGATTGATATATGCTGTTATATAATTCAGTGTGTTCAGGAGGGTTGATTATTATATCAGATTCGTTTGTGTTTGAGCTCTCTAACTTTCTGATATTCGAGAAAGATTGATTTTGATTTTTAGTTGATTCAAGTAGTCTATGCTGTGAATAATTTCGAGCTTGATCGGTTTTGTTAGCAACAACATTATTTTGAATCAATAAACTTTTTGTAAAATGTGTATTCATTAAATTTTCAGTAGATTCATTTGAATTGTAGAAAGAATAATGTTCATTTTGCCCGTGTTGTGAAAAGTTGGGTAATGGTTCAGATGGTATTCTATAATTTGTGATAGATTGATGATTGTGAGGTAATTCATTTCGTCTATTCTGTAAACAGTTGATTTTCTCTTTTTTAGATTTCGAGAAAGATCTATCTTCAGGTACTACATTTTTCATATATCGTAAAGTTTCAACAGATTGTTTTAAATGTGTAATAGATTCATTTGATCTATGCTGTGAAGTGTTGGCCAAGGTTACATTAGGTTGTCTAGGATTTGATAATCTAGTTTCAGGAAATTCATTTCTGTTTGGTGATGAATTAAATAAGACTGCATCAGGTTCTATAGAATTTGAAACAAATCTATTTTCAGGCAATAACATTTGCGTACGTTTTGAACTCTCAGCAATTTGTCTTAAATGTTGGGAAGACTGATGATTATTTTGAGATGCGTCTTGTGAAGAATGAATCATACCTTTACCAACTTCTCTTGAAGTTGATAAATATTGATGTTTATCTCCAGTTTCTGTTGAAAAATTATGCCCACAATTATGTTTACTGACTGAATGTATATTCCTCTGTTGATTTACGGCAGTCTTAAATTTTGCAGGAGCTTCAATACACATCTCATGTTGTAAAGAGGAGCCAGCATTAGGTTTGTCTATATTCCTTTGACGTGGCGTAGTTATATCAACAGATATTTTAATATTTCTTTTAGCTAGTGAAGATATCTCATTATCATTCTGAAGTAGGGAAGATAACTCAACATTATTCTGAAGTAGTGAAGATAACTCAACATTATTCTGATATAGTGAAGATAACCCAGCATTAGTATTTTCAATGTTTCTATGGTGTGTTGAAGAATTTCTATTGAACATATGTTTAGTACCAGTAGTACTCTCAGCAGTAAACGCGGTATCAGAATTGTTAATATTTCTTTGATGTGTCGTAGTAATCGCAGCATTAGAGCTTTTAATATTCTTTTGAATTGGTGAAGATAACTCAATATCATTCTGAAGTAGTGAAGATAACTCAACATTATTCTGATATAGTGAAGATAACTCAGCATTAGTATTTTTAATATGTCTATGGTGTGTTAAAGAATTTCTATTGCACATATATTTAGTACCAGTAGTACTCTCAGCAGTAAACGCGGTATCAGAATTGTTAATATTTCTTTGATGTGGCGTAGTAATCGCAGCATTAGAGCTTTTAATATTCTTTTGAATTGGTGAAGATAACTCAATATCATTCTGAAATAGTGAAGATAACTCAATATTATTCTGATATAGTGAAGATAATCCAGCATCAGCATTTTCATTGTGTTTATGGTGTGTTGAAGAATTTCTATTGTACATATGTTTAGTACCAGTAGTACTCTCAACAGTAAACGCAGTATCAGAATTGTTAATATTTGTTTGATGTGGCGTAGTAATCGCAGCTTTAGAGCTTTTAATTTCCTGTCGATGTAGTGAAGATAACTCAATATCATTCTGAAGTAGTGAAGATAACTCAACATTATTCCGATATAGTGAAGATAATCCGCCATCAATATTTTCAATTTGTCTATGGTGTGTTGAAGAATTGTTAATCTGCATGATTTTAGTACCAGTAGTACTCTCAGCAGTAAGCGCAGTATCAGAATATTTAATATTTCTTTGATGTAGCGTAGTTAACGCTACATTAGATCTTTTAATATTCTTTTGATGTTTCGAAGATAACATATTAATATCATTTTGATGTAGTGAAGATAATTCAACATTGTGTCTATGGGTTGTTGAAGAATAGCTATTATCTATAATTTTAGTACTTGAAGTACTCTCAGCAGTAAACGTCTTACCAACATTTTTAATATATCTTAGATGTCGCGAAATAAACGCATCATTAGAGCTTTTAATATTCTTTTGATGTAGTGAAGATAACTTAACATCATTCTGATCTTGTGAAGAAACACCAGCATTACCTACATTCCGTTGATGTGGGCTACTAACATCAACTTTTTTAATATTATTTTGATATAGTGAAGATAAATCATCAATATTTTCAATATTACTATGCTGTAGTAAAGAATTGCCATTATACATATTTTTAGTAGAGTTGGAGGGCTCTGCCATATTCCTTCTTGAACAGTTTAGCATTTGTAGTCTTTCCGTAGATAATTTATTTTGAAGCAAAGCCTCCATATCTTGAATAGACATTTTGAACTTAGGTTCAATCCTACAGTTGTTTTCAAAAGAACTACCAGCAACATTCTGATAAGATCCCTCAATTTTTCTAATGCTGTTTTGCTGGTGATATTCCAGCAAACTATCTTTTTGATTTTTGTTATTAGTTGTGCTTTTCACAATTTTTATAAAGCCACTACAACTTTCTTCCTGACCAACATTTGTAATAGTTCTTACTTTTGATGTGGAACTCCTGTTATCATATTCGTTTTTGTTAGTAAAACTTTGCTTCTTATCATTCGATCGTATTGGATTGCTATTTTGATCATGCTCTTCAAATATTTTTTTATAGCGACTATTTAAACCACGACTATGTATTTCTTCAATCATATTTTGTTGCAAACTACTTTCTTCTTCCTGCGGTAAATATCTTTGATAACCCTTTTTCTGGACTTTCATTGCTTGATTATGTTTTGGTATGTTATTGTTTTGATTACGACCTTTCTGTAAATCTTCTAATCTATTTGTTTTATTACGAATTTTCCTCATTTCTTCAAAGGTATTTATTTTATCAATACGTTTCTGTTTATCTTCTAACCCTGTTTCATTCAGCATTTTCTGCTGATTCTCAAACATATTTTTAAGTTGCACCTTTTCAGTTAATTGAGTACGAGTTTGTTGTTTTGATTCAAACCCGTTTTTATTGGCATGTAGTATGATTTCTTCAAAATCTTCATTACATCCCTTTTGGGCCATTGTAGCCATTCCTCCGCGTTGTTGTGTACTTTCAGTTAAATGTTTACGATGTTCTAATATTTTCTCAAACCTAGTTTCATTAGGTGCGATTTCTTCATCATCTTCATTACAATGAGAATCATTTAGGGCCTTGACAGCCTGTACCATTTGTGCATTTGTAGTTATATCGAGTCTTTTTTCAAACCTGTTTCGATTAGCTCCTTTATCTTCAAAATCTTCAAAAACTTCAAAATCTTCAAAATCTTCAAAATCTTCAAAATCTTCTAAAACTTCATTATTTTCATTATCTTCACTACAATATCTAGTTTGGACAATTGCAGTCTCTATGGTCCCTCTTCGTTTTTGTTCTTTTATGGTTAACTGCTTCCTATTATTTTTCATTTTAAACCTGTTTTGATTAGATCCCTTATCTTCAAAATCTTCATTATCTTCACTACTACTATATCTATTTTGAGCAATTGTAGTCTGTACTGTCCCTCCATGTTGTTGTTCCTTTACAGTTAGCTGTTTTCGATTATTTTTCATTTTAAACCTATTTTGATTAGCACCCTTATCTTCAAAATCTTCATTATCTTCACTACTTCTATATCTATTTTGAGCAATTGTAGTCTGTATTGTCCCTCCATGTTTTTGTTCCTTTACAGTTAACTGTTTCCGATTATTTTGCTTTTTTTCAAACCTGTTTTGATTAGCACTTTGTTTTATATCTTCAAAATCTTCATTACCTTCATTACTATAAATATTTTCATTTTGGGCAATAGCAGCCTCTACGGTTCCTCTATGCATTTGTACTTTTATAGTTAAACGTTTAGAATTCTTTTGGATGTTTCGATTAGTATCCAGCCCCATATCATCACAATCTTCATTACAAGAAGATCGTTCTCGTGCTTCCTGTACTTTGCCACCACGATGTTGAGCCTTTTCACGATTACCTAGAATGTTTTCAAAACTGTTCTGAATAGCACCTACCTCTATTTCTTCAAGACCTTCATTAGAACAAATTTGCTTTTGGGATACTACAGCCTGCACTATACCTCCACGCTGTTGCAATTCTGCCAACTCTCTAGACGATTTTTTACAAGCAAATATAATTTTACAATCACCTGACTTCTTTGTTTTCTCAATCTTCACTCTTCCAGACTCCTCAATATTGTAAAAAGAATTAGAAATCGAAATTGTATCAGAACTTGATGGGTTTTTTTGGTAAATATCTGCAGTTTTTGAGTTTACTTGGTAAATGTTTGCAGTTTTTGAGTTTACTTGTTGCTTGCTATATTTTGGAATCAATTGCTTCGCCGCGTAGACGCCTTTATTAATCAAACGTGAAAATATTGTTTTTGAGTCAGGCTTGGCTTCAATTAGTCCAACATTTTTCACAATCTTCTCAAATGATTTATCCACATCAACATTTTGTTGCACCTCCAACGATTTGTCGATTTCTTCCAAGCGTGTCATTTGTTCATGCTTTTTGAGTTTCTTCATTTCTTCATTTACATATATTTTTTCCGAAAATTTCTTCTTTTCATCAACATTTTCTACTTTAATATTTATAAACATATTTGGATGTAGCCCCAACAACTTTTGTATCTCAGAACGCGTTTTCTTTTCATCTTTGATTTGTGATGAATATATTTTCTCAATACCTGAATTAAGCTTCAACAACTCTTGAACTTTTTCTTCCGAATCTTTCTTCTTTTCTTCAACCTTTTCCTGTGTGTTTACTTCATTATTTACAAACATATTCGGATGAAGCCCCAACAACCTCTGAATTTCGTCAGAACACGTCTTCTTTTCATCCCTCCTTTTCTGTGTGTCAATTTTTTTATCTGTGTAATTATTTGGATAAACCTCCAATAATTCCTGATTCTTACGTTTACTTTTCGTTTCGGTTGGCAATGTGTTTCTTTCTTTATTTACATATACATTCGAATGAACCTCCAACAACTTTTCAATCTCCTCACAGCGTGCATTTTTCTTACCAACACTTTTTCGGGGCATTGGATGACCATTAGTTGTAGTTGAAACGCCATCGCCAATATTCTCACAAACTAAACTGTATGCTAATTCATCAGAGTATGCAAATGAAGTTTTAGAATTTGCTACTCTAATCGGTGAAGCGATGTCCTCTGTTTCCTCAAAGATGGTTTCAAACGAACAACTTGGTAGTATTCTACCTGATTTTCTAGATTTATTTTGTGCAAGTAAATCATTACGTTTGTTAATTACAGGTTCATAGCATGATGTAGAGTTGTAGGGAAGTTTCGCATCATTTCCAATATTGAAGAAAACAGACTTACAATCATAACCAAACTTCAGATTACTTTTTTGGGTATTAAATGAACCATCAAGTTCATCAAATCCAGCAATAAACTTATGTTGCTTTGATGAATCATTCAATATAAGATTCTCATCAACTATAAAGGGATTTATGTTACAAATTATCGAATTTCGTTTCAATTTGTTTTGGACTTGCATAGCTGAATTTATGAGCTTCTCATCAATTACAATCCCTAAGGGTTGATTGCTATCAATATTCGAATACATTTGGTGATTTGCAGACCATTCATCTTTATTATTATTTTTATTAGAAACATTTTGATCGCTAAAATTCTGAATATTTGTAATATTCTCAACTTTAGAAGGTCGCTTCTCATCAATTCCAAGTATAAAGGGATTTATACTACAAATATCGGAATTTTGTTTCAACTTGTTTTGGAGTTGCATAGCTGAAGCATGTATAAGCTTCTCATTCATTCTAACAGTAACTGATTCTTTGCAAGTATTTTTATTACTTGAATTCCTTGTAATATTCTGTAGATTAGAATCATGCACAACCTTAGAAGGAAGCTTCTTATCAATAAAAGGTTTCATGTTACAAATATGTGTATTTCGATTGATTTGTAGTTGCCTGGTTGAATCATTTATAATCTTCTCATCTGTTCCAACAATAAAGGATTTTATGGTACAAGTATTTGAATTTCTATTCAACTTGCATTGTTCCCTTATAGATGAATCCAAAAACTTCTCATCACATACAACTTTCAAGGATTTGTTACAAATATCCGATTTTTCTTTCAACTTGTTTTGGTGTTGCATAGATGAAGCATCTCTAAGCTTCTCATCAACTTTAAAGGATTTTATATCACAAATATCCGAATTTATGCTTTTGTTTTGCATAGATGAAGCACCTCTAAGCTTCTCATCAACTTTAAAGGATTTCATATCACAAATATCCGAATTTTTGCTTTTGTTTTGCATAGATGAAGCATTTATATCTTTTTCATTCATTCCAACACTAAAGGGTTTTTTGGTTTTACGCTTCAATTTACTTTGAGGAAGGCAAGTAGATGAAACATTAATAAGCTTCTCATCATTCCCTACAATGTTACCATTTGCATTGCAATCACTTCGATTACTCGAATTTCTTTTAACTTTCTGCAGATTTGAATCATTCTCAACTTTTGAAGTACTAGCTTTACCAGCATTTTTGAAATAGTTTTTAAAACTCCAACGCCTTTGATGGGGTGGATTTTCTACATATCTATGCCCAACTTTAATATTAAACGGGCCTGTATTACATTTACTGTTGATTTCTTTGATTTTACACCTTTTATCAACATCCGCAGCTCTACAAGATGTAATGACTTGAGTGCTTGAAGTTGAGTTTTGGGCAATATTTAGAAAAATATTTTTCTTTTGGCCTGTAGGGTTTGTTGATGTGCAATCATTTTCATTGTTATCTTGAGGTGCACATATTTTTAGTGAACTTTTATCAATCCCAACATGTTTTTTAAAACCCTCATCAGGATCAGAAGCTTTTTGAGGGGATGTAAGTAACATTTTTAATGTTATTTGATCATCCGAATTTTCATTTGAAACTTTTTTCTGAGAATCATAATATTTACTATCGCAAAAAGCTTTTTCCTGACCCACAGATAAACAATTATGATTTGAAGCTTTTTTCTGAAGTCTAGGTGAAATATTTTGAAGTCTGTTGTCATTCTCTTGTTCATCCTGATTTCGTTGAGTTGTAGGTGAATTATTTAAATATCTTTGATCGTACTCTTGTTCATGATCGGTTTCTACAGATATTTTCTCACACTTTTGAACATAAACATTTTTCTGAAACCCAGGTGACGTATATGGAGATCGTGGGTCATACTCTTCGTCATAATGTTTTTCTTTAGATCTAGCTGAATTTCGCTTGAATCTAGATTCAGTACTTGGAGATTTTGTGGCATACTTTTGATCATAAGTCTTTTTCTCACACCTTGGTGATGTATATGGAGATCTTGTATCATACTCTTGGTTGTAAGGTTTTTGCTGAAGTCCAGATGAAATATTTGGAGATCTCTCATCACAATGTTGATCCTTTTGAACCTTTTTCTCAAATTTAGGTGATGTATGTTTTGTCTCATATACTTGGTCATAAAGTTTTTGCTGAAGCCCAGATGAAATATTTGAAGATCTCTCATCACAATCCTGATCCTTTTGAATCTTTTTCTCAAAATTAGGTGACGTATATGTAGATTTTGTGTCATATACTTGTTCATAAAGTTTTTGTTGAGGTCCAAATGAAATATTTGGAGATCTTTCTTCACAATGTTGATCATAAACCTTTTTATGGCATCTATGTGATGTATATGGAGATCTTGAATCATGCTCTTGGTCGTAAGATTTTTTCTGAGGTCCAGATAAATTATTTGGAGATCTCTCATCATAATTTTGATCATTTTCAACATTTTTCTCTAATCTAGATGACGTATATGTAGATCTTGGGTCATATACTTGGTCACAAAGTTTTTGCTGAGGTCCAAATGAAATATGTGGAGATCTTTCATCATACTGTTGGTCATAAACCTTTTCATCACATCTAGGGGATGTATATGGAGATCTTGAATCATACTCTTGGTCGTAAGACTCTTGCTGAGGTCCAGCTGAATTATTTGGAGATCTCTCATCACAATTTTGATCATTCTGAACCTGTTTCTCAAATCTAGATGATGTATCTGTAGATATTTGGTCATATACTTCGTCATAAAGTTTTTGCTGAAGTCCAAATGAAATATTTGGAGATCTTTCATCATACTGTTGGTCATAAACCTTTTCATCACATCTAGGGGATGTATATGGAGAGCTTGAATCATACTCTTGGTCGTAAGACTCTTGCTGAGGTCCAGCTGAATTATTTGGAGATCTCTCATCACAATTTTGATCATTCTGAATCTTTTTCTCAAATCTAGATGACGTATATGTAGATTTTGGGTCATATACTTGATCATAAAGTTTTTGCTGATGTCCAAATGAAATATTTGGAGATCTTTCATCATACTGTTGGTCATAAACTTTTTCATCACATCTAGGGGATGTATATGGAGAGCTTGAATCATACTCTTGGTCGTAAGACTCTTGCTGAGGTCCAGCTGAATTATTTGGAGATCTCTCATCACAATTTTGATCATTCTGAACCTTTTTCTCAAATCTAGATGACGTATATGTAGATGTTGGGTCATATACTTCATCATAAAGTTTTTGCTGAGGCCCAACTGAAATATTTGGAGATCTTTTATCATACTGTTGGTCATAAACCTTTTCATCAAATCTAAGGGATGTATATGGAGATCCTGAATCATAGTCTTGGCCGTAAGATTTTTTCTGAGGTCCAGATGAATTATTTGGAGATGTCTCATCATAATTTTGATCATTCATAACCTTTTTCTCTAATCTAGATGAGGTATATTTAGATCTTGGGTCATTTACTTCGTCATAAAGTTTTTGCTGAAGTCCAAATGAAATATTTGAAGATCTTTCATCATACTGTTGGTCATAAACCTTTTCATCACATCTAGGGGATGTATATGGAGATCTTGAATCATGCTCTTGGTCATAAGGTTTTTGCTGAAGTTCAGCTGGAGATGTCTCATCATAAATCTTGTTCGTAAATCTAGGTGACATACATCTAGATCTTGGGTTATACTCTTGGTAATAAGGTTTTTGCTGAGGTTCAGATGAATTATTTGGAGATCTTTCATCATACTTTTGATCATAAATCTGTTTCTCACATCTAGGTGATGTATATGGAGTTTTTAGACTATACTCTTGGTCACAAGGTTTTTCCTGAGGTCCATATGGAATATTTGGAGATTTTAGACTATACTCTTGGTCACAAGGTTTTTGCTGAGGTCCAGATGAAATATTTGGAGATATTTCATCATCATTTTGATCATAAACCCTTTTCTCAAATCTTGGTGCCGTATATGGATATCTTGGGTCAACATCTTGTTCATACCGATGTTGTTCAGACATAGGTGAATTATTTGAAGATTCTTTATCATACACTTGATCATAAGCCTCTTGTTCATGATCGGTTTCTAGAGATATTTTGGCACACTTTTGATCATAAAGTTTTTTCTTAAATCCAGGTGACGTATATGGAGATCGTGGGTCATACTCTTCGTCATAATGTTTATCTTTAGGTAAATTTTGATTGAATCTAGATTCAGATCTTTCATCATACTTTTCATCATAAATCTTTTTCTCACACCTAGGTGATGTATATGTAGATTTTAGACTATACTCTTGGTCATAAGGTTTTTCCTGAGGTCCAGATGAA
Source organism: Lordithon lunulatus (assembly GCA_963942505.1). NCBI lineage: Eukaryota > Metazoa > Arthropoda > Insecta > Coleoptera > Staphylinidae > Lordithon > Lordithon lunulatus. The sequence continues at coordinate 43,536,790 of OZ012673.1, forward strand.
ATATTTGGAGATATTTCATCATCATTTTGATCATAAACCTTTTTCTCAAATCTAGGTGACGTATATGGAGATCCTGGGCCAAACACTTGGTCATAAGGTTTTTCCTCAGATCTAGAATTATTTGAAGATTCTTTTATTGCATACACTTGTTCATTAGCATTTTGATTGGATCTTCGAGAAATATTTGAAGATATTTGGTCATACTTTTGTTTCAAATCATTTTTCCACTGTGATCTAGATGAACTATTTGTAGATCTATGACCTTGTGCAACATTGCAATCGTTTTTATTACGACTACTATTGTCGGAAGATTTTTTATCAACAATTGATGACACATGTATAGATCTTTGATCAGTCTCACCATTCTCATCATTTAAATCATTTGAATTACAAACATTACTTCGTTTCTCATGAGAAGTTGATAAGGTATGTCCTTGAAGATCAATTAAATTTTTATCATCTGTACTTTTTAGCAACGTGCCATTTTTTATGGACGTTTCATTTCCATGTTTTATTAAATTACCATTAGAACGACCATATCGAAACAGTTTTCTCAAAGACATTTTATATCCAACTTTTTTCGGATTGGAATTGTTTGTAAGATTTTGAAAACTATTACTGATTTTAGATCCCTTATCTTCATAATTACTTATTTCAATTTTTGAGCAGTTTTTATGATCAACTTTGTATCTATAACTATCACTTTCTTCTTCACAATCAGAAGAGGTATCTTCATTATTATCTAGGGACGAGCATTTTGCACTTAAACCCAAAATCAATGCCTCTGAATTAATAGTAGTACATTTAGAGCCGCCTTCTGGACTACAACGATCGTCATGATCATGCAATTTAGAAGAAACCTTATATTCTCCAGTTTTATGTTCATCATGTTCATTAGTATCAGGAAACTCAATAAATTTCGGTGCTGGATTGTGATTCCAAATCAATACAGGGGGAATGGTATTTTTCGCATATTCCAGTTTTACGTCATTATCATTATTATCAGACTTTACACCAAATTGCTTTACTGGAACTCCTTTCCAATTCAATGCAGTAGAAATACAATTTGCAGGTTTCACGTCTTCATTAGTATTAGGTTGCTTTTCTGCATTATATTTTTCACTCCAAATACATGTAGAGGAAAACCCATTTAGTCCCACATCATTATCTTCATCACTATCAGGAGACATAAGACTCCAATCGTCATGCTTACGCAATGTAGAAGAAATCTCATTTTCTACAGTTTTAAGTTTATTATGTTCATTATTAGTAGGCGTCACAATAAATTGCGTTGCTGGATTGTGATTTCGATTCCAAATGAGGATGGACTCTACTAAATCAGCAATAGGTGCCTTAGCTTCATTCTGAAATGAGTTGAATGAGGTGGACTTTTGATAACCATAGGAGCAAGCTTCCGGTAATTGCCATTTCTGGTTATAATCTTTACAGAATTCATCATACTCTAACTCCACAGAAGAAACATCATCAATTTCTTTAGATCTTTTAGAGGTTATAGTAGTGGTTGAGACATTACAGTCGCTTTCCTCATCCAATGTCTCCATATGGTTCTTTTTGAAACCATTCGATAATTTCGGATCTGTTTGTAATAGTTTTCTATAAACTGAATCAGTACTATGGAGGGCATCATTTAATTCTATAGAAGATTCATCAAGCTCCAAAATATTTTCTATAGGTGTTTCTTTAGTAGACATATTCGTATTCCATTCGCTTTCTTCATCCAATATAGCCATCCGTCCCTTCTTGAAATATTGTTTCTGTTTTATGGAAGAAGAATCATCAAGCTCTAATATATATTTATTAACACTTTGTTTAGTGGTCATGTTCCTTTTTGAGGTTTTACTAGTATTCCAGTTGAATTTTTCATCCATCATTCCTTTCTTCATTAATTTCGGGTTTTTCAATAATTCCCTATCATCTGTAATTACACCAGGTACGGAACAACCATCAAGCTGTTTGGTGGCCATATTCTTAAAACCAGTCATTGCGACTTCCTCATCTATACGTTTCTTCTTGAAACGACGCATTAGTTTCGGTTCTGTTTTCAATAATTTCGCATCAATTGCACTAACACCATGTAGCAAATCCTTTAAATCTACAGAAGAAGAATCAGCAAGCTGTAAATTATTTTCTATAGCTCTTTCTTTGGTAGTCATATTCGTAAATCTGTGATCTGAGTTAACACCACGCATCAAATTCTTTAACTGTTCAGAAGAAGAATTATTTAGCTGTAAAATATGTTCTTTAGGAACTTTTTTATTCCCAAAGGTAGTTGTTTTTTGGGTATTAAAGTCGTATTCTTCATCTGTTCTTTCTGTAGTACTAACATTCGTAAAACTAGTTGAAATGTTGTTAGGAATCCAGTCGCATTTCTCATCTAATGCCACCAATGGTTTCTTCTTCAAATCACATATCAAATCCGGTTCTATTACCGATAGTTTTCTATCAACTGAATCTACACCACGTAGCAAAACCTTTAACTGTTCGGAAGAAGAACTATCTAGCTTTAAAATATTTTCTTTTCCACGCGGTGATTTCGGTTCTATACCCAAATTCGTGTGAATCAAGTTAATCCTATTATTTTCCTTTGATATGCGTCTATTTTTGAAACAACCATTTGATATAGGTTCTCTTCCCAATAATTTCCCATCATTCGAATTCATATGACTCAATTTAATCCTATTACTTTCCTTTGATATACGCCTCTTTTTGAAAATACACGTTGATTTAGTTTCTATTCCCAATAATTTACCATCATTCGAATTCATATGGCTTATATTAATCTTCGATGAACATTTCTTCTTCAAACCACGCGTTGATTTAAGTTTCATCCTCATTAATTTACCATCATTAGAATTCATATGATTCAAATTAATCCTACTAGTTTTAAATATGTTCTCATTAGCTGAATCAAGACTGCCCAGTGAATCCTTGTGAGTCAATTTGTTTTTATTACAGTCCTCAGTATGAATAATCTGGTGTATGTTATTACCAACCTCATTTTTCTTTAATAAATACACATGTGAACCAACTTTCATTTCAGTAACCTTTTTCTTAGTCAGCTTATTCCAAGTACTAACAACATTTTTCAGCAACGATTTTCTTCGATTCTTATTCATCTTGATTTCAGGTTTATAATTATCTTGTACATTCATATTAACCTCACGATACTCTTCTAAAAGGCTTAAACGCTTATACAAGTGCAAACTTTGTTTAAATTCTTCATTGAAGTTGATTTGTACCTTGCAAGTACGCTCTAATATATTCTTTAAAGTCACATTACTATTTTCATGATGCCTCATGCGTTTCCACTCATAAACATCATCAATAAAGCTCTTCAGAACCTCCCGCCAGTTTTTATTATGCCGTTTCCAAAAACGTTTGCGTTTGTCTTCACCAGGTGAGTTCTTTATGAGATCTTGTAGGTGATGATGCTTGTAATCTTCTGAATCTTCTATTATTAATTCCATTATCACTTGTAAGATTTTACGTTGTTCTTGTTGAGTTGTTTGATTGGCTTGAAATGATGATGTTGAGCTTACAATTGTTTGATCTATGGCATCCTCTTCCTGCAGTATGAAGCAATCTGCTGGTTTGGCCATGCGGGTTTCTTCATTTATTGTTATAAATGGTAAAATTATTTCGGTATTGTTTTTAGTTATTTGTTTCATATTTTCTTTATTCGTATGTTCTTTATACATATTTGCTTCATTCATTATTTCTTCATTCATTATTTCTTCATTCATTATTTCTTCATTCATTATTTCTTCATTCATTATTTCTTCATTTATTTTCACTATATTTAGTTTTGATTCATTCATACTTTGTTTTTGTTGGTGATTTTCAACCATTCGTTTCTTCTTACGAGAGTCATTATTCATGTTTTCTTCATTCATAATGTTTGCGACATTTAGTTTTGATTCATTCATATGTTTTTGTTGTTGTAGATCTTCAAACATTTGTTTCTTCTTACACGAGTCTTTCTTCATATTTTCTTCATTCATATATCCTGCATTTATGTTTGATATATTGATATTTGCTTCATTTATATTTTTTGCATTCATAATTTCTTCAATCAATTTTGTTACATTCAGTTTTGCTTCATTCATATTTTCTTCATTGAAATTTTCTGTAATAGCTTGTTGTCGATTTTCAAACATGTTTTGCTTCTTACGCGAGTATTTATTTAGATTTTCTTCTTTTAAAATTTCTTCATTTATATTTACTTTATACATATTTGATTCATTCATAATTTCTCTAATAATTTTTGCTACATTCATACTTGCCTCATTTATATTTTCTTCATTGTTATTTTCTTTAATGACTTTTTGTTGGTGGTTTTCAAACATTTGTTTCTTCTTAGGCGATTCTTTATTCACGTTTTCTTCATTCATGTATGATACATTCATATTTGATTCATTTATATGTTCTTCGTTCATATTTAATTCATTTAAATGTTCTTCATTCATATTTGGCTCCTTCATAATATGTTGTAGATCTTCAAACATTTGTTTCTTCTTACACGAGTCTTTCTTCATATTTTCTGCATTCATATATCCTGCATTTATGTTTGATATATTCATATTTGCTTCATTTATAATTTCTGCATTCATAATTTCTTCAATCAATTTTGCTACATTCATATTTTCTTCATTGAAATGATCTGCAATGGCTCCTTGGCGATTTTCAAACATGTTTTTCTTCTTAAGCAAGTATTTATTCAGATTTTCTTCTTTCATATTTTCTTCATTTATAATTTCTTCATTTGTATGTGCTTCATACATATTTCTTTCATTCATAATTTCTTCAATCATTTTTGCTACATTCATATTTGTTTCATTCATATTTTCATCATTGATATTTTCTTTAATAGCTTTTTGTTGGAGTGTTTCAAACATTTGTTTCTCCTTATGCGAGTCTTTATTCATTTTTTCTTCATTCATATATACTTTATTCATATTTTCTTCATTCATATATACTTTATTCATATTTTCTTCATTCATATATACTTTATTCATATTTTCTTCATTCATATATACTTTATTCATATTATCTTCATTCATATATACTTTATTCATATTTTCTTCATTCATATATACTTTATTCATATTTTCTTCATTCATATATACTTTATTCATATTATCTTCATTCATATATACTTTATTCATATTATCTTCATTCATATATACTTTATTCATATTTTCTTCATTCATATATACTTTATTCATACTATCTTCATTCATATATACTTTATTCATATTTTCTTCATTCATATATACTTTATTCATATTTTCTTCATTCATATATACTTTATTCATCTTATCTTCATTCATATATACTTTATTCATATCTTCTTCATTCATATATACTTTATTCATATTATCTTCATTCATATATACTTTATTCATATTTTCTTCATTCATATATACTTTATTCATATTTTCTTTTTTCATATATACTTTATTCATATTTTCTTCATTCATATATACTTCATTTATACTTTCTTCGTTCATATTGGCATCATTTATAATTTCTTCTATCAACTTTGCTACATCCATTTGTGCTTCATTCATATAGGTTTTCTTCATATTTTCTGTAATGACATCTTGTTGGCGATCTTCAAACATGTTTTTCTTCGTTCGCGAGTATTTAGTCACATATTCTTCATTTAAGTTTCCTTCGTTCATATTTTCTTTATACATATTTGTTGGATTCATAATGACTTCTTTTACTTTTGCTACATTCATTTGTACTTCATTTATTTGTACTTTATTCATGATGTCTTCATTTATTTTTGTTACATTAATTTTTGCTTCATTCATATTTTCTTCATTCATACTTTCTGTAATGGTCTCTTGTTGGCGATTTTCAAACATTTGTTTATTTTTTCGCGAATATTTGTTAATATTTTCTTTAGTCATATTTATAAATTCTTCATTAATTTTTGATACATTCATATTGCCTTCATTATTTGTTGCTACATTTATATTTACTCCATCAATATTTGGTCGGTTTATATTTACTTCATTCATATTTTCTGTAATGACTTTTTGTTGGCGTTTCTTCTTACGCGAGTCTTTTAGAAAGTAATGCAGTTTTCGGCGGATCTTGTCTTTTATTCCTTCCTTTCTACGACTGTTACTGCTTGATGATTCAGACTCGTAATTTGTTGTGGATTCAGATGAATCTGTGTTGTCTGTGCAATGTTTTCTGCCTCCAAACTTTTTCCAAGCTTCTTTTTGGTATAATACTTTAATATTTTCCTTGTTTTCTACAATTATATCTTTATCTTCATTAATGACGTGTCTTTTGCTATCTTCAATTGGATAGAAGCCAATATTATTATTCTTCACTTCTTCACAATTCTTCACATTGCCATTAGCTTTACTGGTAATCATATCACATATTTGTCTTTCGGGATTTTCTAAATCTATATACTTTATGGATTTTGTATTGTCATTTTTCTTCATGTATATAACAACAGAAGATAACGTTCTTTCATCTTCAATCATGTTTTTATCTTCAATCATGTTTTTATCTTCAATCATGTTTTTATCTTCAATCATGTTTTTATCTTCAATCATCTGTTCACCTTCAAAAATGTTTTTATCATTAATAATTCGAGTTTTCGAAAATATTTTTGATTTCTTCTGATACATTTGCGTTATTGTGTTTTCTTCAATCTTCTTTTGACTTTTATCATTACATTTATCATTTACATCATCCATAATTATCGTTTTTGATAACAAATATGATTTCTTCTCATCATTCAGCTGATCTTTAATCTTCATTACATTTTTATCATTATCTTTATGACTTACACCATCCATTATTGGATTTTGTGAACATTTCTTCACATCATTCTTCTGATGTGTTTGCATTATTGTGTTTTCTTCAATCTTCTTTTGCCTTTTACCATTACATTTATTAACTACATCTTCCATCATTAAAGTTTTTGAAAGCAAATATGATTTCTTCCCATCATTCTTCTGATTTGTTTGCAATATTGTATTATCTTCAATCTTCATTACATTTACATCGTTATGTTTATGATTTACATCATTCATCATTGGTGTTTGTGAAAATGGGGATGTTTTCTTCCCATTATACCTTTGATTTTTTTGTAGTAGTATGTCTTCTTCAATCTTCATTACATTTTTATCATTATATTGATCTGTTATATCATCTACCATTGTTGTCTTCAATAACACATATGGCTTCTCCCCTTCATGCATTTGATGTGTTTGCAATGTTGTAATATCTTCATTCTTCTTTAGACTTTTATCCTTATATTTATCAATTACATCATTAATCATTCCCGTTTTAGAAAACAAATATGATTTCTTCTCCTCATTCTTCTGATATGCTTGCCATATTGTATTATCTTCATTTTGCGCTTTAGGTTTATTTTTATTGCAATGCAATGATTTATTATTATTTTGATCAATATCATCATTTCGATGCAATGATTTATTATTATTTTTATCAATATCATCATTTCGATGCAATGATTTATTTTTATTTTGATCAATATCATCATTATTTCGATGCAATGATTTATTATAATTTTGATCAATATCATCATTTCGATGCAATGATTTATTATAATTTTTATCAATATCATCATTTCGATACAATGATTTCTTATTATTTTTATCTATATCATTATTTCGATGCAATGATGGGCGATCTTCAATTTTAATCTTTCTACCATTTACTTTATTATTGATATATTTGGTTGATGAAACCAATTTTCTATCATGTGAGTTCACTATATCTACCTTCTCTCCAGCATTTGTAGTTGGACATTGATGATTATCTTCCAAAATTCTTCTTTCATTCGAATACAAACTTTTTAAACTAGTAATAGATCTGGTGTCATCGTTGATGTTTGGTTTTTCATCAAACAGAAATTGACCTTGACTATAACATATGTTTTTCAGAATGAGGCTAAATGTATCTCTTTCTCCCTCAAAACTTTGATAAAGACATGATGTACTTGAAGGATGTTGTGGTTTTCTAGCATTTGACTTCTTTATTATTATTCTTGCATTAACATCCTCTTTTTTAACCGGATTATGATTTTTAAAACTACCTTGTTTGCTTAATATACTTCTACTATTACCCCTCATTTTATCTTCAAAAACATCATATCTGTCTTCATTTTTATTAAATATGCATTTACTTTTTCTTCTTCCATCGTAATATTCATGATAATCTTCATTTTGTTGAAACGTAGCAGTTTTCTCATGCTCATTACCAATTAGAATTCTTCTATCATCAGTAACTTTACAGTTACTACCTTGTTTGCTTAATATTCTTTTACTATTGACCTCATCATTACCATGTTCTACAGCCTTGTCTTTAAATTGGCATACATCTACTACATTTTCAATAGCTCTTCTTGTGCTTGATCTTTTAAGCTTCAAACACATGTCATCTTTATCACCATTTCTAAATGAACTATCCTGTGCTACTCCAGTATTTGATTGTCTTAGTCTAATAATGATTTTACTCTCATCATCCATTTGTCCTTTATTAGGTTTCATAAAGAAGTTATTTTTTGAGTAGTCCTCATATAATATTGTTCGATCCTTAAATGGTAATAGCTCTACAAGCTCAGTTTTATCAATCTTTGTAGCCTCTTTTACTATACCATCATTATTAAACAAACATACATCAAGATTTCGTAATATCCTTTTAATATTTGCATTACTTTCACTCTCAAACCTGTCCAGAATCAAATGATGAATATCTTCAATGCACGAATTTACTTCGTAGCCATCATTATCTGTATCTTCTTTCAAATTTACTTGTATGTCATTTGATCTAGATATTTGATTACAATCCGTATTTGAGATGTGTGTATCTTTACCATAATAGTCATTTCTTCTTCTGTCATGATTTTTCTTCAACCTCACAACCATATCTATAATATCATCACTAGTATTATATTTGTTCATTAAATCAACACTTCTTTTTTGAGGTATATCTATATCTATTGGATCACTAAGTTCCATGCCTTCATTATTTGCATATGTTTCTCTAAATGTAAACATCATATGAGCAGAAGAGCCTTCACTATTCGCATCATTGTTTTTAAAACTAATTATCATATGATCAGAACTATTATAGTTATAGTCATTTATTACCAATTCCGATCTTGAAAGCTCTTTTTTGTAATTCATATCAATTCGTTTCGCTTCTTTAAGATTTGAATCATTTCTTTTAAACCTAAATATCATACCATTAGAACTGTCAGTGTTATTTTTCATCAATCCAGATCTCCAAACTGTGCGTTCTTCCTGATTACACATATCAAATCTTTCCACGTCTTTATTTTTCGCATCCTTCTTTTTAAGCCCACATATCACATGATCAGGTTTATACTTGTTATTCATCAATCCAGATCTCCAAAGTGCATGTTCTTCTTGATTACTATTATCAATTCTTTCCACATAATTATTTTTCGCATCCTTCTTTTTAAGCCCACATATCACATGATCGGGTTTGTAGTTGTTTTTCATCAACCCAGATCTCCAAAGTGCATGTTCTTCTTGATTACTATTATCAATTCTTTCCACGTTATTATTTGTAGCATCACTCTTTCTAACCTTAAATATCACATGATCAGTACTGTTAGAGTTATAGTTATTTCTCATGAAGCCAGATCTCCAAAATACGCGTTTTTCCTGATTACTCGTATCAAATCTTTCTATGTCTTTATTTTCCATACCCTTCTTTCTAATTCTAAATATCACATGATCAGCACTATCAGGGTTGTAGTTATTTTTCAGCAATCCAGATCTCAAAAGAGCGCGTTCTTTCTGGTTACTCGTATCAACTGCTTCATTTATCATATCCTTCTTTCTAAACCTAAATATTTCTTGAATAGAAGAGTCAGCACTATACTTATTGTTCATCAATCTAGAATTGAAATGTTCGTTTTCTTCATCAGCTGTGTTCGCCTCTTCTACATACTTTTTAAAGCTATCATCACGGTTATAAATATTTTGTAACAACCCAGCTCTACTTTCTTCATCACCGACAACAGAACTGTCATCTGCTTCATTCAATTTACAAACCATATCTTCAATATCATCCCACATTTGGCTTTTAATCTCATCGTAATCTTCTACTTGATACATAGCATCGATTTCACGTGATAACGAAAGAAGGTTATTAATCCGGTTTTTGTATTCTTCTATTATGTATTGACTACTGGTGTTACATACTGACGGTTGTAGTTTCAAAGGATAACAATCGTTGGTTTTGTTTTCTTCAATTTCTAAACTCGTACTATCTTTGACAAGAGTACAATTCTCTTCGCTTTTATTTATTAAATCTATGCTTCTTATATATTCCTCAGTTTGAAGAATGTTTGTGTTTTCAAAATCATCATTTTTATTCGTTTCTTCATTGAAAACTTCAAGCGCACTATTTGTGTAACTAGAAACCTGGTAGTCATTTCTATTTTTGTATATATCTTCTAGAATTGGAATATATTTATCAGTATCTTCAAACGCAATATTATTTCTGTAGCTAGTAATCTGGTGTTCATTCATTTTTTTGTGAATACTTTCAAGAATTGGTACATAAGGTTCATACTTTTTCCTTTGGTTGCCCATTTCTTCTATTTTAACACCATAATTTTGTGCTGACGTTGCTACAGTTTTATTTTCTTCTCTCACAAAAACATAATCTAGTCTACTATCAGCCTTCGTAGCTTTTTTATATTCTGCTTCAGTTTGTTTGATTTTGCTGGCATTATTACTAATTCTAGCTTCAATCATATTGCAGTTTGTATCAAACTTATGTATAACATCATTTCTTCGTTCTATTTTATTAACTGCACCTGTTTTATCTTCCAAAACATCATATTTATCTTCATTTTGTTTAAAAACAGCTGATTTATTGTTTATTGGTCTTCTTCTATCTTCAATTACTTCTGAATTATATTCATGTTTATTTGATACAGCATTTTGCTTTTGCTTATCATACCTTGGGCTCTTTTTATCTTCAAAAACATCATAATTATCTTCATGTTTATTAAATATACGTTGATTTTCTATTTTTGTATCATAATGTTCATAATAATCTTCATTTTCTTGAAACGCATCAGTTTCTTTATACTCATTCCCTATTGGTCTTCTTCTATCTTCAACTACTTGTATCTTATTAATTGAACCCGTTTTATCTTCTAGACCTTCATAATTATCTTCATTTTGTTTAAAGTCAACTGATTGATTGTTTATTGATCTTCTTCTATCTTCAATTACTTCAGAGTTACGTTCAAGTTTATTTGATATATTATTATATTTTTGTTTATCATAACTTGGGCTCTGTTCATCTTCAAACACATCATTATTATCTTCATTTTGATGAAATACGGCATTTTTTGTATCTTGATTGACTCTTCTTCTATCTTCAATTATTTCCGAATAACGTTCAAGTTTATGATATTCAGCACTTGGTTTATTAGCAGGATTATCATAATTATCTTTATCTTGATTAAAAACAACAGATGGTTTAGCTTGATTATCTATTTGCCTTCCTCTGTCTTTAAGAACACCATCAAACTTATAAATGACATAATCTTGTTGTTGTTGATTATTATTAGGGCTCCTTTTATTTTCACAAACATTATTATTATCTTCATTTGGTTGAACTAAACCAGTTTTAGTTATTACTCTTCTTCTATCTTCAATTACAACATAGTTTGCGTTAAACTTATGTTTTACATAATCTTGTTTAATTTCATCATACCGACTTTCTTCTAAAAGTTGAGTGTCATATTTATTAATCATCATATGATCAGTTTTAGATTCTTCACGCGGATAATCTTCAATATTTATAGTTCTAAACTTCATATCTTCACAAGGATACTCTACAGTTTTTTTGCTACATTTAATAAGCTGAGATTCTTTCGGTTTAGACTCTTCTCCTCGACAATCTTTAATAGTTTTATTTCCATACTCACTAAGCGTTTTTGAAGGATACTCTACAGCATTTTCGCTATACTTAATAAGATAAGATTCTTTCGGTTTAGACTCTTCTCCTCGACATTCTTGAATAGTTTTATTTCCATACTCACTAAACGTTTTTGAAGGATACTCTACAGCTTTTTTGCTACACTTAATAAGCTGAAATTCTTTAGGTTTAGACTTTTCTCCTCCACAATCTTCAATAGTTTTATTTCCATACTCACTAAGCGTTTTTGAACTTATAAACTCAATATCATATTGTCTTCGTGAAGGATTCTTCCATTTGGCTAAATGTTTCTTCTTGCTTTCAAAGTTATTTTTTATGTCTTCACAATCGCTAGTAATATATTCACTTTCTTCTTCAATGGTATATATATCTTGTTTAATATCTTCAATTGATTTTGTAATTGTTTGCTCATTACTATCATAACTATCATCTTTACTAAAGTTTTTGCTACCATTATTATTACTTTTATTGTTAATGCGTATGGTAACACCCAACTTGTTATTCTTAAACTTATTACTAAACTCATCGTATTCTTTATTTAGATCTACTAGTGTTTCCTTTGTTTCTTCAACTGTTTTATTGGTGGTTTCATTGCATCTCCATGTCTTCTCAAGTTCGTTATTACTAAAACTATCTGAATAATTATGTTCACATTTTTTAGTAAAGCCTGGTGTCGATTTCAATCTCTCTTCACTTGTTTTATTATCCTGTTCTTCAATTATTTTATTAGCCTGTCCTTCAATTATTTTATTATCCTCTCGTTCTTCAACTGTTTTGTTATCTGATCTTACTTCAGGTGTTTTATTAATGCTTTCCTTGGATCGCAATTTCTTCCCACGCTTACTATTACAAGAACTTTCTTCATATTTATGATCAGATTTTGCATTTAGATTCGGTCTGCCCTGTATGACTTTTAAACATTCTTCACTTGTTATGTTATCCTTTCTTTCAGCAATTGTTTTATTATACTGCCTTATTTCAATTTTTCTATTATCTTGTTTTTCTTCAATTGTTCTATTATTCTGTCTGTCTTCAACTGTTTTATTACTTTCTTCAATTGTTTTGTTGAAGATGGATCTCAATTTCTTCCCGCGCTTATTATTATGAGAAATTTCTTCATATTTATGATCTGATTTTACATTTAGATTCGGACTACCTTGAATGACTTTTAAACATTCTTGACTTATTATGTTATCCTTCCTATCTTCAATTGTTTTAATATCCTCTCCTACTTCGATTCGATTATCATGTCTTTCTTCAATTGTCCCATTATATCGTCTATCTTCAACTGTTTTATTGCTTTGTTTGTCTTCAATTGTTTTATTGATGATGGAACTCAATTTCTTCCCACGCTCACTACCAAGATAACTCTCCGCATATTTCTGTTTAGATTTTTCTGAAAGATTTGAACTAACTTGTTTGATCTTTAAACCTTCTTCGCCCGTATTGTTCATGTTATGAGTACATTTTTGATTCGTATAGTCGTAGCTACTAATATATCTTTCTGTGCTATTTTTCATACTAGCTTCAGATTCTTGTTGGCTGTTACAAGAAGATTTCAGAACATTTGGACTTTCTTCTTTCATCAAATCTGTTTTTACAGCATAATTTTCTTCATTAATAGTTATACCGAATTTGTTCATCCGAATCTTTTTATTATAATCACAGTGCTCTTCATTCAGATCTAGTGTTTTCTTTCTTTCTTCAGATGTTTTGTTGGTGATTTGAGTGCATTTTATTTTCTTCTCACTCTTATTACTATGACAACTTTCTGCATGTTTGTAATCAGATGTTTCTATAAGATTTAGACTGCCTTCTTTGATCTTCAAACCTTCTTGACTTGTTTTATTTATGTTTTGAGTAATTTGTTTCTTCGTATGCTTGTAGCTGCTAATGCTTCTTTCTGAACTAATTTTACATTCTTGTTGGCTATTGCAATAAGTAGATTGCAGAATATTTCGATTTTCTTCTGTCACCATATCCAGTTTTCCACCATCATCATGTTCATTATTATTTTTATTGGTAAGATTTAATGCGAGACACACCTTGGTCTTCCTAATATTTTTACTATAATCTTTGTGGTATTCATTCAAATCTACAAGTGATTCTTCAAATGTTTTGTGGGCACTTTTCATGGATCTTAATTTCTTCTCACGATGACTACCATGACATCTGTCTTTATATTTATGATCAGATTTTTTAGTAAGTTTGAGACTTCCTTGTGTTATTTTCAAACGCATTTCACTTTTCTTATTACCTTTTCTTTCTTCAATCGTTTTATTGGTGGATCTTAATTTCTCCTCACGCTCACTAACATATTTATGATCTAATTTTTGAGTCTCAGTACTATTTCTATATTCGGTATATTTATAACCATATTTTTGACTATGTTTCAGACTGCCTTGTGAGATTCTAAAACGTTCTTCACATGTTTTATTCATGTTTTGAGCGATTTTCCTCTTCCAATGGTCATAACTATTCATATATATTTCTGTGATATTTTTAACTTTATCCTCAACTTCTTGATGACTGCTGCAATTTGAAGATTGCAGACTGTTTCGAATTTTTTTTATTATACCGCTTTCTTCTTTTATTACACCCTTCCCTTCATTAATTCCTCCTCTTTGTTCTTTTATCATACCCTTTCCTGCTTGTTCCAAACGATTTTCTTCGTTTAGCAACTCTCTTTCTTCTTTAAGCATCTCCCTTTCTTCGTTCATTACATTACATTCTTCTTTCACATCTCTTTCTTCTAATATCATATGCCATCCTCTTTTTGCATGCTTTATCGCATTACTCAATTTGTTCTTCCAACTCTTACCTACAGAATAACCAACTTTAGCATTTCTATTTGCTTCCATCGTGCTATTTATGTCCTTTGGTAGATTATTATGGCTTCTTTTCCTCAAACGCTTACCAACATTATGGCGATTAACTCTAGATATTGTACTAGAACTAGGATATACATTCTTCATACGATCACTGCACTTTTCTTCTATATGACTTGGACAATCAATTTTCGTTTGTTCATCAAATTGTTCTACTATGCAATCTTTCTTTTTCTTATTTCCAAGATCTTCTTCCAGCTGACTTAAATAATCTCTCCTGTTGTGTTCAACAAAATTTGCTTCTATATGATTCAAACAATTTTTAATCTTATGTTCAAGGACAATATCTTTAGTACAGTCTTTCTTCTTCAGTTCTACATACTTTTCTTCGTTATGACTGTACAAATGTTTCTTCTTTCGTCCAACAATTGTATGATTTAAATAAATTTCCTTCGTCGGGTTTTCAAATCTTTCTACAATATGTGTATTTTTCATCTTCAATTCAATAAAATTTGCTTCAATATTACTTGAACAATGCGCCTTCTTTAGTTCTACATAATTTTCATCTGAATGACTCAACCAGTCTTTCATATTTCGTTCAACTGATGTATCTACTGTATTTTTATTCTTCTTTTCATCAATATGACTTATATAATCATTCATCTTGCTGTCTACGAACTTATTTTCTTCATTGCTTAAATATCCTTTATTCTTCCATTCTACAAACGATTCCTCCGTATGACTTAAACAACCTTTCTTCTTCCGTGTAACAAGCTTTTCTTTTGGTTGCCTTAAATAATCTTTCTTCTTCTGTTTGGCAATTATATTTTCTGGATAATTTAAAGAATCTTGTGTCTTAAACATTTTTTCGTTAATACAACTTACAGAATATTTTTCCTGCTGTTCAATAATTGTAGGATTCTTCTTGCCTTCAACAGGATGACTCAAACAATCCTTATTTCGTTTAACCCGACTGCTCCTCGAAGATCTTCTGGAACTTTTCGCAATACTCCCGTCTTCTTTGTTGCTTTCAGTCTCCCATCCCCGGAAATTCGAATGTTCGTAAAAAACGACAACATCCGGTTTCGTGGCAGGCTTCTTTTGGAATCGTTGGAAATACTTTTTAAAATATTTATTGTCGACTAGAATATTTTTGTCCTCCTCAATCTTCTCATGAAACAAATGCTTCAAGTTCTTTGTAAAGTACTGAATAACATTTGTATGCAGCTTCTTATTTTTGAAATCTTCAGTTTTTATTTGATTCGATTCTAATCCATTCTGTTTTTCCTGTTTAGATGAATGAGATTCTAAAACATTATGGATTAAATTCTCTTCTTCATGGTTACTTTTCTGTGATTCTAAAACGTTTCCATTTTGTTTTTCTTCTTTCGATAAGTTTGTCAAAATTGCATCTGGAGAAAGATTGTATTGCAGCGTTTTAATATCTTGATGCTTGAAATTGTTTTGATTTTGTTTGCGTTGCGATTTTCGATCATGGACATGTTCATATGTTCTAGTTGGTGATTTATTTCTATTTTGCGAATATGACTTTTCTTTTCGGATAAACATTTGACTGTCTTTAATAGAAGAATCTGCATTCGGTATCGTTTGTTTGTCTCTAATGGAGCCTGTTTGATACATTTTATTGTCTCTAGTAGATGCAATTTTGTTTTCTTTTATAGAAGTAGCATTATTTCGTGTCTTGCATTTGAATGTCATTTTATTTTCTGCTATAGAAGAAGCTTCATTTTGTATCTTTTGTTTAGCTTTATTTTTCATCTTATCTCTTACAGAAAAGACTTCATATATTTTATCTTCTTCTATAGGAAGTGCTTTGTCTTTAGTAGAGACATTATTATCTTCTCCCATAAAAGAAGCTTCATATCGTATCTTACTTCTGGGAGACAAAGTATCATACCTTTTGTTCTCTTTTAAAGAAGAAGTTTCATTATGTGCCTTTTCTCTAATAGAGACATTTTCATTCTTATTATCTTCTCTCATAAAAGAAGCTTCATCTCGTACCTTGCCTCTAGAAGACAAAAATTCATACCTTTTATTCTCCTTTATAGAAGAAGCTTCATTTCGTGCCTTCTCTCTAACGGAGATAATTTCATTATTTTTATCTTCTTCAATAAAAGAAGCTTCATATCGTATCTTGTCTCTAGGAGACATAACTTCATACCTTTTATTCTCTTTTATAGATGAAGTTTCATTACTTACCTTATCTCTAAAAGAGACATTTTCATTCTTTTTATCTTCTCCAATAAAAGAAGTTTCATATCGTATCTTGTCTCTAGGAGACATAACTTCATAACTTTTATTCTCTGTTATAGATGAAGTTTCATTACGTAACTTATCTCTAACAGAGACATTTTCATTCTTTTTATCTTCTCCAATAAAAGACGTTTCATATCGTATCTTGTCTCTAGGGGACATAACTTCATACCTTTTATTCTCTTTTATAGATGAAGTTTCATTACGTACCTTATCTCTAACAGAGACATTTTCGTTCTTTTTATCTTCTCCAATAAAAGAAGCTTCATATCGTATCTTGTCTTTGGTAGACAAAACTTCAAACCTGTTATTCTCTTTTATAGAAGAAGTTTCATGCCGTGACTTGTTTCTAATAGAGAATATTTCATTAATTTTATATTCTCCAATTAAAGAAGATTCATATCGTAGATTGCCTTTAGCAGACATAACTTCATACCTTTTATTCTCTTTTATAGAAGAAATTTCATTTCGTTCTTTGTCTCCAATCGAGACAATTGTGTTATTACTATCTTCTCCTATAGAAGAAGATTGATTACTTATCATATCTCTATTAGGGAAAGCTTCATACTTTTTATTTTCTTCTATAATAGAAGCAATATTTCGTACATTAGCAAATTCATTTTCGCTTATAGAAGCTTCATAACGTATCTTTTCTCTATCATACAAGACTTTAAGCCTTTTATGTTTTCCCTTAGAAGAAGTTCTATGTAGTAACTTCAGTTTATTTCCCATATTATTTTCAGAGGAGATGACTTCATATCTTTTATTTTCTTCTATAGAAGACGTTTCACTTCCTGTATTGTCTCTATTAGCCAATTTTTTAGTATTTTTATATTTCCTTCTAGAAATAGCACCGTATCGTGTGAAAAGTCTAAATCTATTATTTTCTTCTCTAGAAGAAGCTTTACTACTTGGTGTCTTTCCAGAGAAAACGTGATACCATTTATTTGGTCCCTTAGAACATAATAATTCATCTCGTAACTTTTCATTAATTTTATCTTCTCCGATAAAAGAAGCTTCATGTTGTATCTTGCCTTTGGTAGACAAAACTTTATACATTAGATTCTCTTTAATAGAACTAGCTTCATTTGGGTGTTTATCTCTAACATAAGTTTTATTTTCTTTTATAGAAGAAGCTTCATTTCGTTTCTTATCTTCAACATTTGTATTTTCTGTTATAGAAGAAGAAGTTTTATTTCGTGTCTTATCTCTAATAGACAATAATTTATATCTTTTATTTTCTCCCTTAGAATAAGCTTCATTACGTAACTTTCGTTTGGCTCTCGTAAAAGATGAGGTTTTATAAATGGGATACCTTTTTTTCTGTAGGACTTTTCTTACGTTTTCTCTAGATGAGCTAGATGTAGTTGTAAGATAGTTTCGATTGTGGTGTTCATTTCGTATGTTATCTCTAACAGAGAGAAGTTCAGAACTTTTGTTTTCTTTTATTGAATAACTAGAACTTTCTCTTCCTGCCTTGTCACTAGTGGAAGCACCTTCACATCTTTTATTTTCTTCATTGGAAGAAGCTTCATTTCGTATCTTCTGTTTACCTCCAGTAGATGAACATTTGTAAATTTTGTCCTGAATGTCTTTTTTTCGTTCAATTCTTTTATTTTCTTTATTTGAAGAAGCTTCATTTGGTTCCTTCTGTTTATCTCTAGTAGAACAAGATGCTTTATAAATAGGATTCGTTTTAACCCGTATAACTTTTCTTCGATTTTCTCTAGATGAGCTAGATGAAGTTGAAAGAGAGCTACGATTCTCATTTCGTATCTCATGGCTAATAGAGATAACTTCATAACTTTTAGATGAACCCTCATTTCGTGTCTTGTCAGAGAAAACGTCATACCATTTGTTTCCTATCATGAAAGAGGTTTCTTTTTGTTTATATTCTATAGAAGAAGCAGTTGGTATCTTATCTGAACTAGTAGGAACTACAGAAATTTTATTTGCTTCTGCAGACATTCCATTTTGTGTTTTATCTCTAATAGAAACAGAGGAGCTAGATGACGTTGTAACGGAATTTTGAAGTTGGTGTTCATTTCGTATCTTATCTCTAACAGAAAGAACTGGATAACTTTTATTTCCTTCTTTGGAAGAACTATTATTTCGTAATTTCTTTTGACTTTTAGTAGAAGATGAAGATTTATTAATAGGATATGTTTTTATCCGTATGTTTTTTCTTCTATTTTCTCTAGATGACTCTGATGAAGTTGTTATTGAAATTTGACTATGACAATTTGCGTTATTTTTCAATTTCTTCTTTTCTTTAACAAGAGAAGATTTTGAAACAGGGTCTTTGTTATTTACATACAACATTTGTCTTTCACTTATCCAAGATGTACAAGCGTTTTTTGGGTATCTATTTCTTTGTTTGTAACGAATTAATTGAGAAGAAGCCTTACCACTTAACGATTTGTTCTCTTCTGAAGTTGACCAAACTTCTTCACTCGCCACTCTTTCTTTATTATTGTCTCTTTCTTTGGTACCAATTGAAGGACAAGAACCCTTCACACTGGACGACTTCATATCTTCTGAAATTGAACATACTTCTTCATCCACCACTCTTTCATTATTATTATTGGGGTATCTATTTCTTTGTTTGGTACTAATTACTGGGGAATAACACTTCACACTGGTTGACTTTTCCTCTTCTAAAATTGTAGATGATTCTTCATTCGTCACGCTTTCTTTATTATTTTCGGGATATCTATTTCTTTGTTTGATACGATTTGATGAAGAGCCCTTCACACTCAACAATTGTTTCTCTTCTGAAACCGAACATACTTCCTTATTCCTCATTATCTTCATATTCATGGACAACGCATCAGCTAAATCTTCTGTATGCAGTCTTTCTTCTTTGATCGAAGACTTTCCGAAATCACTAACGTTCGATAGATTTTTGAAATTACTCACGTTCGATGATATTATATAATCACTCAGCCTCGATGATTTTTCCAAATCACTCACCCTTGATGGTTTTTCAAAATCACTCACCCTTGATGGTTTTTCAAAATCACTCACCCTCGATGGTTTTTCAAAATCACTCACCTTTGATGATTTTTCAAAATCACTCGCCCTTGATGATTTTTCAAAATCACTCGCCCTTGATGATTTTTCAAAATCACTCACCCTTGATAGTTTTTCAAAATCACTCACCCTTGATGATTTTTCAAAATCACTCACCCTTGATGATTTCTCAAAATCACTCACCCTTAATGATTTTTCAAAATCACTCACCCTTGATGATTTTTCAAAATCACTCACCTTTGATGGTTTTTCAAAATCACTCACCCTTGATGATTTTTCAAAATCACTCACCTTTGATGGTTTTTCAAAATCACTCACCCTTGATGGTTTTTCAAAATCACTCACCCTTGATGATTTTTCAAAATCACTCGCTCTTGTTGATTTTGCAAAATCACTCATTTTCAATGATTTTCCGAAATCACTCACTTTCGAAGATTTTCCTAAATCACTCACTTTCGATGATTTTCTGTAATCACTCTCCTTCAATAATTGTCGTTTATCCGCTGATACTAAATATAAATTAGGGTGTACAATATCTTCATTTTCTTCCTTTTTACTTAAAACCGACTTTCCGGCTTTTGAAGATGAAGCATTTAGAAAATGATCATGTTGGTATTCTGCGCCACAACGTGCAATATTGTTGGTCAAACGTGAGGTAACGTTTAGCCCTTTCGTCGAATGTCTTCTTTTGAAAATTTTAAATCGCGAACAATTTGAAGAAATTTTCAAAATCAAATTTGGTTTATCATACTTCATTCTTTGATGACAAACTTGATTACGTTTAAATTCTTTCGCAAAAGCTGCATGTAAGTCGCTGAACGTGCTAATCCCTTTTCGATCTTGATATAAGATTTTAATCTTCTTTTGATTTTCACTGCATTTTTCAGTCTTATCTATATCTTCTGCTTTCCTCATTTTTTGAATTTCATTTGTGTCACTGAAGGTCTTAATCTTTTTATGATTTTCATGCATGGCCTTAATTTTTCCAGTCTTTTTCACTTGTTCATGTTTAATTGATTTCATCTTTTTTTTATCTTTATGTGAGTCACTGAAGGGTTTAGTCATTTTTTGATCTTCATATGAGTCACTGTTTGGTGATTTTATCTTCTTTTTATCTGCACGCAAGATCTTTAATGTTTCAATCTTTTTTATTTCTCCATGTCTGAACGCTTTAATTTTTGTTTGATCTTCATGTGAGTTACTGAATGTTTCATTTTTTGTTTCAGTTTCAAGTGAGTCACTAAATGATTCAAACTTTTTTTGATCTTCATGTGAGTCACTAATTTTTTTAATCTTAATTTTATCATTATGCAAGACCTTGAATGTTTCAATCTCTTTTACTTCTTCGTGTCTGTATGCTTTCATCTTTGTTTGATCTTCATGCGAGTGACTGAATGGTTTAACGTTCTTTTGAACTGTATGTGAGTCACTGAATGTTTTAATCTTATTCTGATCTTCATTTGAGTCACCAAATGTATTATTCTTCATTTTATCATAATGCAAGAGCTGGACTGTTTCAATCTCTTTTACTTCTTCATATCTGTATGCTTTCATCTTTGTTTGATCTTCATGCGAGTGACTGAATAGTTTAATGTTCTTTTGGTCTTTATGTGAGTCACTGAATGTTTTAATCTTATTCTGATCTTCATTTGAGTCACCAAATGTATCATTCTTCATTTTATCATAATGCAAGAGCTTGAATGTTTGAATCTCTTTTACTTCTTCATATCTGTATGCTTTCATCTTTGTTTGATCTTCATGCGAGTGACTGAATAGTTTAACGTTCTTTTGATCTTTATGTGAGTCACTGAATGTTTTAATCTTATTCTGATCTTCATTTGAGTCACCAAATGTATTATTCTTCATTTTATAATAATGCAAGAGCTTGACTGTTTCAATCTCTTTTATATCTTCATGTCTGTATGCTTTCATCTTTGTTTGATCTTCATGCGAGTGACTGAATGGTTTAACGTTCTTTTGATCTTTATGTGAGTCACTGAATGTTTTAATCTTATTCTGCTCTTCATTTGAGTCACCAAATGTATTGTTCTTCATTTGATCATAATGCAAGAGCTTGACTGTTTCAATCTCTTTTACATCTTCATATCTGTATGCTTTCATCTTTGTTTGATCTTCATGCGAGTGACTGAATGGTTTAACGTTCTTTTGGTCTTTATGTGGGTCACTGGATGTTTTAATCTTATTCTGATATTCATTTGAGTCACTAAATGTATTATTCTTTATTTTATCATAATGCAAGTCCTTCAATGCTTCAATCTCTTTTACTTCTTCATGTCTAAATGCTCTCATCTGTGTTTGATCATTATGTGAATCAGTGAATGGTATAACGTTTGTTTGATCTTCATGTGAGTCACTAAATGTATTAATCGTCTTTTTATCCTCATACAAGATCTTGAATGATTCAGTCTGTTTTACTTCTTCATGTCTTAATGCTTTTAATCTTTTTTGATCTTCATGTGAGTCACTGAATGCTTTAATCTTTTTTTGATCTTCATGTGAGTGGCTTAATGTTTTAATCTTTTTTATTTGTTCGTGTATTAATGCTTTCAACTTTTTTGGATCTTCATGTAAATTATTGAGTTCTTTAATCTTTTTTTGACTTTCATCTGAGTCACTAAATGTTTTAATCATCTTTTTGTTATCATGCAATATTTCAATCCCTTTTTCTTCTTCATGTCTTAAATCTTTTAACTTTTTGTGATCTTCTTGTCTGAATGCTTTCATCTTGTGATATTCATCTGAGTCACTGAATATTTTTTGATCTTCATGCAAGGTCTTTGATGTTTCAATCCCTTTTACATCTGCATGTAATGTATGGCATCTTTTAATTTTTTCTTGATCTTCATGTAACTTGCTGGATGCTTTAAGGCGTTGTTTCTTGTCCTTACGTGAGAATTTCGGCAAAATTGATTTGCGCCTTAAACTTTTATCTTGATTCTTTTTCTTCAGCACAATAGTACTTTTATCTTTTGTGCCTTCACTATTATCCTCATATCTTTCCACTAAACAACTAGTATTACCACTAACAGTTACAGAACATGTTCTTTCATCCTTGAAGATCTTTAAAGTTGTTTTAAAAAATGTTCCAATGATTCTTGAAAGTTTAGAATTATGTTTATTGCTTTTAATATTACTCTCACAATTGTTTTCATGTAACTTTTCATGTTCGATACTCATTCTATATTTTACATTACTGGATTTGCTTGTATTGTCCTGACTGTTATAATTATCCTCATGTTCATGTAGGTTAACATTTTCATCATTCTTCACACTACTAGACTGTTTAAAATTACTTTTAATATCTTTATGACTTCCATAATAAACCTCAGAACTTTTAGTTTTAAAATTACTTTTAATATCTTTATGACTTCCATAATAAACCTCAGAACTTTTAGTTTTAAAATTACTTTTAATATCTTGATGTTTACCATAATTAGCCTCAGAGCTTTTGGTGTTATCCAAGTTGGTGTTAGTTATTTTATATTTTACATTACTGGATTTGCTTGTATTGTCCTGACTGTTATAATTATCCTCAGAATATTCATGTTCATGTAGGTTAAAATTTTCATTATCCTTCACACTACTAGACTGTTTAAAATTACTTTTAACATCTTGATGACTTCCATAATTAACCTCAGAACTTTTAGATTTAAAATTACTTTTAATATCTTGATGTTTACTATAATTAGCCTCAGAGTTTTTGGTGTTATCTAAGTTGTTTTCTGTAGTTATTTTATGTTTCACATTAGAAGACTGCTTCAAATAGTCATTATTATTATTACCTACAGAACTTTCTATTTCATGTATATTGGCATCTTCTATAATTTTATTTTTCACATTACTGCATTCTTTTCGCTTACTTTTATTATCTTTAATAGTATTATAATTATAAACTTTTGTGTTGTATAAATTGGTATCTTCTTCAGTCATTTTATTACTAGCCTCATTATTTTGAAGAATGCTATAATTATAACTCTCAGTTTCATGTAGGGACTTACTTTTATCACTTTCAGGATTACTATAAGACAGGTTTTCTATATAAATGCTATTTTCATAATACCTCATGAGTTTTGGCTCATCTTCAACAGCTAGAAAACATCTTGCACTTTTGTTTTCCAGATTAATGGGTTTGAGTGCCTTTCTCAGTTTGTTTTTTGATATCTGTGTTTTTGTAAGAGCTGCACTTATTACTGAATGGTCTATATCTTCAATCGTATCATGCTGTGACCAGTTATTGATGAAACTCTTGTCTATTAGCAAACCTTTTCTTCTCCACTCACCCAGAGGTTCTGCTTGTAGCAATTGTCCTGAATGATTGTTGTTTAATTCTTGAATCAAGTTATTCCTGAGGGTTGAACTTAAATATTTTGCTTGAGCTAATCGTGTAGAATTTCTATTATATAATTCTTCAAACGGCTTATTTCTGGGGTTTGAACTGAAATCTTCTGTTTGTCCCAATTTACTAGAATTGTTGCTGTCTTCAAACTTTCCCGAGGTTAAACTCAGATATGTTCCTTGAATCAACCGGTTAGTATGTATGCTATATAATTCTTCTACGGAGATATTTCTAGGATTAGAAGGCAAATCTGCTTGGTCTACACGCCTAGAGTATTTCTTGTCTTCAAACAAGTTGTTTTTGTAGGTTGGACTCAAATATTCTGGTTGATCTAATCGTCTAGATTCTTTGTTGAACCCAAAAAAGTTATTTCTAGAGGTTGAACTCAAATATTCTGTTTGTGATAATCTTCTAGATATGTTGCTGTCATCAAACATGATATTTCTATAGGTTGCACTCAAATAATCCCTGTGGTATAATGGTTTAGAATAGTTGCTGTCTTGAAACAAGTTATTTCTAGAGGTTGAACTCAAATATTTTCCTTGAACCAATCGGTTAGGTTTTATACTGTATAATTCTACAAGGGAGTTATTTCTGGAGTTGGCACTCAAATATTTTGTTTGGCCTAATTGTCTAGAACCGTTATTGTCTTCAAACAAGTTATTTCTAGAGGTTGAACTCAAAAAATTTACTCGGTTAGTATTTATGCTGTATAATTCTTTAAGTGAGTTATTT
The DNA here is from genome assembly GCA_963942505.1 of Lordithon lunulatus. Taxonomy (NCBI): domain Eukaryota; kingdom Metazoa; phylum Arthropoda; class Insecta; order Coleoptera; family Staphylinidae; genus Lordithon; species Lordithon lunulatus. The sequence continues at coordinate 43,562,026 of OZ012673.1, forward strand.
CTAGAGGTTGAACTCAAACAATTTGCTCGGTTACTATTTATGCTGTATAATTCTTTAAGTGAGTTATATCTGGCAGTTGAACTCGCCTTGCCCAATCGTTTAGAATCTTTGCTAACTCCAAACAAATTATATCTAGAGGTTGGAGGTCCTAATCTTCTAAAACTGTTGCAATCTTGAAACGTATTATGTCTAGAGGTTGAACTCAAATACACTGCTTGACCTAATTGTTTCGAATCTCCAAACAAGTTATTTTTGGAGCTCCAATCTGTTCGGCGCTGTTGTTTAAGAGCTTTGATGCCTTCAGCTAAGTTATTTGTAGAGGTTGAACTCAAATATTTTCCTCGGTTAGTATTTATGCTGTATAATTCTACAAGTGAGTTAGTTCTAGCATTGGAACTCAAATATTCTGTTTGGCCTAATCTAGAATCTTTGTTGTATTCAGACAAGTTATTTCTGGAGGTTGCACTCAAACAATTTCCTCTGTTAATATTTATGTTGTAGACTTCTTTAATTGTGTTATTTCTAGGGGTTTTTGATTGACTTAATCGTCTAATATATTTACTATCTTCTAGCAAATTATTACTGGAGGTTGACTTCAAATATTTACCTTGTTTAGACTTTTTGATATATAATTCCTCAAAAGTTGAGATTGGAATCAAATATTTGTTCTTCCGTTCATCTTCGCTCCGTCTGTCTTCATCCAATAACTGAGTTTTGATGCTATTTAAAGGAAATGTCTTTGCTGATCCTGATTTTTCAAAAGGTTGCTCCTCTACAAGCAAATTATTTGTAGGCAATATCTTGATAGTTGAATTTTCAACTTTAAAACCTTTACGTCGCGATTCCTCATCTAATGTAATCTGATTAGACAAAATCTTAAAATTTTTCAATTTAAACCTTCTTTCTTCTACAAATGGATTGTTCTTCATATAAGAAGTAAAAATAAACATTTTTTCAGTACTATCGATGCTTGAAATTGAAGACTCATTACACAACTTTAAATAATCCTTCTTCCTTACTGCGCACTGTTTGTCTCTAATACTCAAAGTTGTATTAGCAACCTTCAATCCCTTTTTCTGCCACTCTTTAAGAAGCTTGTCTTCCGGGGAAAGTCTATTATCGGAAACCGACTTATTTAGATTGAAACTTCTATCAGGATATTTAATATACATGTCGCTTTTTGATTTGTCTCTAGTTCTCTTATTATCACACTCTTCATCTTGAAATAGTTTATGTTTAGACAATGACTCTATGATTGTTTGATATGCTGACTTTTTAAAACCTTTATTGTTCTTCTCGTCATTACGCCATGGTGGTATGTCCAAAAAACTACTAATAGGAGTTGAATATTTCTCCCATTCTTTAAATAACTTGATTTCTCGTGATAGTTTAGAAACAGACGAATTTTCTTGAACATAAATGTCGTTTTTTAATCTTCCTCTATTTCGATTGTTAACCCATCTAATCTCAGACTCTTCATTTTGAAAGCCTTTACTTTTAGACTTTATAATTTCTCTCTCTTCTGACTTTTTAATATCATCTTTCTTTCCATAATCATCCTTTGTGGTCTGCAGTTGTGTTTTTTGGGCATTATTATTATGTTGTAAAGATTTCAATCCTTTCTTCTGGACTTCTTTAAAAAATTGTCTATTATTGGAAACGGATTGTTTATTATTGAAGCTTGCACCAGGATCTTTACCATAAATGTCACTTGTTGATCTATTTCTTGTATGAATGTTATCCCAAATAACCACCAATTGTTCGTTTTGAAATAATTTATGTTTAGATAATGACTTTATAATTTCATGATGCGCTAAATTTTTACAACCTTTACCACAATCTTCTTTTGCGGTATGAAATTGTATGTCCAAGTAATTATTAATATGTAAATCTTTCTTCTGTAATTTTTTAATAATCAATTCCTGAGATTTATTTGAATTGAAACTACTACCAATAGTTTCATCTTTCAATCCCTTTTCCTTCCAATCTTTAAAAAGCTTGTTTTCAGTAGATTTATTTAGATTGAAACCTATATCAAGATCATTATCACAATTATTTGAACTTTCTTTATTTCTATTGTTAACCCATTTGACCTCCAACAGTTCATTTTGAAACAGTTTACGTTGAGACAAAGACTTAATAATTTCATAATGTGCTGACTTTTTAAAATCTATATTTTTCTTCGCATTCATATCCTTTACAGTCCTCAATTGCATGTTTTCGAAAATATTAGTAGGATTAGTTTTACAATCTTTCTTCCGCCATTGTTTAAATTGATGTAACCACTTTTTGAAACCCATTTCATACTTTCCGTGCTCATCTTTTGGATTGCCCAAGCCCTTGATAGGTAAAACATTCGAATCAACTTTTTTAGACTCCTCGAATAATTCTAAATCTCCGTTTTCACTAACAAACTTTCTACGGTTCTTCCAATTAGCCAACTCAACACCGGAATACACATGTTTTATACGTCTTACATCGTTATCATTCAGCACGCAATCATCTTCGCCATTAAAAGGTAGTTGATTACCTTTTAAACCCAATCGCAATACATCTGATTGACTTTTTGCTTTACTCTTTTGCTGTTTAAGCTTAGAATTTCTTTGGAACAAATTAGTTCTGGCCTTTCTATATGCCACCGCGGTCTTTGCGAACTGTTCAGTTTTAACCTCCTCCAGATGCTCCCAAAAGTGTTCAACAGCTTCAAACGCTATATCAGTGCCTCTGCGGTCTGCCTTATCGGGCGGGAACGTTAATAAAACTTTACGTCCTGAACGAACTGATTGTAATGAAATGCTTTGCAATTCTGTCTCTTGGTCTTCAATTTTCGGTATAAACGCTAGTTTGGTATGTTTCTGACCAATATTTTCTGCGGAGGCGCTGTTGAAGTGTTTGAGGTAGACGGAGTCGCGCACCCAGACTTTGTTGTCCTTCAACTGTACTTCGTTGCTTGGTAGGAGTTTAGGGGTATCTTCTATTATTTTGAATGGTTTGGAGGTTTTTTTGGGTTTCCGGTGTATTTTGCAACGAGCTAGTTTTTTGATGCGGGCTAGTTTTTTGGATAGGTGGTACTCATTGAGTTTCCAGCGCTGTTTGAAGATTTTGAACGTGTTTGAAAACTGACAGATTTTTTTAGAGGACTTTGTTAGGTGTTTTGATGGCGGGCGCTTTGTGGCTGCTGTAGCCACTATGGGCCTGTTTGGAACGTATGCAAAATCGGTTGAACGCAACGGTTTATCTGCGTATGTTGAGGATGATGCTATTTGGTATGTTTTAGGGGTTTCAGTATGACCAACGAATAACATGTCTGAAGAATCTAATTGTGTGTATCTACGAAGTTTTCTATTGATACCATAATAACTATTTGAACATTTTTTACATTCAAATACAGTTTCTAAAACAACAGGATTCCTGTTGTTTCCAACGACATATTTTGTACATCCATGGGATTTTCTTTTGGTACCATAATTTTGATGATTATTGTTTGAACAACTTTTACAATCATATACAGTCACTAGAGAAACCTTATTTATAGGATTTCTTTTGCTTACAACCACTCTCTGTGATGTTGTGATCTTCAAATCTGTTTTTCTGTGACATTTGTTTTTGAAGCTATCATTAAAATGTTTATTTTTAGAAATAAAAGCCTTCTTCTCTGGGCATTTTGAAAATTCTTCAGCTGAACATCTCCTATGAGCAGAACATATATTTCTTAGTTCTTTAGAAGCTAAATTATGTTTTCTATTCCCACAGCTATCCTTAAAATATTTATTTTTTAAACCCTTCTTCTCAGAAAACTTTAAGGGAATTTCAGTGGAACGTCTACTTTGTCTATAACCAGAAGATTTATTTTTTAATTCTCTGTTTTCAAAATATTTCTTTTTAGAAGTTGAAGCTTTCTTCTGTGAATATCTTGATAGTACAACAGTGGAACTTTTTCTATTAGCAAAAGATTTATTTCTTAGTTCTTCGGAAACTAAATCTGTTTTTCTGTTACACTTATTTCCACAGCTATCTTCAAAATGCTTTTTTTTAGAAGTAAAAGCCTTCTTCTGCGGATATTTTGATAGTACATCAGTGGCACTTCCTCTATTAACAGAATATTTACTTCTTAATTCTTCTGAAACTAAATCTGTTTTTCTACTACACTTATCTCCACAGATATCTTCAAAATCCTTATTTTTAGAAGTAAAACCCTTTTTCTGTAGATATTTTACAAGTTCATCGGTAGAACTTCTTCTATAAACAGAAGATTTATTTCTTATGTCTTCCTGTTTGTGTCTGTGATATTTATTCCCATAGCTATCCTTAAAATGTTTACATTTTGAAGCCTTCTTCTCAGGGCCTTTTGAGAGCTCTTCAGTGCAACGTTTACTTCTAAATGAAGAAGATATAATACTTAATTCTTCAGGAATTAAGAAATTATTAATAATACTAACTAATTCATTTCTCTCATCATCAGAACCTTTACTTCTAACTTCATCATTGGAATATTTACTGCGTTTACAAGCAGTACATATTTTTGAGGCTTTAGTTTTACTTCCCACCTTATGTTCTTTTGTATGCTTCAAATTAGTTTTTCTGTGACTTTTGTTTCCAAAAATCTTTTTAAATATTGGAAAACCTTTATTTATAACAGCAAACTTATTTTTTGTACCTTTAGGGAGACCATCAGTGTCTTTATTTCCTCTACAAACACACTTTTTATTGCTTCCTTCTTTAGGAAGCAAATTTGTTTTTCTGTGAGATTTATTTTCACAGCAATCCTTAAAATGCTTATTTTCTGAATTAGAAGCCTTCTTTTCTGTGCATTTTAAGAATTTACGTTTACCTCTACTTCCTCTATAAGCAGCATATTTATTTCCTACTTCTTTATTTCTTCTACAATACGAACATTTTCTTCTTAGTTCTTCATGTTCTTTATATGACTTACCAAATGCTTTAGTTATTTTTTGTTCTCCATTCAAAACGTTGAATGTTTCGATCTTTTTTATTTCTCCATGTCCGAATGCTTTTATATCTTTGTGAGCTCTGATTGTTTTAATCTTTGCTTGATCATCATGTATGTATACTTTAATCCATTTTCCAGCTTGATGCGAGTCAGTGAATACTTTACAATTTCTTTTATCTTCATTCAAGGCCTTAAATACTTCCGTTTTTCTTATTCCTTCAAATTTGAATGCTTTTATATCTTTTTGAGCTTGCGAGTCATTGGATCTTTTAATCTTTGGTTGATCTTGCAAGTAATTGGATCTTTTAATCTTTGTTTGATCTTGCAAGTAATTGGATCTTTTAATCTTTGTTTGATCTTGCAAGTAATTGGATCTTTTAATCTTTGTTTGATCTTGCAAGTAATTGGATCTTTTAATCTTTGTTTGATCTTGCAAGTAATTGGATCTTTTAATCTTTGTTTGATCGTGAAAGTAATTGGATCTTTTAATCTTTGTTTGATCTTCAAGGAAGGTTTCACGCTTTTTTGCCGTTACTTCTTCATTAGATCTTCTATAAGCTGTATATGTTTTTGAGTCTTTCCGACCTTTAGTTTTACAAACCACCCCCTGTCTGTTCGTATGCTGCAAATTCGTGTTTTTAATTCTATAAATATAATTAATAATTGAAAAATGTTTATTTTTTGAAGCAGAAGCCTTCATTTCTGCACATTTTGTATGATTACGACATTCAGCAGAATATTTGTTTGTGTTTTTCCGAGCTTTTCCGACCTTATGTCCTTTCTTATTCTTCAAATTTGTTTTTCTGCGACTTATATTTCCACAAATGGTTTTAAATATTTTACAACGTTCATTTTTTGAAGCAGTAACCACCTTTTGTGGATATTTTACGAGTTCTTCACTGGAAGAGTTACTTCTTCTATTAATAGCGAAATTTTTAGAGTCTTTAGTTTGATTAGAAACTCGCTTTATCTCACTAGAACATTTCAAATCTTCAATGCATGAAGATTTGTTTTGATATCCATCATTTCCATATTCATTCAAACTAGAATCTTTATATCTTGAAGATTTTCTTGTTTTGTCTTGATTTCTAGTATCATTATTTAAATCTCCATCATCTTCAATCAAATTAGATTCTTTGTATCTTGAAGATGTTCTTGTTTTGTCTTTATTATCTTCATTTAAACTAGAATGTTTATATCTTGAAGATTTTCTTATTTTGTCATGATATCTATGATCTTTATTTAAATCTTCATCATCTCCATTCAAACTAGAATCTTGATATCTTGAAGATTTTCTTATTTTGTATTGATTTCCATAATCGTTACTGAAATGTCCTTCATCTTCATTCAGTCTAGAATCTTTATATCTTGAAGATTTCCTTGTTTTGTCTTGATTTTTATTATCTTCATTTAAATCTTCATTATATGCATTTAAACTAAAATCTTTATATCTTGAATATTTTATTGTGTCTTGATTTCCATAATCTTTACTTAAATCTCTATCATACTCATTAAAACTAGAATCTTTATTTCTTGAAGATTTTCTTATTTTGTCTTGATTTTTAGGATCTTTATTTAAATCTTCATCGTATTCATTCAAACTAGAATCTTTATATCTTGAAGACTGTCTAGTTTTGTCTTGATTTCTTTGATCTATATTTAAATCTTCATCATCTTCATTCAAACTAGATTTTTTATATCTTGAAGATTTTCTTATTTTGTCTTGATTTTTTTGATCTTTATTTAAATCTGCATCATCTTCATTCAAACTAGAATTTTTATATTTTGAAGATTTTCTTGTTTTGTCTTCATCATCTTCATTTAAACTAGAATATTTATATCTTGAAGATTGTCTTATTTTGTTTTGATTTCTATAATCTTTATTTAAATCATCATCATCTTCATTTAAAGTAGAATATTTATATCTTGAAGATTGTCTTGTTTTGTCTTCATTTCTTTGATTTTTATTTAAATCTTCATCACCTTCAATCAAACTAGATTCTTTATATCTTGAAGATTTTCTTGTTTTGTCTTGAGTATCTTCATTTAAACTAGAATATTTATACCTTGAGGATTGTCTTATTTTGTCCTGATTTCTATTATCTTTATTTATATCATCATCATCTTCATTTAAGCTAGAATATTTATATGTTGAAGATTGTCTTGTTTTGTCTTGATTTCTTTGTTTTTTATTGAAATCTTCATCATCTCCAATCAAACTAGATTCTTTATATCTTGAAGATTTTCTTGTTTTGTCTTCATTATCTCCATTTAAACTAGAATATTTATATGTTGAAGATTGTCTTGTTTTGTCTTGATTTTTAGGATCTTTATTACAATCTTCAGCAACTTCATTCAAACTAGAATCTATAAATCTTGACTCTTTTCTTGTTTTATCTTGACTTCTTTGATCTTTATTTAAATCTTCTTCTTTATTTCGTGAAGATTTTCTTGTTTTATCTTCAATATCTGCATTTAAACTAGAATATTTATATCTTGAAGATTGTTTTGTTTTGTCTTGATTTCTATTATCTTTATTTATACCTTTATCATCTTCATTCAAACTAGAATCTTTATATCTAGAAGATTTTCTTGCTTTGTCTTGATTTTTTGTATCTGTATTTAAATATTCATCATCTTTATTCAAACTAGAATCTGGATATCTTGAAGATTTTCTTATTTTGTCTTGATTTTTATGATCTTTATTTAAATCTTCATCATCTTCAAACAAGCTAGATTCTTTATATCTTGAAGATTTTCTTGTTTGGTCTTGAATTTTTTTATCTTTATTTAAAATATCTTCATCGTTATCATTGACAGTAGAATCTTTATATCTTGAAGATTGTCTTGTTTTGTCTTGATTGCTATGATCTTTAATTAAAACTTCATCATATGCATTCAAACTAAAATCTTTATATCTAAAAGATTTTTTTGTTTTGTCTTGATTTCTATGATCTTTATTTAAATCTTCAACATGTTCAATCAAATTAGATTCTTTATATGTTGAAGATTTTCTTGTTTTGTCTTGATCTTTTTGCTCTTTATTTAAATCTTGATCTTCATTTACACTAGAATCTTTATATCTTGAAGATTGTCTTGTTTTGTCTTGATTTTTATTGCCATTATTTAAATCTTCATCTACTTCATTCAAACTAGAATCTTTATATGTTGAAGATTTTCTTGTTTTGTCCTCATTATCTTCATTTAAGCTAGAATATTTAAATCTTGAAGATTGTCTTGTTTTGTCTTGATTTATATCCTCATCATCTTCATTCAAATTAGATTCTTTATATCTTGATGATTTTCTTGTTTTGTCTTGATGTTTTTGATCTTTATTTAAATCTTGATCTTTATTTACACTAGAATCTTTATACCTTGATGATTGTCTTGTTTTGTTTTGATTTTTATTGTCTTTATCTAAAACTTCATTTAAACTAGAATCTTTATATCTTGAAGATTTTCTTGTTTTGTCTTCATTGTCTTCATTTAAGCTAGAATAATTATATCTTGAAGATTGTCTTGTTTTGTCTTGATTTTGATTGTCTTTATTTAAATCTTCATCATCTTCATTCAAACTAGATTCTTTATATCTTGAAGATTTTCTTGCTTTGTCTTGATTTTTTTGATCTTTATTTAAATCTTCATCATCTTCATTCAAATTAGAAGCTTTATATTTTGAAGATTTTCTAGTGTTGTCTTGATTTCCATAAGCTTTATTTAAATGTTCATCATCTTGGTTCAAACTAGAATCTTTGTATCTTGATGATTTTCTACTTTTCTCTTGATTTTCATAATCTTTACTTAAATGTCTATCATCTTCATTCAAACTAGAATCTTTATATCTTGAGGATTGTCTTGTTTTGTCTTGATTTCCATATTTTTTACTGAAATGTCCATCACCTTCATTCAAACTGGAATCTCTATTTCTTGAAGATTTTCTTGTTTCATCTTGATTTCTATGATCTTTATCATGATCATCTCCGATCAATCTAGATTCTTTATATCTTGAAGATTGTCTTGTTTTATCTTGATTTTCATTTAAACTAGAATCCTTATATCTTGAAGATTTTCTTTGATCTTTATTTAAATGTTCATCATCTTCAATCAAACTAGATTGTTTATAATTTGAAGATTTTCTTGTTTTGTCTTGATCTTTTTGATCTTTATTTAAATCTTCATCATCTTCATTGAAACTAGACTTTTTAAATCTTGAAGATTTTCGTGTTTGGTCTTGATTTCCATAATCTTTACTTAAATGTCCATCGTCTTCAGTCAAACTAGAATCTTTATATCTTGAAGATTTTCTTGTTTGGTCTTGATTTCTTTGATCTTTATTTAAATGTTCATCATCTTCCATCAAACTAGATTCTTTATACCTTGAAGATTTTCTTGTTTTGTCTTGATCTTTTTGATCTTTATTTAAACCTATATCATCTTCATTCAAACTAGAATCCTTAAATCTTGAAGATTTTCGTGTTTTGTCTTGATTTCCATAATCTCTACTTAAATGTCCATCATCTTCAGTCAAACTAGAATCTTTATATCTTGAAGATTTTTGTGTTTTGTCTTGATTTCCATAATCCTTACTTAAATGTCCATCATCTTCAGTCAAACTAGAATCTTTATATCTCGACGATTTTCGTGTTTTGTCTTGATTTCCATAATCTTTACTTAAATGTCCATCATCTTCAGTCAAACTAGAATCTTTATATCTTGAAGATTTTCTTGTTTTGTCTTGATTTTTATGATCTTTATTGAAATCTTGATCATCTTCAATCATTTTATTTAAATCTTCATCATCTTCATGCAAACTAGAAGCTTTATATCTTGAAGATTTTCTAGTTTTATCTTGATTTTCATAATCTTTACTTAAATGTCCATCATCTTCATTCAAACTAGAATCTTTATATCTTGAAGATTTTCTTGTTTTGTCCTTATTTGTATTATCTTTTTCTAAATATTCATCATCTTCATTTAAACTAGAATGTCTATAACTTGAAGATTTTCTTTTCTTGTCTTGAATTTTATGTTCTTCATCTAAATATTCATCATCTCCATTCACAGTAGAATGTTTATAACTGGAAGATTTTCTTTTATTACCTTGTTGTCTACGATCGTTATTTAAACAAACATCTTTCTTGCAATCTTTTATATCCAAATTTCCTCCATCTTCATTCAAACTAGAATGTTTATATCTTGAAGATTTCGTTTTATTGTCTTGATTAAAGATAGATTTATTTACACGAAAAGATTTATGTCCTTTATTTGAACAAGATTCATTACTGCATGAAGGTTTAATATGACCATCATTTTTATTAACAGAAGATTTTTTATATTGTGAAGATGTCCTGTTTTTATTTATATGGTCATCATATTCATTTATATTAATCTCTTTATTGATTGAAGATTCTGCGTTACTGTCTTCACTTAACAAAGAATAGTGACTGCTCTCTGGCTGCCTATTATCTTCATTTACAGAATATTTATAGCTTGAAGATTTTCTTTTTTTACCTGGATGTGTATCATCTTCATTCAAAGAGGAACGTCGTTTATAACTTGAAGATTTTCTGTCTTCATGTCTATGATCTTTATTTCTACAAAAAGTGTTACTACATGATGATTTTATTTCTCTGTCTTGATGTCTATCATCTTCATTTATATAACAATAATCTTTATTGCATGAAGAATTTACATTATTATTCAGATGTCTATTATCTTTATTTACAGAAGAATGTTGAAGCCATGAAGATTTTCCTTTTTTATTTAGATCTTCATTTAATAAATTAAAATCTTTATTGCATGGAGATGTTCCATTTTTGTCTAGATGGTTATCATCTTTATTTAAACAAAAATCGTTATCGCATTTTCCTTTATGGTCTACATCTCCATGATATTTATTTAAAGAAAATTCTTTTTGACATGAATATTCTCCTTTATTATCTAAATGCCCGCTGTGTTTAATAAAACAAAAATAATTGCTGGTTGAAGATTTTACGTTTCTATCTTGGTGATCATCTTCATTATTATTTAAACGAATATCTTCATCAAATGATGATTTTCCTTTTTTGGAACTCCACTCCAAATGTCTATAATCTTTATTTAAACAAGACATTCCTCTTTTCTTACAAGTAGATGATTTTAAGTTATTTTCTTTATCTGAAGATATTTTATATTTATTAAATAATGGCTTGTGGGATTCTTTAGTAGAAAATATTCGTGTTCTTGTGGAAGAAGAAATGTGTTCTTTTGGAGCATGGGAAACGAAGATAAATGGCTGCAAATTTTTGAAAACCTCAGAATTTCTTCTTTCGTCAATAAAAGAGGGTTCTGATAATTCAAATGGTTTAGGATTTACTTCATCATTGCTTGTGGCAGTCATGTCTTCATTTATAGAAGACATTCTTCCTTGGGCTTTTGAAGATATTCTTCCTATGTTTTCAGAAGATGTTATGTCTTTGTTGTCTGAAGATATTCTTCCTTTATTTGCAACATATATTCTTCCTATGTTTTCAGAAGATATTCTTTTGTTTTCTGAAGACATTCTTCCTTTATGTTCAACATATACTCTTCGTATGTTTTCAGAAGATATTATTCCTTTATTTTCTGAAGATATTATACCTTTATTTTCAATAAATATTCTTTCCTTATTTTCAGAACATATAATTTCTTCGTTTTTAGAAGATATTCTTCCTGTTGTTTCAGAACAGTTGTAGGTCTCAACAACAGTATTGTTTGGTTTTCCAGAAAACTCATTACGAGAGTTATCAAACAGTTGATCCATTTTCGTTTCAAAAAACTTGTTCTCTTCATTATTTGAACTAGAAATATCAAACAACACATGCGTTTCTGTTTCAGAAAAAATGTGTTTTGGGCCATCACTACTTTTTTGTACTCTTGAAGATATTTTAGACAAGTTATCGAAGACTATATCCGTTTTAATATCACAACGATTGTGCTGTAGTCCAACACAACTCTTTTGCATTGAAAACATCGCAATGGCTTCGTTTAAAATAGTTGACTTCATGTTAGAAGCCTTTCTGGTCATTTGTAAGTCTTTACCACCCTCTTTAAATGTGTCAATATCCTTGGTACTATCCCAAAATCTTTTCGACACAAAAGTAGAATTCAAACTTGTATCATCAGTAATAGCTACACGACTCGTCTTCAATCTCTTCAACTTGTATTTCTTGAAAGCAGCATCACTAAACTTGCGATACTTTAAGCTGATACCCGTATCAGTGTCTGTTGGCTTCATCTTCAATCGTGTCAGTTTGAATCTTTGGAGATCATCAATTACAGTTACTCTACTAGATCCACTATTGATTTGTGTTGGGGAATGCTGATAGTTTTTGATCTTTGAGTTACTTGAAGCTGTTTTGTTATCAGTATCTTCCAAACTTAATCTCATAGTTTTGTGTGGGGAATTATTATTATTTGTAATGTCTTCAGTTGCAACATGGCATTCTGTAGTAATATCAGCTCCTTTAAAATATCCAGAATAGCTTTCTTTAGATGCTTTAAAGTTTCTAGAATACGTTTTTGATAGTCTAGATGTAGCAATTTCGGATTCTGTATTAATACCAGCACCTTTCACTTTTCCAGGATACTTTTCTGGTAGTCTAGAAGTGGCAATTCCGGAATAGGTATTAATATCAGCTCCTTTCACATGCCCAGGATATTTTTCTGATTGTCTAGAGATAGACATTTCTGTATTAGTATTAATATCAGCTACTTTCAAATGCCCAGGATATTTTTCTGATTGTCTAGAGGTAGACATTTCTGTATTAGTATCAATATCACCTACTTTCAAATTCCCAGGATATTTTTCTGATTGTCTAGAGGTGGACATTTCTGAATTAGTATTAATATCAGCTACTTTATAATATCCAGGATAGTTTTCGGATATTCTAGAGGTAGCAATCTCTGATTCTATGATATCAGCTCCTTTACAAATTTCAGCAGATTTTTCTGATAGCCTAACGATATCCAATCCTGAATGATTATTAATATCAGCTTTACTATATCTAAGACTCTTTTGTGATAGTCTATATGTAGGAATTTTGGATTCTGTAATATTAGCTCCTTGAAATTTGCTAGGACACTTTTCTGATAGCTTTGTAGTAGTAAATCCCGAATTCATATTAATATCAGCTCCTTGAAAACTTTCAGTACTCCTTTCTGATAGCCTTGTAGTAGCATTTCCTGAATTAATCTTAATATCAACTCCTTGAAAATTTTCAGGACACTTTTCTGATCGTGTATTTGTAGATATTTCGTCTCCTTTAAAATTCCCTGCACACCTCTCAGATAAACTAGTGGTAGCAATTCCTAAATTGGTTTTAGGATGATTTCCTGATAGTCTATTGGTACCAATTTCTGTTTTAATATTAATATCAACTACTTTAAAAAAATCATCATAATTTTCTGATAATCCACAGTTTCCACTTATTGCTGGAGCCCTTTCTGTAACCTCTCCTTTGTTATCCAATATTTCATATGTAGCACTAGTTTTAGAATCAGTGCTTGAAAAGTCTTTCGGACTTCTAACAGTACCTTCCAAGCTATTTATTATCGAATTACTATTATTATTATTATTAAATTGTATTGATTTTACATTAGCTACACTAACAGCAAATGAAACTGGAATAGCACCAGCCACATCAGACACTCCCCGACTTAAACTACTACCTAACACACTTGCTCTATTATCATCATAGTTTGGGCTTGCTAACCTCCTTAACCTTGCTCTCATAAAAGCCTTATAATGATTTCCAGGATCAACTTCATCATAATCAGCCGAATTCAAAATGTTCAGCATGAAATCCTTCTCGACTATCGGAGTTTTGATCATTAACGACCGTACACTCGTGTTGGTGCCTACCGGTGTGTAATTGTTATCAATCAAATGATTTTTCGAGATGTTCGAAAGCTTGGTCAGCAATTGCTTTTTATTGGCTGATATATTTTCACGCCGTTTAATAGGGACAGATAGTTTCGAAGCTATTTCAGGTTTTTTACTAAACACTGAGAACCATCCGCGCTTATTAGGTTTAGCATCTTCATTTGGAACGATATTATAATTCTCAGTTGAACGTTCTGAGGTTGGAGACCAACTTTTAGCTGCTCCACTGTTTTTTACAGCTTGTTTCGTAAAACTTTGAGACGAACTTTTATCAGAAATAGGATCTTTATAGTTACTAGCATCAGGAATAGTAGATTCGTTGTGATATTTATTAGTAGCTGAAAGTTCAATCTCATTTGAATATTGTGCATCTTTATAATTCTTTGGTTCAATCGAATCGTCTGAGTATTTTACACTGTTTACACTTAAAAAACTTGAAGGCCCATTTTTAGCAGATTTATTTCTTGCTTCTTCTTTGTAGTCAGTGTTTTTTATAAAACTTTCAGACGAGCTTTCAGCACCTTTTTTTGCATCGTTACTTTTCTTTACAATAGTAGGTTCGTTATGTTTACTAAGCTTTAAAGATTGACAACTATTTAAATCATCTATATTACACTTTGGTATCAAACATTTGGTATTACTGCATCTTTTAAAACCTGGAGACTCACTTTTAACAGTATTATTTGGTTTCCCTTTGTCATCAGCTTTGTGTGCATTGTATTTCGCATCAGAATTAGTAGGCTGGTTATATTTATTAGTGGGTAAAGGTTTAAAAATATTTGAATCTACACCTCTACCTCTATCATCATCACCTTTTTTTACATTGTGTTTCGCATCAAATTTAGGAGGCTCGTTATGTTTATTAGTAGGTTCAAAAATATTGAAAGGGTTTTCATCGTCATTTACTTCTGATACAGTCGATTGCCCTGATCCTTTTACAATACTGCGTTTGATAAAACTGTGAGACGAGCTACCAGTTTTATTTTTTAGTTTTCCCTTGTCATCAGTTTTTTGTACATTCTTTTTCACATCAGAATTAGTATATGTAGGTAAAGGATCAACTATGTTTGCATCGTCTTTATTATCCTTTGATTCAATCGAATGTTTTGAGCCTTTTATAGTACTTCGTTTAATAAAACTATGAGACGAGCTACTAGCAGTTTTATTTTTTAGTTTACCCTTGTCATCAGTTTTTTGTACATTCTTTCTCTCATCAGAATCAGTATATGTAGGCTCAACTATATCTGCGTCGTTTTTATTATCCTTTGATTCAATAGAATGTTTTGAGCCTGTACTACGTTTCATAAAACTATGAGACGAACTTTCATCAGCTAGTCCCTTGCCATCACTTTTTTGTACATTGTTATTCGTATCAGAAATAGTAGATTCATTATGTTTATGAGCACTTAAAGGTTCCAAAAAATTAGAAGCTTCTTTTTTACATTTTTGTACAATCGAATGTGTTGAGTCTTTTAGGGTAGCCAGTTTATTAGTTTTATGTAAATTATTTTTCTCATTCAAATTAGATTGTTCATTTTTAGGGTTACTACCATAATGCAGTATTTTATTAAGTGGCCCCACTTTTTCATTACTTGTAACATCATCATCATGAATTTGGATATCTGGCTGACTAAATGAAACCTTACTACTCTTTCCACCATCTCTAATAACACGTTTATCATTAAAGCTATCAATCGCTACGATGTTTGCATCAGAATTAGATGTACTATGATTTTTAGTTATTATATTAGCACCTAAACTAGTACTATTATCATATTTTGGATTTAAATCTTCCCCTTTGGACACTGTAAAGTCTTTCTTCTTTAGGATGCTTGGTTTATTAGAAGTTTGTTTATTATTATGCATTACATGTCCTTCGTGAAAACTAATTTTGCGGTGTTCACCATTTTTCCTCAACTCGCCTACATCCTGAGCCCTAATACCACTTCTATTAAATACTAGTGAATGTTTGCTAGAATTATTACGATATGACCCTTTAAACTTGTTTGAATCCTTGGGTGTAGCTTGAGAAATGTTAGATGTTTTACTGTTACCATGCGGACATACCCCAAAACGTGCATACGGGCAAGTTACCTTAGGTTTCGCAGGTTTTTTTCTAGACCATCTATCCGATCTCACTTTCCTCGCTAATTCTCTTAGAGGGTTACAACCTACCTGGAAGTTTTCCACGGTTTCACTAGGTACCTTTATGATCTTTACATTTTCAGTTGTTTCAGTTTCCGATACCCAATCTTCATCACTAGAGATAGTTATCTTTAAATTTTCAGTTGTTTCAGTTTGCGATACCCAATCTTCATCACTAGAACAAGCGGACAAATCACTTGAAACGGTTGCATTGTAAACGCCTGATTCCTGATAATTCAA
The DNA here is from genome assembly GCA_963942505.1 of Lordithon lunulatus. Classification (NCBI taxonomy): domain Eukaryota; kingdom Metazoa; phylum Arthropoda; class Insecta; order Coleoptera; family Staphylinidae; genus Lordithon; species Lordithon lunulatus. The sequence goes on from OZ012673.1 coordinate 43,578,264, forward strand.
CAGATCGTCACTAGATATTTGATGTTGGTTTGGACTTAAACCGGAAGTTGTTTGATCATCGTAGCCTTTATTGTAGGGAGAATCCTCCTTGAAAGTATAAGATTCATTATTCGATTTAAATCCGGAATTTATATCATCATGAAGCCAGTTACGTAGTGAACCATCCGGGTATTCTTTTCTAGAACCAAATCCGTATGTTATTTGATCATCATGAACTCGGCTGTGGACTGAATCATCTGTAAAAGTATGATATTCGTGGTTAGAACTATATCCGGAAGTTGTTGGCATATCAAGAGTTTGGTTGTGAGGAGAATCTTCCATTGAAGTACGGTATTCTCTTCCAGTACTAAATCCAGATGTTGTTTGATGATCATAGGCTCGCTTCTGGTGTGAATTAGCAGTTGAAGCGCGATATTCATGTCTAGGACTACATTCGGAAATTGTTTTAGTTATCATAGTCTTGCAGAGTGAATCATCCTTATTTTCACTTTTGAAACTACATCCAGCAGTTATTTGACCATCATAGACTGGATTGTCGCGTGAATCTTCAGTAGAAGAATGATACTGATTTCTGGATTTAAATTCGAATGTAGTATGGTCATTATGAACCAGGTTACATTGTGATTCATTCGTTGATGTTCGATATTCTGCTTTGGAACTGAATCCATCCGTTTCTTGCTCATCACAATCTCGATTGTTGGGTGAATCCTTCGCTGAAGTACTGGTTTTGTTTCTAGGACCAAAACCGGAACTTGTTTGATCATCATGCGCTTGGTTGCAATGTGAATCATCCACAGAAGCGTTATTTTCATTTTTGGAACATAATCTAGAAGTAGTTTGATCATCATAGGCTCGATTGTAAGGAGAGTTTTCCGTAGAATAACAATATTCATTTCTAGAACTTGTTTGATCATCATGCGCTTGGTTGCAATGTGAATCATCCACAGAAGCGTTATTTTCATTTTTGGTACTGAATCTAGAAGTAGTTTGATCATCATGGACTCGATTGTAAGGAGAGTTTTCCGTAGAATAACAATATTCATTTCTAGAACTTGTTTGATCATCATGCGCTTGGTTGCAATGTGAATCATCCACAGAAGCGTTATTTTCATTTTTGGTACTGAATCTAGAAGTAGTTTGATCATCATGGACTCGATTGTAAGGTGAGTTTTTCGTAGAATAACGATATTCATTTCTAGAACTTGTATGGCCATCATGGACCTGATTACGTTGTGATTCATTCATTGAACTTGGATATTCTGCTTTGGAACTGAATCCATCAGTATCTTGCACATCACGAGCTCGGTTATATAGTGAATCCTCCGTTGAAGTGCCATATTTGATTCTAGAATCAAATCCGGAAGTTGTTTGATCATCATGGTCTTGGTTACAGGGTGAATCAACCATACAAACATTATTTTCACTTTTAGAGTTGAAACCGGACGTATTTTGATCATCATGGACTCGATTGTAGGGTGAGTCATCCGTAGAAGAATGATATTCATATCTGGATTCAAATCCGGAAGTTGTATGGTCATCATGAACCCGGTTACGTTGTGATTCATTCATTGAACTACGATATTCTACTTTGGAACTGAATCTATTAGGTTCTTGCTCATCACAAGCTCGGCTATTCAGTGAAAACTTCGATGAAGTGCGGTATTTGGTTCTAGAGTTAAATCCGGAATTTCTTTGATCATCATGGGCTTGTTTGTAAAGTGAATCATCCATAAAAGGGTTGTATTCATTCTTAGAACTAAATCCGGAAGTATTTTGATAATCATGGACTCGGTTGTTGGGTGTATCTTCCGTACAAGAATTTCTGGATTTAAATCCAGAAGTTGTATGGTCATCAAGGACCTGGTTACATGGTGAATCACTTGTTGCAGTTCGATATTCTGCTATGGAACTGAATCCACCAGTTTTTTGCTCATCACTAGCTCGGTTGTGGAGTGAATCCTCTGCTGAAGTGTGATATTTTCTTCTGAAACCAAATCTGAAAGCTGTGACACGATTATGGACTCGGCTGTAGTGTGAATCATTCACACGAGCGCTATTTTTATTTTTAGAACTGAATCCAAAATTAGATTGATCACAGACTCGATTGCAGAGCGAATCTTCCTTAGAACCATAATATTCATTCCTACTTTTAACTCCGGAAGTTGTAGGATCATCATGGACGCGGTTACATCCTGAATCATCCGTTAAATTGCTATCTTCTATTCTAGATTTAAATGCGGAAGTAAGCTGGTCATCATCGGGCCGACTATTAGTTGAAGTATGTTCAAAATTATATCCGGAATTTGCTTGATCATGTACTAGGTTGCGGGTTGAGTCAACTACAGAATCTTTATTTTCATTTGTGAAATTGAATCCGGATGTAGAGTGATCATCATGGCCTTGGTTGTAGGGTGAATCTACCGTGGAAGTAAGATATACATTTTTGGTCTCGAATTCGGAAGTTGTAGCATCATGGACACGATTACATAGTGAAGCGTCCATCGAAGTGCGATATTCTGTACTGGAACCAAATACGGAAGTTGCCTGGTCATCTTGGGTTTGGTTGTGAGGTGAATCTTCCCTTGAAGTACGATATTTTCCTCTGGAACTAAACCCGGAAGTTATTTGATTATAATGGGCTGGGTTGCAAGGCGAATCATTTATGGCAGCATTAATTTCATTTTTGGAACTGAATCCAGAAATTATTTGTTCATTATAGCTTCGGTTATTGGGTGAATCATCTATAAAAGAGCGACAATCGGTTCTAGCACCAATTCTAGGAGTCGTTTGTTCATCATTGGCTCGGTTAAAGCGTACATCATCCATAGCAGCATGGACCCGGTAGCACGGTGAGTCTTCAGTGGAAGTATCTTCATTCCTGGGCATGAAACCGGAAGTTGTCTGGTCATCATGGATCTGGTTACGTGGTAAATCATTTGTTGAATATTCTGTTCTGTAACTAAATCCGGAAGTTGTTTGTTCATCATAGTCGCGGTGACAGCATGAATCATTCATAGGAGTGTTATTTTTATTTTTAGAATTAAATCCAGTAGTAGTTTGATCATCATACTCTCGGTTGTAGTGTAGATCTTTCGTAGAACTATTCATGGACTTAAATCCGGAAGTTGTAAGGTCATCATGGACCCGGTTACATGATAAATCGTCATCATGGACCCGGTTACATGATGAATCGTCATCATGAACTAGGTCGTAGGGTAAATTATTAATTGAAGTGCGATTTTCATATCTGGGCCTAAATCCGGAAGTCGTTTGATCATTCTGAGCTCGTTGACTGAGTGAATCATTCATACCAGTATTATTTTCAATTTTGTAACTGAATCCAGAAACATGGTCACAGTTGTAATGTGGATCTTTCTTAGAACCATCATTTTCATTCATTGACTTAAATCCGGATGTTGCATGACAATCATGGACCTGGTTACGTGATAAATCGTTCCCTAAAGTGCGGTATTCTGATCTGGAGCTACACTTAGAAGATATCTGGATTCGGTTGTGGGGTGAATTATTAGTTGAAGTGCGATATTCGTATCTGGAACTAAAACCGGAAGTCGTTTGATCCCCATGGGCGCTGTAACAGGGTGACTCATTCATAGAAGCGTTATTTTCAATTTTGGAACTGAATCCAGAAGTATTTTGAGCATCATGGACTCGATAGCACGGTGACTCTTCTGTGGAAATTTGATATTCATTCATGGACTTATATCCGGAAGTTGCATGGTCATCATGGACCTGGTTACATGGTAAATCGTTCGTTGTAATGCGAAATTCTGTTCGAGAATCAAATCTGCATGTTGGCTGGTCATCATGGTCTCGCTTGTGGGGTGAATTATTGGTTGAAACGCGATATTCAGGATTAGGACTAAACCCGGATGTTGTTTGATCATCATGGGTACGGTTGCTGGGTGAATCATCAATAGAAACGTTATATTCATTTTTGGAACTGAATCCATTAGTAGTTTTATGGTCGTAGGGTGAATCTTCCTTAGAAGTCTGATATTTATTCCCAGACTTAAATACGGAAGTTGCATGGTCATCATGGACCTGACCAAGTGGGGAGTCGTTCATTACAGTGCGATGTATGGGACTAAATCCGGAAGTTATTTGATTGCAGGGTGAATCATTGATAGAAGCATTATTTTCATTTCTGGAACTGAATTCAGAAGCAGTTTGATCATGATTGACTTGCTTCCCGGGTGAAGTAAAATATTCATGAATAGTCTTCAATCCGGAAGTTGTAAGGGGGTCATGGAACCTGTTACATGCTAAATCATCCATTGAAGTACGATCCTCATTTTTGGAACTAAATCTGGAAGTTACTTGGTCATCATAGCGTCGTTTTCGGGGTGAATCATCTGTAGAAGTGCGATAATCGCTTCTAGAATCAATTCCGGAAGTTGTTGTTCCATCACGAGCTCGGTTAAAGCGTGAATCATTCATAGCAGTTATACATTCATTTTTGGATAAAGTTGTTAGATCATCACTAACTCGGTTATGAGGTGAATCATCCGCAAAAATTGTTGAATCATCGTGGGTTTCATTGATTTCTCTACATGAAGCAGAATGATTAGTACCACTTTCATATCTTGTAGCTGTTACATTGATATTAATACTCGATTCATCTGCAGATTCACCTGAACATACGAGTTCACTTTGTGTTGACCAACTGCTTGATTTCGATACACTTTTATTGGATCCATCATCACTATCCAAAATAATACTGCTAGTATCACTATGACAATTGAAGGATCTACAAGAGTTCAATTTATTATGTATATCATAAATAACCATAACCTCTCTAGAATGACTTTTTTTACAGTCACTTGATGTAGATTCTTCGGAATCAATGTTGCTGGTCCTATTTAAACATAAATCTTGTCTGTTCTCACTGTTGTCATTATCCTGCAATATCTTACAATCCTTACCATACATATATACAACACGACTACTATTACAGCACATTCTAGCATCTCTAAAAGATTCAACATCTTCATCAAGATACTCTATTACTTCTTCTTTCGTTGTTTCACCCCCACCAGGGTCCTCAACTTCTCTAACAGTGGGAAACCGCTTAACTTTATTCCCTAGAGTTTTCGTTGAATCTCCCAATACAGATCCCAATTTCAGCGTAGAGCTACTACTCCCTATATAATTTTTAATCCCTTTTCGAGATCCTGCATCACGTATTACAACATGTGGTGATTTAACACCATCTTGCTTCTTACTGCTTCCAACTACATTTTCCAAATTAACATTAAAACTATCCGCAGGACCAATTGAAACAGTATCCCTATTATTCCTTTGCCCACTACTGTGGCTTGTAACTTTTAAAATAGAACGTCCCTTCAAAGGACATTGCACCTCATAATCAATCACCTTTATCGGTGTCTCAATACATGTAGAACTCACCCCTTTAAAAGGTTGCCTGTAACTCGTTTCTGATGATTGACTATATTGTTGCAACACCGGTATTCTACTTGTTGGTAACTTTGAATTATTTGCAATGTGCACATTATAATTCTTATGTGTGCCACCCATACACATGCCCTTACCACATTTATGGCTTGACCTCTTCTTACACACTTTTTTAACACGCTTCCCATCATCCAATTCATCAAACTCATAATTCTTCATAATTTTAGACATTGAAATTTTTGTAAACAGTTTTTTCATAATTGATGGACGTTTTGATGCCACCGACTTAACGGAACCCTGATGCGCGCTGCTAGCTGCATCAATTTTAACCGATTTCGATTTACGCCGCTCGGGCCGGTCATGCTGCACGAACCGATCAAGCTGTGATTCAAACATATCGTAATGCTCCATATACTTCGTACTTCTAATCTCTTTTTCATTCCAAATTGCGTCGTGTGAAAGATCCTTTTTGAAACGCATTTCTTTGGGTGACTCCCGATTGGTATGAAAATCTTTGGCGTGATTTCTTCTCCACGCCTTGCGCATCATTACGGATATAACGGAAGGATGTTTTGTATAGCCATACTTTTGACCACAAAAGCAACTGACATCCGAATCGCGACTACGGCTACTTTTCTTGATAGAATGCTTGGAAGATCGAATACTATCGCTATCCCGTTTGTGTTCCCGTTTGTGATCATTAACACATGTACAACTACGGCATTCGCTTCTCTTGTTACCACATTCCTTACACAGCTTTTGTTTATGTGAACGGTCTGTTTGGTGATGGTCTGACTTATAATAAGATTCCTCTGAAATTCTGCTTAGTTTCGGCACCTTATTTCGATGAGGTTTTTTATGTGAACACCGTTTTTTTGTAAATTGTACACTGGAACGTTTTGGGCCTTTCAATTGAGTCGAATCTTTTATAGACGACTTCTGTGATATCGTAGTTTCTATTGATGTCCTTTGTGTGTTTAGCGATCCTGTTTGTGTTGACATGTGTCGGATAGTTTGCGTTAAACGCGACTCGAGTGTTACTGTTGATTTGCTACTCGTTTTTCGTGCACAGCATTTTGATGACGTGCGAGACCTTTTGGTGGTTAATGGGGATCTTTCTACTTGGGTTCTTCTTTTGATTGATGAGCTCCGTTTCAATGCAATGGTTTCTGTTGACTTGCTTTTTGATTTTGGTAGGCAGCATTTAGATGACTTGCGATTCCTCACGGTGGTTACTTGTGACCTTTTAGTGGTTAATGGGGATGCTTTTACTTGGGTTCGTTTTTGGATTGATGAGCTTCGTTTCAATTCAAACATTTCTGTTGACTTGCTTCTCGTTTTTAGTACGCAGCATTTAGATGATTTATGATTCCTCGCTGGGGATGGATTTCTTCGGGTCCTTGATTTGATTGATGAACTTATTTTCGATGCAATATTTTCTTTTGACTTGCTGGCCGTTTTAGGTGCGCAGTATTTCGTTGACTGACGACTCCTTACGGTAGTTATTGGGGATCTTCTGACTTCCGTTTGTGTTTTGGCTGATGAGCTCCTTTTTAATGCAATATATTCTGTTGACTTGCATTTCGCTGATTTAGTAGTTGGTGGAGATTCTTTTACTTCGGTTATTGTTATTGTTTTGAGTATTGAGCCTGTCTCTGATAACTTTGATTCCACTGACCTGCTTATCATATTTGGATCCGACGTAGATGTTATTTTAGTTAGTTTATACTTTGTTGTATTCACTGACGAAATGGTTTCTGAAGACTTGCTCATCGTCTTCGGTTTGGATCTTGATTTTATTTTAGTCAGAGAGATTAAATAAGCACTCTTCTTTTTCTCTAAATATTCTCGAGTTACCTTCCCAATTCTTTTAATTTTAGTGAATCGTGGCGTATCTTCACATTCTGGCGTTTTCCTACGTGACGTGTCTTCACATACTGGCGTTTTGCTACGTAACATGTCTTCAGATTCTAGCGTTTTCCTACGTGACGTGTCTTTACATTCTAGCATTTTCCTACGTGACGTGTCTTCACATTCTGGTGTTTTCATACATGACGTGTCTTCACATTCTGGCGTTTTCCTAGGTATCATTGACCGTTGATTCACCGTTACCTTCACCATTGGATAATTGTGTTGTACATCTGTTTGAGACTCAGTATCGACTACTTCTGGTGTCTGTGGTTCATTAGAATCCAGATATTGCTCCTGAATTTCTACAGGTGAAGAATCTCGCTTTATATCAGTTTTATTTAACTTTTTATCTTTTAATCCATTATAAATCCTAATTTTTTCCTTTAGATCCGCCTTCCTTGAAGTCGTTGCTCCATATTTTGGTTTGGATATGTTTGCTGTTTTACCCTGATTGCGTTCCTTGTGATCCAGAGGCGGCTTCACTGAAGAACCTCGCGTTAAATCTTTATGATACTTTTTATCTTTAGCATCACTATTTGCTGTTTTACCCTGATTTTTTAATTCCACATTTTCTGACACTCTTTGTCCATAAGAAACCCTACTTCGATTCGAAGATGGCTGCTTAATAGAAGAATCTCGTGATTTATTTGTTGGAATCTTGTTATCCTTAGCTTCACCACTAACTGCTTTGCCCTGACTCTTTAATTCAAAATTTTTTGATGTCCCTAATCCATCATAAACCCTTATTGTTTCGTCTAGATCCCCAGACGTTTTCCTTGGAGAATCTCGTCTCTTTTGTATCTGTATCTTTGTTTGTTGTGCTCCACTATTTGCATCTTTAACCTGATTTTCTGATTTAATAAATTCTGATCCATTACAAACCCTATTTTGTTCCTGTATGTCCACAGGTTTCATAAAAATTTCTCGCCTTATTTGCGTTTGAAACTTTTTATCATTTGAATCACTCTCTACTGCTTTAACCTGAATTTCTAATTCAAGAAAATCAATTGGTCTATCAGTTGTCAGTGTATCAATTTGTACATCATTTTCTGGTGGACTATCAGTTTCCAATATATTAATTTGTACATCATTTTCTGGTACATCAGAAACGTTAACCTCATATGACTTCCTCAATGTAGAGTCTGGTTTTACATATATGTTCGTCGGTTTCTGTTTTGATCGAGCCTTTAAATATTTATAATCATTTTCCGAGCACTTTGAGGCATCATCAACCCTGTTTTCTTGATTTGTATCTACATTAGATGTTGACCACATTACATTTGATTGTCTATGCATCAAATATTCATTAGAATCATACTTTAACTTCATAGTTGACTTTTGCTGCATATCCGAGAAATTTTCCACGGTCGTTTTCTGTAGTGTATGGGACACTTGTTTAAATTTTTGACTTACACGACGAAACGCTGATTTCCAATTATTGGGCACGCTTCTATTCGATGCAGAAGCACTTCTAAGTTTATATGTAGGCTTTCCTGTGGAATTCGGATATCCCATTTGAGCCGCCCAAACAGAATCCTGAATCCTTCTATCTCGTACTTGTTTTATTTTATAAGTCATTTTAGGTTTAGACTCCTTTTGAAATGACTTAACATTTGGTATTTTCTGCACGTGTGTTTCTTCTATTTTACCAAACTCTATTAATGTATTAAATGAATTGGGTTCCACTGAAGATGTACTAAGATCTGATAGCATCCTTGAAGGTATGAATATATTATCTACCAGTGTAGTATCCTTTAAACCAATATTCGAGTTTGATTTTGTAGTTGAATCCAATTCCATTATCTTAGAATTTGATGAACTATTTAACCGCTTAGTATCCAATTCGAACAAATTTTCCACCGAATTATTTATAGTTGCTGTACCAGTTGCTATTTCAAATAGTCTATTAAATGAACTTGATGTTATTTTTGTTAAATTCAATGGTGCCATTTTATCCTTACAATTAGTAGGTAAGGGCATTTTATTTACATCCACAGTTGATTTTGATGTATCTGCATCTACAGTTTCAGTAGGTTCTATATCAACACATCTCTTAGCTAGCTCCATAGTTGAAGTAGTTTCATCATTGGATATACCCCTGATATGCTGTAAAAGCCTCCTCCAGTATGTCCTAGGGAACACATCCTTTTCAATTTGTTGTGGCTGAACGGCAGAACGTTTTGAAGGTTTTATATCCACAACTAATATATAGCTAGGTTTAGCTACAGTTTTAATACCTGTTTCTTCATCAATTTGAAATTCTGTAGATGATATGTTTGGGCTGCTTATATTGTTGTTTTGTACGAATCTGCTTGATTGTGATGCAACTAATACTACTGAATTCGTTTGCAGTGTATGATTTGAAGGTGGTACTACATCAGCTAAAGACGAAGTACCACCGCCATCAAGCGAGTCACTTGTATAAATATTGGTGGCTGTTAATGATTTTTGTGATAGTAATTTTTGTTTCTTTCTAATTTTCTGCAAGCTTCGTTTCAAGAATGATCCATAAACGTATCGTTTCTTCAATTTAGATCCTTCTAATTTGGGATCTACTGAAGTTGAGGTTTCATTTGTAATAGCACTACTTCTTCTAGAGATAGTTTTTGAATTCACAGTACTTTCTGGGGTTTTTGATGTGTCCGATATATAGTTTTTGTTGGCTGTTGATTGCGATGTATCATCCCCGTCTACATTATTGGTTTCATAGATACTTACTGTCTTGCTTGCTTTACTTTTTTTGTGCAATTCCGGACAAGATGTACCTAACATATTTCCGTAAGGACACTTCTGTACACTCAATGCAGATGGTTTGTCAACTGACTTCTTGTTGCAAGTCTGGTTTGATTCATAATTAGTTACTGCAATTTCTTCCGAAAATAATGACACTGATTTTATATTCGTTGACTTCTTCTCGTACATGCATTTATTACTTGATGGCCCACGGCGAATATTTGATTTGTAATCATTAATTTTGTCTGGCTTGTCTAATTCTACTTCTTTCGATAATACGTTAGGTATCACTATTTCATATATGTACCCATCATCAGTGAGTTTTAGAAGATCCAACGGCGACAATGGTTGATTTTCAGGTGTCGCTACTTCATCCATTAAAGATTCCCGATTTTGAGATGAGCTAGATCTTTCTGTGGCTCGCTGCAAACGAAATAAAGCAAAAATTCAAATAATGAAATCTTCTAGATTATTCATATGAAGCTAAAACTTCTATATGTATCAGTCATAAGGCATAGAGTGTGTAAGGCAATGAGAAACTAATACAGTAAAGACCCAGATGGATAATCTCTAGTACCTTTCATCAAGACTATAATCAAAATTAAATATTCCGGTGTAATAAGTCCCCCAGCCACATCTTCGAGGCGGACATATTTGAGTAAATATATGATAAAGAATAAAATAAAATATATACCAGAACAAGTGGCAACATGGAATATAAAAACTCTATGGGAAGCTTGGAAGATACACAATGCAAGTGAAGATATTGATAGATCCGCATTCACATTTTAAAACTAAGTGAAGTCAACTGTCTAAATACAGATTTATGACCCCAAACCCCACACGGTACCATTTGGAAGAAATGATAACCATCACAACAACGTGGTGGTAATTATGGTAGATGAAGAGATACCCAAACCAAACCCTCTACGAGAAAGCCGCAGCAACGCTAGCCGAGAAGTGGCCACTGGCTACCTTCTGGCTAGATAAAGGGGATGAAGCCAGACAGTGCCCGGACATCACGGCAGTCCGGCTGATTGATGAGACCGGAAAAGCCTTTACCATGGAAGGGAAGAAAGTCAGACTAGTACGTGAACTGGCAGGCCAATCTACAAATATAAGAGAAGACTATTATCACAAGGGTGACCGAAGTGAGGACAGGAGCAAACCAGCTTAAAAGGACATACCGCCTTCCACTTAATATGCAACGCGGACACCAGCAGATCCCTATATGAAGGAGCCAAACGACTGAGGGACCTGGCCAAACTGGACGGCATAAACCAGATCCGCTTCAAGCTAGAGTCGGTGCCTATACTAGAAGGTGGACCAATCCTTGAACACCGCTTCTTTGTAGGTCACAAAGAAGTGGATACAAAGAAGAATGGGCATCAAGATGAAAGGCGGCGGTACTAAGGTCGACGACCTCAGTGGAGCCATAGGCCCAATTCTCACATAAGCGGCGTCGGAGGCGCGGTATAGGCGAGGTACAGGCGCGACTTCGCCCAGGCGATTGTGATGTCCATATGCAGTGAAGGAGTGGACATTACACCATATGTTTACATAGAGGCGGCGTGGAAGTGCTTCGCTTCTTCGCCTACTGTGTCTTAGGCGAAGAGGCAAAGACGCGGTGCCGGCGCGGTGAGAGACACGAGGCAAATGCCCGCGCCTTGTCACCTACATCAAGGCGGCAGCGGCGGAGGCCAGAGTATAACCACATACGTGGAATGGACGTCATAACCACTAAAGACGAGGTCGAGGAGGTCATCCAGACAGCCACCCCAGAATCAGAAGAGAACTACACGGTGGGGAATCCTTGACCGGCCCGGAACGGTACTAACGTGGTTACAGTGTCCACCTCTAAACGGCTGTGGCACTCATGGCCAAGCAACTAAGGATTGGATTCGTGTTATGTTAAGACGCGCGTGGACCAGATATTCCCTATAGCTGTGGTCGCTGTTGGTTTGATGGGCATCGAGCCCAAACGTGCACTGGCGAGGACAGACGAGACCTCTGTCTGAGATACGGTGAAGCCGGTCACCAGACAAGACAATGTCGGAGAGCAACACCATACTACGCAATCTGCGCAAAGAAGGGCTATCTTCTTAGTGGGGCAGCGGGAAGCCTACGCTGCCCCACTAAAAAGGAAGCCTTGAACGAGGCCAGCAAGAAGGAGGCCGGCGGGGGAGGTCAACCTGCCCTGTAATAGCTTCACAGGTCCACATACTTCAGGCCAACTTCGGGAGGAGCCGAGTGGCATACAACCGGCTGCTGGCCAGCACGACAGGGAGGGGAGCGGAGTCATGATGAGTGAGCCGAATAACAACAAGCTTAACTCCTCGTGGGTGACAAATGGGGCCATGGGGGATGTGGCCATCAAGTGCATAAACTGCCTCCATAGACAAACCACGTCCCATGTCTCACGCCCGAAGGAGATATCACGAGCAATGGCGAAGGGAGTAGCACTACTCGCATGTTAGGTCTGGCCCAACTGCACCCAGGAATACGCTACGACATGACTAAACTCACTGGAGCAGGAGATTAGGGCAGCGAGCGGCCTAGTCAATGTCGCGGGCGATTATAACGCAAAGTCAGTATCCTGGAGATCCCCCGCCACCGACTGGAGGGGCGAAACAGTACCTGAACTGGCCGGGACACTGGACTTGGCGGTGTGTAACACAGACGAGAAGGCCACCTTCTCGCGGAGGAATTCCGAGTCGCATATTGACATCATCCTGACCAACACACGGATGGTGAATAGGATTCAAGGATGGTACGTCCTGAACGGGGAGACCCTGAGCGACCACCACTACATCGCATACCGTATACTACTTGGTAGGGTGGTTGCTCAGTTCAACTCCAACCTCCCAGACGACGAAATGGGAACTAGGACCCGCTGGCGTAGAGTTCCTTAAAGGAGCGACGCTGTAAGCCAGCATGGGACTACCGCAAATCAAATGGCGGTGAACCTGAACCTAAGACTACAACAGGCATGCCTGGCGGCGGTACCAGCCAGGCCAGCCACCAGCGGGCGGATGATAAGGGCCTACTGCTGGTGCCAGGAGATACACTAGCAGAGCTGAAGAGCTGAATAGCTAGGAGAAGAGAGCAGCGAGCGAGAGCCAGCAGAGAGCTTTGCAGAGACGCAAAGAATATCGGCGAGCGATAGAAAAGAATCGCAGATTGACATCACCCTACGGATGGTGTGCAGTAATCAAGGATGGTGCGTTCTGGACGGGGAGACCCTGAGCGACCACCACTACATCGCATACCGTATACTACTTGGTAGGGTGGTCGCTAATCTCAACTCCAGGGCCAACCTTCCAGTCGACGAAATGGGAACTAGGAGCCGCAGACGTAGACCTGCTCAAAGGAGGGACGCTGCAAGCCAGAATGGGACTACCGCAAATCAAATGGCTGTGAACCTGAACCTAAGACTACAATAAATGTGCCTGGCGGCGCAACCACCAGCGGGCAGATGAGTAGGGTCTACTGGTGGTGCCAGAAGGTGAACTAGCAGAGCCGAATAGCTAGGAGAAGAGAGCAGCGAGCCAGAGCCAGCAGAGAGCTTTGCAGAGGCGCAATAAATACCGGCGAGCGATAGAAAAGAATCGCAGATTGACATCACCCTACGGATGGTGAGCAGGATTCAAGGATGGTGCGCTCTGGGCGGGGAGACCCTGAGCAACAACCACTACATCGCATACCGTATACTACTTGGTAGGGTGGTTGCTCAGCTCAACTCCAGGGCCAACCTCCCAGACGACGAAATTAGAACTAGGAGCCGCGGACGTAAACCTCCTTAAAGGAGGGATGCTGCAAGCCAGCATGGGACTACCGCAAATCAAATGAACCGAAACCTAAGGCCCAATTCACACATAAGCGGCGCTGGGCGAAGGCGCGGTGTAAACGATGTGCAGGCGCGATGTCGCACAGGCGATTGTGATGTCCATACGCAGTAAAGCGGTGGACATTGCATCATATGTTTACATAGAGGCGGCGTAGGAGAGTTTTGCCTCTCGCCTCACAGCCCCCGTGTCTCAGGCGAAGAGGCTAAGATGAGAGGCACGAGGCAAATGCTGGCGTCTCGTCACCTAAGTGATCTATGCATGTTTATATAGAGGGGGCGTAAAAGCGACGTGCCGGCACCGCGCCTTCGCCTCTTCGCCTTCTTCTTTTGGTGCTCTCTCCTTACAGAAGGTTGGCGACCGTCATGTGATACTGTTTTTTATTTTGCGCGCACCGAATCAGTGTAGCTACTTCGCGCGTGTTTAACCATTGCCTGAGGTTACGTGCCATGAAAACTTTTTTCGTCTCTTCGTCTCCTTAGGCCCTTAGGCCCAATTCACACATAGGCGGCGAACAGGGGAAGGCGCGGTGTCGGCACGACGCTTTCACGCCCCTTTTTATAAACATATTGTGCAATGCCCACTTAGGTGACGAGGCGCGGGCATTTGCCTCGGGCCTCTCGCCGTACCAGCACCGCGTCTTAGGCCCAATTCACACATAAGCGGCGTCAGGCGCAGGCGCGGTGAAGGCGAGGCGCAGACGCGACGTCGCACATGCGATTGTGATGTTCATATGCAGTGAAGGGGTGGACATTGCACCGTATGTTTCCATAGAGGCGGCGTGGAAGAGTTTCGCCTCTCGCCTACCGTGTCTTAGGCGAAGAGGTGCAGACGCGGTGCCGGCGGGGCGAGAGGCACGAGGCAAATGCCTTCTCACATATGTGGGCATTGCACCACATGTTTATATAGAGGGGGCTTGAAGCGTCGTCTCTCGCAGCGCCGGCACCGCGTCTTCGCCTCTTCGCCTAAGACACGGTAGGCGAAGAGGTGAAAGGCATAACTCTTTCACGCCGCCTCTATGTAACAATATGGTGCAATGTCCACCCCTTCACTGCATATGGACATCACAATCGCCTGTGCGACGTCGCGCCTGCGCCTGCGCCTCGCCTACACCGCGCCTGTGCCCGACGCCGCTTATGTGTGAATTGGGCCTTAGCCTCTTCGCCTGAGACATGGTGGCTGCGAGGCGAGCGGCACAACTCTTCCACGCCGCCTCTATGTAAATATATGGTGCAATTTTCACCCCTTCACTGCATATGGACATTACAATCTTATTATAATATCTTATTCTGTGCTACGTCGCGCCTGCACCTCGCCCACACCGCGCCTCCGCCCGACGACGCTTATGTATGAATTGGGCCTAAGACTACAACAGGTATGCTAGGGCAGCCACAATCGGGCGGAAATAGAGGGCCTACTGGTGGTGCCAGGAGGTAGTGGACAAACTAGTAGAGGCGAATAGCTAGGAGAAGAGAGCAGCAAGCCAGAGTCAGCAGAGAGCTTTGCATAAGCACAAAGAATACCGGCAAGCGATAGAAAAAAGTCATACTGACAGCTGGAAAATACTTTGTAAGAAGGTCGAGCACCACCCGTGGGCCTTCCTTACAAAGTTGTTATCAATAAAATCAGAGTTCGCCCGCCGGGACCGGAAGCCTCGGTACCTGGGGGAGTGAGGTCGGCGGTGATGGCAATATTTTTGCAAAACACCAACGAGAGCCGAGAAGAGGAGCTAGGAAATGACCAACAAGCGAGTGAACAACAACACCAATCTGGAGCGAGGAGGAGGCACTCCTGGCAATAAAAAGACTATAAACAGTAAGGCGCCGGGATCGGACAATCTCTCGAATGAGATTATTAATACGGTAGCACCAAAGATAGCGCCGACCATCCAGGCAATTTCCAACAAGTGCTACAATTACATCGGTAAATACATACCCAGGGGCGGATATTGATACAGATCACAACCCACTAGTCGCCAAATTTCGAAGAAGGCCTTGGGTAAATCAGAAGAAAAACAGCAAAGTAAAAAACAGAAAAGGACACCTATCTAAAACTAAATGAAATTGAGGAAATCAAAACTTATCAACTTGAAGTGGAACACACTGGAAGAAATTTAAAGAAGCTTCATTAGAACCTACAAAGAAACACCTGGCAAAATAAAAAAATCGGAAGACGAAAGGGAATGAATGTCACTTATGAACAAAGAAGATCTTTTAAAGATAGAAACATAGGCCAATACAAGAAACCTACTAGAAACAGGCAAGGATACCAACAAGATGAAATTATGGATAACTGAAGAAATGCTACAACTAATGGAAAAGAGAGATTGTATAAGAACAGGACAATCTCTTATCAATTAGTTGTAGTATTTCTTCAGTTATCTATATAAAGTTATATAAAACCACACACGGATTGATATCATAAGAAAAATACGAGATCCCAAAGTAAAATGGTATGGAGAACAATGTGTAGACATAGAGAAACTACAAATAATACATGATGAGTTCTACCTACATAAAAAGATTAAGGATCTAGCGGGAATTATAACTTTATAATTAAATAACCGTATCGTTCTACTAGACAAAACCGGTAAGATACTACCGGACAGCAAGAGGAAACTAGAAAGATGGAATAATTACATCCAGTAATTGTTAAAGATGACCTACAACAGGAACCGATGGATGAAGACACAGATAAGAGACTGAAGTATAACAAAAGAAGCAAGCAGCTAAACATAATAAAGCTCCAGAGCTCGACATCTCAAATGCCACTGGAATCATCCCTAAAGAATGGCTCAAGCCTACCTTGATTACCTTACATAACAAAACGAATACAAAGGAATGCAATGATCACCCGACGATAAGCCTAGTGAGTTACACGCTAGCTGAGGCGGGAAACTTATCCACAAAGAGTTGGCCCGGCTACCATATCATGGATGTTGTATGAGGCACAGTAGGTCCGTAAGGCCCAATTCACACATTAGCGGTGTCGGGCGGAGGCGCAGTGTAGGCGAGGTGCAGGCACGACGTCGCACAGGCGATTGTTATGTCCATATGCAGTGAAGGGGTGGACATAGCACCATATGTTTACATAGAGGCCGTGTGGAAGAGTTTCGCCTCTTCGCCTACCGTGTCTTAGGCGAAGAGGCGAAGACGCGGTGCCGGCGCGGCGAGAGGCACGAGGAAAATGCCCGCGCATCGTCACCGAAGTGGGCATTGCACCACATGTTTATATAGAGGGGGCGTGAAAGCGTCGTGCCTCTCGCCGCGCCGGCACCGCGCCTTCGCCTGACACACGGTGCCTGCGAGCCGAGATGCATAACTTTTCCACGCCGCCTCTATGTAAACATAAGGCCCAATTCACACAAAAGCGGCGTCGGGTGCAGGCGTGGAGTAGGCGAGGCGCAGGCGCGACGTCGCACAGCCGATTGTGATGTCCATATGCAGTAAAGGGTAAACATAAGGTGCAATGTCCACCCCTTCACTGCATATGAACATCACAATCGCCTCTGCGACGTCGCGCCTGCGCCTTGCCTACACCGCGCCTCCGGCCGACGCCGCTTATGTATGAATTGGGTCTAAAGGGGCACACTCACCGTAAAAAATAAAAACAACCAGACAGATATTCATGAAGATTGTACATCAGAGAATCTTTAGGAAAGATCTTAGCGAAACCTAATTTGGTTTCAGAAACGCAATGTGAACAAAGAGACTTTGTTTCATTTTACCGTGTTGACTCAAAGATGCATAAACGTCTACCATCATTTATATGTTTGATCCTTGTGAGCTTTTTTATAAGAAAGCTTTCCATAAGGTCCGCCATAATCACCTCATAAAGCTACTCAGGAATAAAAAAAAAACTTGGATTGGAATGATATTAGGATAATATCACACCTCTATTTTAACCAGACAACAAGGGTAGACGTAGGAAATGAACTCATAGATGAAGGAAATATAAAGCGTGGAGGGATGTATACAGGGATGTGCCCTCTCGCCCATTACTCTTCAACTTATACTTATAAGATATAATATAAGAAGCACTGGCAGAACAAACAACAGCCAGGGTGAAAGTGAATGGGAAAGTTATCAACATCAGATATTTTCCAAAATATCCTAAATTCGGTAGCCGTCGTCATTTGTCATGAATCTAGCAATTGAAGTATATTATTTTGGAAATGATTGATTCAGATTTTTTAAGTTTGCAAGAAATCCGAAATTCCCATTAACGACGTAATGACAAATGTATCTTAATGTAAAAAAGAGGAAATACTGCAGTCTAGTTGTTAGCTATTACCTGAAGAAACTTAATTCTTAAAATTTCTTGAGGTAACAGCTAACATCTATTTAAATATATGTTGGGTATATCTATCTACAGCTGTATAACTCAGAGACTCTGAAAAGTAGCATCAATAAAACGCATTTAGTTTTTAGAAAAAATACTTAATACTAAAACTAATGATTTACAACATAATTCGGAGGATGCGAAACTTCTGCAACCGGCTAGTACCCCCAGGAAGACGACGCACACGATACGAATGATATCAGCCTCTTTGATCAAGGTATTCGCTTCTTGTGGTATCTGAAACGGATCAAAGAGGCATCAATTTACATAAGTATCTAGGCGTATTAAAAATAAATTAAGACCAAAACAAAAACGATCTTACTCTTCGGAATCAGAATAAGCTACAACTATACATTTTCATTCCTATTATTAATTAGATAGGGCTGTTTTTTTTTGCTGCGACTTCAATCATTAGTAATCAATTTTTTAAACATAATAGTCAATTATTTTGTTATAATATAATTATAAAGTCTTTTCAGAGCCTCCGATTTAGTAAAAGCAGGACATTTTTGTATTTAACCCTCTCATGGCCTATTTTTTTTTTGTTATATAGGGTTTTTCAATAAGGACGGGTCGTTTTTGAAATGAAATAAAACAAGCTATGTATTAGGTATTCACAAAATTATTTTTTTATTTGAAAGGCCCATGTATGCCATTATATTTATCTTTCAAATAACCGCCTCGGTTTCTCACGGTGGCACAGATACGAGTAGTCAAATGATATTGTCTCTGCCGCATAGATCCGGGTGAATTTGAGCAATGGCATTACTTATATTGGCTTTAAGGACATCTGTCGCTGAATGGAATTATTTTTTTTAAAAGGTCCATGTATGCCATTATATTCAAAATATAACATCTTGTAGATCCGACTTAATTTGAGCGATCACAAAACTTATTTTGGCTTTAAGGGCATCGGTCGATTTCGGCTTATAAACCTGCGACTTCAGGAAACCCCTCGAGAGAACATAAAAAAGTTACTGCACCAATGATTTTCGGCTGGCGGCGTTATTGGTCCGTACTTTTTTGAAAACGACGTTTAAGAGACCCACCATCAATTGCAAGCACTACAGAACGATGCTAAATGATTTCTTTTAGCCCAAATTGAACGATATGGAGGTAGACGACGTGTGGTTCCAACTGGACGAGGCTACATGCCATAAAGCACGTCACGTTGAACATTATGTATGAAGATGATTTGAGGTTTGGGTATGGTTATCTTTCGCAAAAGGGACGTGAATTGGCCACCAAAATCGTGCGATTTGACCCCGCTAGACTGCTTCTTGTGGGGTTTCCTGAAGTCGCAGATCTATGCCAATAAACCGCAATCGACCTTAAAGCCAAAATAAGCAATGCCATCGCTCAAATTCAGCGGCAGAACGATTAAAAATTTGACCACTCGGATCCCTGCCACCGTGAGAAGTCGCGGCGGATATTTGAACGATGTTATATTCTAAATATAATGGCATACATGGGCCTTCCAAATAAAAAAAGAATTTCGTTAATACCTCACACACAACTTGTTATATTTCAATTCAACATCGACCTGTCCTTATTGAAAAAAACCATTATATATCCTATAATCCTCAATAGGACTGAAAGGGTTAATTTTAGAAAGAAAGCACTAATTAAATCTGCTTTAAAGAAG
Source organism: Lordithon lunulatus (assembly GCA_963942505.1). Taxonomy (NCBI): domain Eukaryota; kingdom Metazoa; phylum Arthropoda; class Insecta; order Coleoptera; family Staphylinidae; genus Lordithon; species Lordithon lunulatus. The sequence goes on from OZ012673.1 coordinate 43,598,172, forward strand.
CCTACGGTAATATACTTACACAACTAGTTGATTCCACATGACCCAGCGCCGGTAAAGGATCTCCCGGTAGAACATCCTGCGCCGCCGGCGCCTTCTGCTGCACCCCATTAATACAAGGCGAGACCATTGTAAAATAATCCTGTCCCTCGCAAAATCTCCTCAGGAGCGATTTAAAAGTGAAATAAGAAACACCGGCGGTGCGTTCAGCTGGCGGCATAGTGAAGTCCTCAAGTTTAGGCATTAATGAAAACCGAGGTGTTGACACTGCAAACACCATCGGATCACCCCCAAACCCACTGGACACTAAATCCCCCTCACAGAACTCGTACAGTTCCGTAAACTGTGTAATCCTCAACTGCACAATTTTATTACGAGACACCGTGCAGCACATACTCCAAAAACACCCACAACACTTTCGTTTACTATCACGATGCGCTCGAAACGGCCACCAATCCAACCCTACTTCATCAGCACCAGCGTTATCTGAACATTCACCACATCCTGCTGATCGGACAAAAAATGTGAAAGGCTCTAAATTGCTACATTACAACTACTTACTTACATTACCTGTAGTTTGCAGGTCTATAGGGATGGTGTGGCTATGTCTTTCAACCACCTGTTTAGTCGACTGTTTTTGCCGAACTGGAAGACGCGATTTACTCGTCATTCGCATTGTTATGGAGCGAGTTTGTTCGTTGTTTATTGGATTGTTTATTTCTTCAACTTTCTCCTCTAGACTCACAAAGAATACTTCAGGTTTCCTAAATGGTTCCTGATCACAAGTGCTAGGTAATTCAGAAACAGCTTGTGATTGAATTGAACTGTTTTGAGATTCTTTTACAACTGTTTGAGTGCTTGGTAGGTCAGATTGTGATTGTATTGAAATGTTTTGAGATTCAACTATTGAGTCTGTTTTACATTTTGTAGCTGAAATTGGTTTCCGTTTGGGAATACGACTAGTGCTATTATTATTACGAGTGCTGGTTGATAATTTAATATCACATCCTTTAACACGAATTGGTATTTTGCTTTGAACCTTTGTAATTTTCACCGCATCCTGTAGCTTTTTCACATGCTTCTTTATAGTCCTTTGTTTGCACCTTTGTAGTCTTCTTTTAGTGGCTACACCATATCGTACTTGTCTCTCTGTGTTTGTTGAATTATCTTTAATTTTTATGGCACAATAGTAACAGCTACTAGGGTGCCAACAATTTTCAATATCGGACACAAACAACATTGATACATCAGTAGGTGTTTCTACAAAGCTGGGAGCGGACCAGCCGCAGGATGTATCACATGACTCGTATGTTGATACAACCGATGGGTAGCTCAAGCTTGCACGTACTGAATTACTACATTCTAACTTGGTTGATCCTAAAACCATTTGAATTGAGTCGCATGATTCGAATCTGGCTTTATGCAGGATGCTGATGCTACCAAGAGTTCCACTTAAGCTTTTACAGATTTCGGGTTGTTCACAGCTACAAATAGTCGTGCTACTGGCTTGTTTTGTATTGAACTGTCGCTTGGAGTTGCGTTTTACTGATATGTTTACTGTTTGTAATGGTTTAGTTTTTGGGCTAGATAGTTTCATTAAAGATTTTTTCAAACGACGCAAACTATTGTCACGTTTTTTGGGCTCATTACTGTTCGACTCATTATTCTTGTTTGACTTCTCGGCTTCCACTAACAATTCAAGAGTGCGATTGTACATGTCTTGCAAGCGAGACATTCGTATTTCTTTTGGGGTTAATTGTTTGGTTATTGTACTAACATTCGATGTTTCACAGCTTGAATCATATTGAGTGAGTGATTTTGGTACATTTTCATAGGTTGGCTTAGTATAGCGATTCTTACTTTTCGAACAAAATACATCATTTTGGAATGTATTCAACTTTTGAGCCTCATTTCGACTCTGTAGAGATTCATGGATACTTCTAGTTTGTGAAAGACTTGTTTTTGGCGACATTTTATGAGATTCAACCCTTCCAGTTTTATCAGTTGAGGCTACATACTCATTGCTTTTTGGATATTCTATATTAGAGTATATAGATTTCATTTTCCGACTTTCTGTTATAAAGTTAGATTCAATTTTCGAACAAGAAGTAGAGATCTCTTCACTTACAGCAAACCCTTTTCTTGTAAAATCATCATTTATTTTATAATCGGATCTCTCGTACTCAGCTTGATCATGCTCTTTATTCAAACGAACTGCAGAAGGTTTTATTTCTTTGTTAACGTTTGTTCTAGAAGATATCTTCATCCTGTTAGGAGGTCCACTAATACAATCTCCATATTGTTTAGAATTACCTTTATAATCTTCATCTTGCTCTATTTTTGAACTTACGGCAGACATTCTTGTGATATAGCAATCTTCTTCGTTATCGCCTGTTGTAGAAGTTATTTGTATATTCTTACTATGGTCATTGGGTTGTTTGTATGTACCTGTAGGAAGTCTACTATCAAATTCTCCATATTGTTTAGAATTATCTTTATAATCTTCATCTTTCTCTCTATTTGAACGTACTGCAGAAGATTGTATGAAATAGCAATCCTCTTTGTTAACATCTGTTGTAGAAGATATTTTTATCTTCATACTACGACTATGAGGATGTTTGTATGTACTTATACGAAGTCCACTACCAAAATCTCCATACTCGTTACAATTATCTTTGCAGCCATTTAGAGATATCCCAGAAAAATTACCCACTTCAGAAATAGCATTGTAATCTTCTTTTTTATCATCTATTCTAGATGACATTTTTGTTATTCTATTACAGACTTCAACATCTTTAAACCTGTCAATGCCACTATTTCGAGCTGTTAGAGACTTTCTCTCAGATTTAACATATAAACCATCCCCAGCAACATCTTTTATTATTTCTTCATCTTCCAATATTGCTTTACTAGCATCCTCTTTTCTATCAAACAATTTATTCGACCTAACCATATTTACTGAAAAAACTGAACGATATTTATTTATATCTAAAGACTGTCTAGAACCATTAAAGTGCCTTCCATCATCAATGTCATCATCTGTAATACTCTCTTTGGCATAAAGCTTTCTCTTCAAATCACTAAAATGCCTTTCCTCGGTATATTGGTGTTCAATTTCATCTTCCGAAGAATATTCTTTTATACAAAGCATTTTCTTACAATCTGGAGTCTGTCTAGAACCATTTAGAAGACTTCCAGCATGATATTGGTCTTCATCTAAATAATGTTCATTGCTACAACGTTTTTTCTTCAAATCTAGAGACTGTCTAGAAGCATTAAAATGCTTTCCATCATCAATTTGACATATAAAGTCTTTTTCTAAATAGAGCTCATTGCTAGAAAGCCTTTTCTTCAAACCTGTAGACTGTCTAAGGGTATTAGAATGCCTTTCATCAGTATATTGATGTTTAAAGTCATCTTGCAAACAGACCTCTTTGCTACAGAGCATTTTCTTCAAATCTAGGGACTGTCTTGAATTATTTAAACGTCTTTTAGCTTCATCTCGTTGTTCATAGTTATTTTCAGAACTACACTCTTTGCCACAAAGCTTCTTTTTCATTTCTGAAGACTGTCTAGAACTACTAAAATGACTTCCGTCACCATGTTGCTGTTCAAGGTTATCTTCTGAACAAAGGCCTTGGTTATAAAACTTTTTCTTCAAATCTGAAGATTGTCTACAAGCAAGCTTTTCATCATCATATTTATGTTTAAAGTCATCTTCTGAGCAGAGCATTTCACTACAAAGCTTTTTGTTCATATCTGCAGACAGTCTAGAATCATTCAAATTCTTTCTAACATCACGTTGGTGTTTAAGGTTGTTTTCCACACAACTCTCTTGTATACAAAGCCTTTTCTGTTTAGACCCCTTAAATTGCCTTCTATCATATTTAATATAATCTTCAGTAGAAACATCGAACAATCCTTCATCAGATGACTTTTTGACTTTTTGGCCAAGCTCCTCGAGTAGAATTTGCTGACAAAAACATCTCCCATCAATACAATCTCCTTTTGCAGTGCAAGAGCTTTTTTGGTCTAAATCCGAATCTCGTCTGGACTCCAGTTTGAATCGCTTACGATTCGGGTTTCTCATGTTGTGGTCATTCATTCTAATCTTGTGATAAGAATCATCTTTAGAATCAAACTTTTTGGACCGCTTACATTTTGAATCACGTCTTTTGTTCGCACTATTCGTCTCCAAGCTAGATAGAGATTTTGAAAGTTTGGGACTATGGTAGGGCATACCATCAACATTTTTATTTTTGAAGCTTTTAGTGATGAGCAAACGTTTAAATTCTTCTTCATCTACATGTTCATACTGACCATCACACTGTCTTTTGTTTTTAGTAATTTGCAATTGTTCGTGATTCATTACATATGTACTACTTCTATCTATATCTTGGGCTATTTTAGACGATATACCAGACTCGATATTGTTTTTAAACCTTTTAGGGCTTTCAAGATTTATACCGGCTAATTTTTCTGAAGGTTCTATCTTTGTTAGGGTTTTAGGGTTTCTGTAGTTGTCTATAGAATATTCTTGCAACCTCGGACTGTCTTCAACACTATCTTTCATCATCTTTGGGCTTGTGTGGACATCCCTAGAATATTCTTGCAACCTCGGACTGTCTTCAACACTATCTTTCATCATCTTTGGGCTTGTGTGGACATCCCTAGAATATTCTTGCAACCTCGGACTTTCTTCAACACCATCTTTCATCATCTTTCGGCTTGTGTGGACATCTCTAGAATATGTTTGCAACCTCGGACTTTCTTCAACACTAGCTTTCATCACCTTTCGGCTTGTGTGGACATCTCTAGAATATGTTTGCAACCTCGGACTTTCTTCAACACTATCTTTCATCACCTTTCGGCTTGTGTGGACATCTCTAGAATATGTTTGCAACGTCGGACATTCTTCAACACTATCTTTCATTATCTTTGGGCTTGTGTGGACATCTGTAGAATATTCTTGCAACCTCAAACTTTCCTCACCACTATTGTTCATCAACTTTGGCCTTGTGTAGGCTTCTCTAGAATATTTTTGCCATCTCAGACTTTCTTCAGCTTTATCTTTCATCATATTTGGGCTTGTGTGGACTTCTCTACAATATTGTTGTAATCTCGGACTTTCATCGGTAGTATCTTTCATCATATTTGGGCTTGTGTGGACTTCTCTACAATATTGTTGTAATCTCAGACTTTCTTCAGCAGTATCTTTCATGATATTTGTGTGGACTTTTCTAGAACATGTTTGCAACCTCGAACTTTCTTCACTACTATTTCTCATCATGCGTTCTATCTTTTTTAAAACTCTAGGGCTTCGGTTGGTTTGTTTAGAATACTCTTCCAAACTCGAACTTCCTTCTACACTATTTTTCATCGTACGTTCTGCTTTTGTTAAACCTTTGGGGCGTATTTGGAGGTCTTTAGAAGATTCGTCCAACCTTGGAATTCTGTAGTTGTCTATAGAATATTCTTGGCTCCTCTGACTTTCTTCAACCCCATCTTTTATCATATTTGGGCTTGTGTGGACTTCTTTAGAATATTCTTGGAACCTCGGACTTTCTTCAGCCCTATCTTTCATCATATTTGGGCTTGTGTGAACTTTAAAATATTCTTGCAACCTCGAATTTTCTTCAGCAGTATTTTCCATCATCTTTTGGCTTGTGTGGAGTTTTCCAGAACACTTTTGCAACCTCGGGCTTCCTTCACTACCATTTCCCATCATGCGCTCTATCTTCTTTAACGCTCTAGGGCTTCGGTTGGTTTGTTTAGAATACTCTTCCAACCTTGAACTTCCTTCTTCACGATTTTTCATCATACATTCAGCTTTTGTTAAGCCTTTGGGGCTTTTGTGGAGGTCCCTCGAAAATTCTTCCAACATAGTACTTCGTTTAGCACTATCTTTCACAGTGTGTTCTATCTTCGTAGTGGCTTTAGGGCTTCTATTGATTTCCTTAGTAGGATATTCTTCCAAACTATCTTTCATGGTACTTTCTATCTTTGCTAAGGATCTAGGTTCTGTGTGAATTTCTCCAGAAAATGCTTCTAACTGAACCCTATCTTTCATCGTTTGTTTCTTCATCGTTGTGAATTTAGGGCTTATTTCCATCCTAGGTCTTCTTTCAGGACTATTTTTCATCATACGTTCTGCCTGTTTCACGGCCTTGCGGCTTATATGAAGATCATTGGAAATTTCTTCGAAACTATTCTTTTTCATGCGTTCTATCTTTGCTAAGGATGTAAGGTTTGTGTGAATTTCTCTAGAGAATTCATGCAGCTCAACCCTATCCTCCTTCATTAAGGTTTTAGGGCTTCCGTTTATTTCCATCCTCGGACTTTCTTCACCACTATCTGCATACATGCGTTCTAGCTTTGTAAAAGCTTTAGGGTTCTCGATGATTTCTTTAAAAGATTCTTGCAACCTTGGACTTTCTTCCATACTATTTTTTATGGTGCGTTCTTTCTTTGTTAAGGCTCTAGCGCTTTCTCCTGAAATTTCTTGTAACCCTGCCCTATCTTTCAACGTGCGTTCCTTCTTAGTTGTGGCTTTAGGGCTTCCGTTTGTTTCTACCCTAGGACTTCTCTCAGAACTATCTTTCATCATACGTTCTGCCTTTATTAAGGCCTTGGGGTTTGTATGGAGATCTCTAAAAGAATCTTGCCACCTAGCACTTTCTTCAAGACTATATTGCATCATGTGTTCTTTTTTGGCTAAGGCTTTGGCGCTTGTTTGAATTTCTTCAAGGACTTCTTCCAACTCAGCACTACCCTGCTGTTTCTTCTTCGTCTCTCTTTTAGGGCTTCCATTTCTTTCCATCCTCGGACTTCCTTCAGGGCTATTATTCATCATGCGTTCTGTATTTGCTAATGCTTTGCGGTTTGTGTGATCAATAGAATATTCTTGCCACACAAGACTTTCTTCAAAACCATCTTGCATCATGCATTTTTTATTTGTTACGGCTTTGCAGCCTGTATGAATATCACTAGAATATTCTTGTAATCTTGAATGACCTTCAGCACTACTTTTCATCATGTGTTCCATCTTTTTTAAACTTCTGGGGCTCGTATGGGTTTCTTGAGAACATTCTTGATACCTTGGACTTGCACTATCTTTCATCATGCGTTCTATCTTTGATACGGCGTTGCGGCGTGTGTGTCTTTCTCTAAAATAGTCTTGCGACCTTGAACTTCCTGCGGAATTATCTTTTATCATGATCTCTTTCTTTGTGAAGGCTTTGGGGCTTGTATAGTCTTGCAACTCTGAATTCCTTTCAGGACTATTTTTCATCTTGTGGTCTGTCTTTGTTAGAGCTCTAGGGCTTCTAATGATTTCTTTAAAACTATTTTTCATCATGCGTTCTATCTGTTTTAAATCTCTGGGGCTTGTATCGATTTCTCTAGAACAATCTTGACAACGTGGACTACTAGCTTCATTAGTATCTTTCATAATAGGTTTTATCTTTGTTAAGTCTTTGAGGTCTGTATGGATTTCGCCAGAAAATTCTTGCAAACTTGAACTTTCTTTAACACAATTTTTCATCATGCTATTCCCAAGTTCTATAGTTGTATAGACTTCGGGTTGTCGGTATCCTTTACGTAATCTTCCTCTACAGTCCTTTCCAATATTCATCAATTCATCTTCCTCAAACCATTTTTTTCTGTGGTCATTGTAATATCTACTACTACTTCTTGCAACTATTGGTGATGATTTTTTAGTATCATGTCTAATCTTTTTATGATGAATCTCTTTTTCTTCATCATCATCATCATAATATTCGTAACAACTTCTTCTATTCGTACAGCAAGCGCTTTTAGAAATTCTCTTCGATCTGTGCTTTAAATTATCCAATATTCTATAGTCATTGTAAGCTCTTGCAAATCCTGATTTCCTAATAACTGAACTAGGTCTAATCATTTTATGCTTAATCTCTTTTTCTTCTTTATTATACCCGTAACAACCCTTTCTATTCTCAATGGATGCGCTTTTAGAAATTCTTCTGGATCTTGGTTTAAAATGATCTAATATACTGTGTTCATTATAATCTTTAGAACTAGCTCTTGTAACTTTTGGTGGCGGTTTCCTAATATCTGCTCCATAACTAATCTCTGTTTCTTTACCATAATAGTCATTACATTTTTTTGTATTCTCATTACAAGCACTTGTAGAAATTCTTCTCGATCTTCGTTTTAAAGTATCTAAAATTATGTGGCCATCGTAATTTTTACCACTTGGTGATTTAACATCTGCATACAATCTATTATGATTAATATTTTTCCTTTGTTCATAATATTCGTAATAACCTTTTCTATTCTCACTACAAGCACTTTTAGAAATTCTTGGTTTCAAATTATCAACTACAACTGAGGTTTTATTGCCATTTGTAAACTTTTTATCAAGCATAATATTATCAGCATTACATCTGCTAACTCTAGAAATTGATTTCCCAAAAAGCTGTTTAGATTGATCAACATTTTTGGAAAGCGGAGTCTCTTTCAGTTGATTAATCTTATTTTCAGATCTTAACTTTCTATAAGCATTTCTAATATTCGCAGCGTCTTTGCTAGCACCCCATGCGATATCATCTGTAATTTCGTGTTTTTTAGTTATAGTTCTAACTTTATTGGCTACAACTTCTTGTGATTTGAGACCTCGTTTGTTATTTTTCGGGCTTATAACGACACGTTTAACAAATTCTGGGATTAGAAACTCTTTGCTGCTTTCTACTGAACATATAAATTTTCTTAAGTTTTGGCTGGTTTTTCTATCTACTGAGATTGCAGAATAAAAGTCTTTACAGCTTTCAGGATTGATTATTCGATTTTCTAGATGCAAATCTTCAATAACTCCTTTAGCATTGTCTGCAAAATCTTCGAAAAAACGTCTAGTACTATCCACGAATGTTTTGCTGGTTTTTCTTTCTACTGGGATTGTAGAATAAGAGTCTTTGCTGGTTTTTATTTCTACTTGATTGATTTTTCTTTGTATTGGGTTTACAGACTTTCTCAAAACGCGACTACTGCTTATATCTGCTGATGTTACAAAGTTTTCGCTGATTGTTGTTTCAACTGATCTTACAAACTTTATCAAGTCTTTGCTACTTCTTATATCTACTGGAGTTACAAATTTTCGCAAATCGTTACTGCTTTTGCTTTCTACTGGATTTACAAACTGTCTCAAGTATTTGTTCCTTCTTATTTTTAGAGGCATTACAAATTTTCTCAAGTCTTTTCTGGTCTTTCGCTCCACTGGGACTACAAACTGTATAAGGTCTTTACCTGTTTCTACCGGCAATACAAACTTTCTGCTGTTTCTTTCCATTGGGATTAGAAACTGTATCAAGTCTTTGTTGCTACTTATTTCTTCTGGAATTGCAAACTTTGTCAAATCTTCGTTACTTTTTATTTCTACTGCCGTGGCACACTTTCGTAAGTTTTTGCTGATATTTATTTCTACTTGGTTTGCAAACTTTCTCAAGTCTTTACTGCTTTGTATTTCTACCGGTATTGCAAACTTTTTCAAGTATTTACTGCTTCTTATATCTACTGAGCTTAATTGTTTTTCTACTGGGTTTACAAACATTCTTAAGTCTTTACTACCTCTTATTTCTACTGGGTTTACAAACTTTCTTAAGTCTTTACTACCTCTTTGTTCAATTGGGGTTACAATTTTTCGTAAATTGTTGCTTATTTTTGTTTCTACTGGGTTTACAAACTTTCTCAAGAATTTGTTCCTTCTTATTGTTACTGGTAATACAAAATCGTTGCTGCTTTCTCTGCCTATGCTTTCTACGATATCTTTATTGAACAGGTTTTTCGTTTGTTTACGTGATGTATCTTCTACTCTATGTAATATGGTTGGACTCTCTATTGCAGCCGCACGATCCCCAAATGTTTTACTCATTTGCGTTTCTCCTGCAGACTCAAATTCTTGGTAAGCTTTGCAGCGGTTGTTAATTGTATGTGTTGCAGTGTCCAAATTGTCTCTGGTTTTATTTCTACCATCATCTATATTATAATATTTTTCAAATCTGAGGGTTTTAACGTTATTTGTACATTTATCTTGGTCATTAGCTCCAGGTCTTCTAATTTTTGTTCCAACTTCAGCTTCCTCTTTATTTTTTGCCAACCTATTATTTTTTACACTCCTACTTTCAGTTTTATTTCTTCTATCTTCTATATTTGCCTCTTCTATAAACTTGAAACTTTTAAAGTTCTTATCTTCATTAACTCGAGAATTTCTTGAATTAGTTCCTAATTTAGTTTCTTCTATACTTCCGTCTTCTGCCAACCTACCATATTTGCTACTTCTTCTAACTTGATTGGCTACAACTTCTTGTGATTTGGGATCTCGTTTGTTATTATCAGTTTTATTTGTAGTGTCTTCTATATGGGCCTCTTCTATAAGACTTTGATTTTTAAAATTTTTCATTTTTCTTTCTTCTTTAATAGCTCGAGGACTTCTTGTTTTTGTTTTAATGTCAGGTTTTTCTTCACTTTCGTCTTCTGCCAACTTACTTTTAACATCCCATTTATTTCTACTATCTTCTCTATTTGCCTCTTCTATTAATCTAAGATTAATAATCATCTTTCTGTTTTCATTATTAGCTCGAGGACTTGCTTTTGTTTCTTCAATTTTCTCATCTTCTACCAACCTACTAGTATTTCTTATACTTCTTCTTTTATCAGTTTTATTTGTACTGTCCTTTATATTCACTTCTTCTATTAACCTAACATTTTTCATCCGCCTGTCTTCATTATTAGGCCCAGGACTTCCTGATTTTGTTCCAACCTTAGTTTCAATATCTTCCGTCAACTTACTATTATGATGTGTACTTCTTCTTGCATCAGTATAGCCTTCTATCAACTTACTGTTATTCTTTGATTTTCTTCTAACATCAGCGTCTTCTCTACATTGGCCTTCTACCAACTTTTTATAGTTTATTGCTGTTCCTATTAATCTACAATTGCCTTCAATAGTTCTATCCTCAACCTCATAATTTTGTAGATCTAAATTATTAAATTTCTTCGTTCTGCTATTTTTGCTAATTTTCTTTGATTCAAGCTCCACCAACTGATTTCGTCTAGCGCTTCTAGTTTCTAGTTTTTCGCCCTCATGAAACCCAGTTTTACTATCGCTTAGTAACATTTCTGTATCTTTGTCAAAGCTATTTCTATGTTTGGCTTTATAAAGCTTATCTTCTGTGTCCAAACTATCATCACGATTTCTCATTTTGGATTCCTTATATTTGCGAACGTCAGCTTGTTTAAAATTCTCAAAAACTTTCGTTTTAGCCCAGTGCTTTTTGCTTGCAAGATATGTTTTTCGCTTATTATCCTTTTTAGAAATATTCTCGTGTTCATCAGCAATTTTTGTTTCTCTTCTAAATCTATTAGCATTCACCTTGATTTCGTTATTCAGGCTAATTTGCATGTCTTCATTATTTTGATTATCACCATCTTTATCCGCATGAACTTCTTTAATCCAACCACTGGAATGTCTTTTCTCTTTTCGCGTGGTTTTTTGTAGTTTATTGGTTTCCAACTCTTCTTGTTTACAGTGAATATCATTAGCTTTTGTTTTAACTTGAACAGTACATATTTCTAGTTGTAAATTGCTGCTTGATCCTGTACTACATTGTTGTCCATCATTCACAATGATTTTAATTTCTTTGGTTGTATTCCTCACATTATCTTCATATTTTTGAATATTTTTGGAATGTTCTTTGCCCAAACCTTTTCGTTTCTTTCGGTGGGAATGTTTTCTATCTCTAGCAGTATCCACATCATTTATTTCTCCATACACATCTTCATCTTCTTCAATATATTTTGAACATTGATTTTTATTCCGATTCATATGTCTATGTCTATCTTTTTTACTACAACCATGCCTCAAACTATAAGCCCCTTCTGAAGAACTTACAACCTTACCGCTCTTCTTACGTCCAATCGATTTTCTTACACGGCTTTTTATTTTGTAGCTGCTCCTTTTCTCAACTTTTTTAGGCTTAGCCTCACTTTCCACAGTATCTATATCTAGCTCTTCTTCGCAAACATGTTGTCTTAACTTTCTATCCAACTTGAGTTTCGTTTTATGGTATTTTTTGGAATACTTGTTCATCTTTTGCTCCTGTCTTAAAATGTATTGGCCGAGCTCTTTGGCTCTTTCTTGTTCGTCCAAAATTTCTTGAGAGCTAGCAGAATCTACAGTGTTTTTCGATTTGGAATTAATGCATGTGGCTTGAATCAATTGATTCTGATGGTCTTTCGATTTGTAACTAACATTTTTATGAGAATCCTGCATGTTTTTCATTTTCTTATGACCAACACTCATGTCGTTCTGTTTATCTACTTTGTTTTTTAACAACATAACTCCACAATCATCAAGACCTCCAACTTTATTATTTTCCCTCATGTTTTTAGACATTATGTTATCTTCAAGCCTTCCATCATTACTCCTTAGTAGAAGTTGATTTTTAGAAACCTTCTCCTTTTTCTCTCTCATATTTTCAATCAGAGCTTTTTCTTCTTCAACATTGGGACTGCCTCCAACTTTATTACGAGCTTTTTCATTATCCTTGAAGATTTTACATGTTCTTTGCAGCTTTTGATCATTACTACTTATTTTCGATCTGTTTTTAGAAACCTTCTTTTCCTTCTCTCTCCTATTTGCGATTAGAGCATTTTCTTCATTATATGTGTCTTCATCTTCCCAAGTTATTTTATTTTCAAACTCTTCATCATTATTCCTATCTTTAGAACTGTTTTTAGACTCTTCTTTGTCTCTCCTGTTTTCAGTAAGAGCATTTTCTTCTATAACATAGTAACTACCTCCAATTTTATTATATGTCTTCTCATCTTCATTCAAGTTTTTATACGACATTTTATCTTCAAGCCTTTTATCATTATTCCTATGTCTAGGTATCTTCTTAGAAACTATTTCTTCTTGTCCTATGACATTTTCGATTGGAGAATTGTTTTCTGTGACATAGTAACTATCTCCAACCGTTTCTTCACCTTCCCTCAAGTTATTACACGCTATTTTATCTTCAATTCTTTCATCATTATTCCTATGTTTAGGCCTGTTTTTAGAAACGTCATCATTATTCCTACGTCTAGGTCTGTTCTTAGAAACTATTTCTTGTTGTTCCATCATATTTTCGGTTGGAGAATTGACTTCTGCAACATAGTAACTACCTCCAGCCATTTCTTCACCTTCCCTCAAGCTATTACACGTTATTTTATCGTCAAGCCTTTCATCATTATTCCTATGTTTAGGCCTGTTTTTAGAAACGTCATCATTATTCCTACGTCTAGGTCTGTTATTAGAAACTATTTCTGCTAACTCTCTCATATTTTTGTTTGGATCATTTTCTTCTGCAACATAGTAACTACCTCCATGTATTATTTTATCTTCCCTCAAATCCTTACACGTTATTTTATCTTCAAGCCTTTCATCATAATTCCTATGTCTAGGTATCTTCTTAGAAACTAGTTCTTCTTGTTCTATCACATTTTCGATCATTTCATCATTATTTCTATATTTAGACCTGTTTTTGGAAACTGTTTCTTTTTGTTCTCTTTTACTTTTGGTCGTGGCATTTTTTTCTGCAGCATAGTAACTAACTCCAATCGTTTCTTCATCATCCTTCAAGTTCTTACACTTTATTTTATCTTCAAGCCTTTCATCATTATTTCTATGTTTAGACCTGCTTTTGGAAACGGTTTCGTCTTGCTCTCTTTTACTTTTGGTCATGGCATTTTTTTCTGCAGCATAGTAACTAACTTCAACCGGTTCTTCATCTTCCCTCAAGTCCTTACACGTTATTTTATCTTCAAGCCTTTCATCATTTTTCTTATGTTTAGACCTGTTTTTACAAACTTTGTTTTGCTCTCTTTTATTTTTCGTCATGGCATTTTCTTCTGCAGCATAGTAACTACCTCTAACTGTTTCTTCATGTTCCCTAAAATTCTTACACGTTATTTTATCTTCAAGCCTTTCATCATTATTCTTATGTTTAGGCCTGTTTTTGGAAACTTCTTGCTGCTCTTTTTTATTTTTGGTTATGGCATTTTCTGTTGCATCATTATAACTACCACTAATAGTTTCCCTCAAGTTTTTACACCTATTATCTTCAAATATTTCATCATTACTTGTATGCTTGGATCTGTTTTTCGAACACAAATCATCCTTATTTTCTTCGTCCCTTGTATGTTCGATCAGAGGATTCCTTTCAACAACAGAGTAATTACTAGACCAATTTCTTCGTACATTACTGGAATAACGTTCATCTTTGTCCATAACCTCAAGCATCTCCTTCAGAACTTCTTTAATGTGTATATGGTAATTCTGTCTATCTCTTTTAGTAACATATGTATGTTTCTCAGTTAAAGGAAAGGTTTCTTCAGCTAGACGCTGCGAGTAACTCACAATACTGTTTTCAGTCCAACAATCAGAGCTGGCATTAATACCAGCAGTAAAGCCTTCATCAGTATTAGAAACCTTTGGAAAAATAGATTCATCATAATTGCTTAACGAATCTCTTTTAAAAATTATATCTTCAGGTTTAATTTCTCTCGTTGAAAATATACTTTTTATTTTCGTTCTACGCAATTTATTTTCTGGAAGCCAATTCCTTTGGAATTCATCATCTATTTGACATTTGCTTCGTGAATCATTATCTCCTTGATTATCTTCACTTTTCCATTTGGTCTTTACATCATTATCCTCAATTTCACACGGGCTTTTAATATCATTCTCTTCAATTTTCCCTTTGATTCTTAAATCATTATGTCCTCTATTATCTTTACTTTTCCATTTGCTCGTTGATTGATTATCTTCAATTTTGTATTTACTTTTAATATCATCATCTTTTGTGTTTTTTACATCATTATTGATAAGTTTAATAAATTTCCTTTTAACATCATTATCTTCTCCATAAACATTCAATTTAGTCCTTAACACATTATCTCCTCTATTAGATTCACTTATGTCTTTGTTTATTAGATCAATTGTTCGGCTCTTAGCTTCAAGTTTCCATTTGCTCCTTACATCATTATCTTCAATTTTCTTTACATTATGATCTTCAATTTTCTTTACATTATGATCTTCAATTTTCTTTACATTATGATCTTCAAATTTATAATTGCTTCTAACATCATTATCTCGTCGATTTTCTTGTATTTTCCATTTGCCCCTTACATCATTATCTTTAATTATACATTTCGTCTTAATATCATTATACCCTCTAGGATCTTCAATTTTCAGTTTGTCCGTTAAATCATTATCTCGTGTATTATCTTCAAATTTCCATTTGCTCCTAACATCATTTTCAATTCTCAATTTACTTCCAACATCATTATATCGCCTACTATCCTCAAGTTTCCATTTGCTCCTTACATCATAATCTTCAATTTCTAATTTGTTTATAATATCATTATCACATGTATTATCGTCAAACCTTAATTTGCTTCTATAATCATTATCTCGTCTACTATCTTCAACTTTCCATTTACTATCTTTATTTCCTCTAATATATTCATGTTTCCAGTTGCTCCTTATATCATTATCTTCAATAATTAATTTGTTTCTAAAATCATTATCACATTTATTATCTTCAATCCTCAATTTGCTTCTTAAATCATTATCCTGTCTATAATCTTCAACTTTCCATTTGCTCCCTAAATCTTTATCACCTCTATTATATTCAAGTTTGCTTCTTATATCATTAACACGTCTCTTATCTTCAAATTTCCATTTGTTACCACAATCGTCTTGATTGATACCAATTTCTTCACTTTTCCATTTACACTTATAACCCTGCTGGTCATCATGTTGTTTTTGATATCTCTCTTTATTCGCATATGTATTTTTAAGCCAGTTAGATTTGTTATAACCCTTCAAAAAGTCTTCTTTCAATTTCATTTTTTCAACCTCATCCCATTTATGAGTTCTTAAAACAGTTCTACCAGCTTGCTTATATTGCACAGTAGTTTTTATATCACGATCCTTCATCCAGTTATTAAATTTGGCAATGCTACTCAGCGTATCAGCTACAGTAATCGACTCCACATGTTCATTTGCCCTAAAAACCTCGCTACCAGTGTCCTCACTAGTAGACATCAGCTTGACATTACCCTCATACTTATGTTTCATCACAGGAGCATTCTCGCTCAAGTGTTTGCTTCTTGCAGCCAACAACCCCTTACGAAACTCATCATCAATAACCAATAAAGTACTATTTTCGTTATTATCAATAATTTGTTTGTTGTTATCTTCCTTAGCTTTTGAACGCATAAAAAAGAATCTTTTATTCGATTTCTTCTTCTCGTCATTAGGTTCGCATGTTTTTTTCTTGTCGAATCTACTGAATAAACCACGCCGAAAAATGCTCTTCTTCTTGGCCTGCGGTTCTAGATCAGTGCCCAACTGAAAACTGCTTTTATTCTTGCGTTTCTTTTTGGCTTTATTACTTTTGCCCAAACACTCCTCGCTGGCACTGCCCCACTTGGTGCGTTTCTTGGCAGAACTACTTGATAGTGATCTCTCAAAATGGGCTTCAATTTCTCTTCTCGTGGGAGATTTAGGCTTTAATATCTCTGGACTGGTGCTTGCAGGCCGTATCATCCCGTACCCGCTGGATTTTACATGGTGATAGGTTGCGCGTTTAGGGGTGAACAAATTGCATTCCGAAGCACTTTCTTGCGAAGTAACTAAAGATAATTAATGACTTTTATACTGTTGTTTTTGTGATACGTTACGCCCAATTCACACATAAGCGGCGTCGGGCGGAGGCGCGGTGTAGGCGACGTGCAGGCGCGACGTCGCACAGGCGATTGTGATGTCCATATGCAGTGAAGAGGTGGACATTGCACTATGTGTTTACATAGAGGCGGCGTGGAACCTCTTCGCCTACCGTGTCTTAGGCGAAGACGCGGTGCCGGCACGGCGAGACGCACATGTTTATATACAGAGAGGGTGAAAGTGTCGTGCCTCTCGCCGCGCCGGCACCGCGCCTTCGGCTCTTCGCCTCAGACACGGTGCCTCCGAGGCGAGAGGCATAACTCTTCCACGCCGCCTCTAGGTGTTTACATAAGGTGCAATGTCCACCCCTACCGCCTAAGGCACAATTCACACATAAGCGGCGTCAGGCGGAGGCGCGGTGTAGACGAGGAGCAGGCGCGACTTCGTACAGGCGATTGTGATGTCCATATTCATTGAAGGGGTGGACATTGCACCATATATTTACATAGAGGCGGCGTGGAAGAGTTGTGCCTCTCGCCTCGTGGCCACTGTGTCTCAGGCGAAGACACGGTGCCGGCATGGCGAGAGGCACGAGGCAAATGCCCGCGCCTCGTCACCTAAGTGGGCATTGCACCACATGTTTATATAGAGGGGGCGTGAAAGCGTCGTGCCTCTCGCCGTGCCTTCACCGCGCCTTCGCCTCTTCGCCTTTTATGTGTGAATTGGGCCTTACAAACATATAATAATATAATTCGCAGAAGTAGTAGTAGTCAACAAAATATTCGAAAGAATAATTTACCTGCAATCGCTTGCCCCTTCTTTACGATTTCAACTCTAATTAGTTCATCCGCAACAATTTCCTCCTGTGGTTGTTTCTTCCGGTTCTTCTTCTGACTAGTCATTATCACTTCCCCCCGATCCAAATAGTGATTAGTTTTTTTCCTCCGTCCGCGCTGCTCACTCGTGTCACCCACACCCGCCCTCCCCCTCCCAGCCCGTGTATGATCCCCGCACATATCTTTAAAAATCTCCGTTATAACCGGTGGCTTCTTAACCCGCTTCATGAAAACATCCCCAATACTCCATGACCTCTTCAGCGGAGCCACCGTCACGCAGCAGCTGCTATAGGACAGACTGTCCACGTCCCGCGAGGTCCGGCTACAGTTGGAGGAGCGCTTCCTCGCCGGCGTGACTCCCCCTGCCATCGTGAGCATCAGCTCGCTCCCTGGCGCTGGCTCCTCCATCATCAAACCTGCGCAGCGTCACTTGTAATTTCATGCCGAGGTGCGAATACCGCGGGAGGAGGTCCCGTCAATTTTGCCCGTACCACTCGCGCTCGGTTATTTATAATTTTGGGTGTGTTCATGTACACGGCCGCATTTCAGAAATTTGTTTGGCGTTTTCGAATTTTGTACTGTCGTCGAATGTGTCGTTTCAAAGCTTGCTACGCGATTAACTGAAACTGTCCACCATTTCCTACCAATAATTAATCAATGTGTCTACTATCTATTCTATTTTTATTGGAGGTGGATTTGATATGGGAGGAATCATTTATTGAATAGAGGCCTCGCATCCGTTACAGATAGAAGACAAGGTTTTATCTTTTTGTATACAGTTACAACGATGGATAGAGGATTTTAATTGTGTACTAGCGTTAAAATTTACCATTATTGATATCTTTTTAACGTGAGAAATGCCGTAACACCTACTTTACCGGGCAATAATGGATTCGTTATTAACCTACATGAATTATATAGTACTTTGACTCACCTGTCCATTCCTAAATCCATGTCTGGTCGTACACAAATTAGTTGTGGATGTAGGTAAATTCAAATAAAATATTTTTAAAAAATACTTTTATTTGGCATATCAGCCCAACCCTTCCCTTTCCAAATTCCAGCCGCAAAAAAAACAATACTTTCACAGAAAGAACTAAAAAATAAATAAAAAAAGAATACAAACTAACATTTTCTACCCACTAAAATAAACTAAACCCCCTCTGCCCTCGCCACTTTCCTTTCCCACGTCAGCCTCCTGCAGATTTTGACGCCTTTCCCATCCTCTCCTAACCATTCGTTCAGCTTTCTGCACTCTCCCACCCACTCTGCTTTCACTCCCTCACATTCTTTGCTAAGGTGCCACCACGTGTCACTTCCCTTCCTACACAGCGCACACGCGGTGTACCCCAGCCCCATCCACACTTTTCTTCCTCGCTCTTCTGACCCACACCTCGCTCTTGCCATGCATACTTTGTCCTCTCTGCTCCACTCTCCCCTGGCTAAGTAGCTCGGGAGTTTCCCCTGCACTTGCCACTCTACGTAGCCAGGGTTGTATGAGATCTCAGCCATTCTCACTTGCCTCTCTTGCCACTCAATATCCCTCAGTCTCTCCCTTATCTCAGTTCCTAGGCTACCCCTTTCTCCCAGCTTCTCCTCTACCCACACCTCAGACATACCCACCCTTTCTCTATCCTTCCTCCATCTACTCTCTATTCTACTCTTACACCTCATCCATACCTCTCGTACCAGTCTTTCCTCGCCCAAATCCTGCAATCTTTCCTCAAACTTCACAACCCTCACACACGACTCCCACCACATACTTATACGACTTGTCTCCTGCAACAGCACTGCTCTCGGGGTCGACCATTCGAGCCCTAGCAGATTCTTCAGAAACCAACCTTGCTCCCTTTCTATTACCTCCCATTCACGCAATCCCCACACTTCCACTCTATATAACAATATAGGTTTTACACACGCATCCCAGATCTTGCACGCCATTACGAGGTTACCACCCCACAAGCTCCCCCATTTTCTGCACGCAATCGCCCAAGCTATTCTTGCTAAGCCCTCCTCCACAGTCAAACCAAAAGCCCAAATATTTAAAGCCATTCACTCTCTCAATCAGCCTTTCCTTCCATTTCAGCCCTTCGCCCTTACTCCTCCTGCCTCTATTCCTAAACAACATCCATTTGGTCTTTTCCACATTCACCACTAGCCCCCTCTTATCCAAGTACCTACCCATTCTTTCCAACATCTCTTGCATCTCTTCCACTCTCTTGGCCACCAACACCACTTCACCTGCATACGCCAACATCCACACCTTGGATCTACCCACCACGACCCCTCCTGCCTGTCCTCTCCTCAGCACCTCTTCCAATTCGCTCGTGTACAGATTAAACAGGAGGGGCTCAGCGGGCACCCCTGCCTTACTCCCACATTCACTGTAAATTTCTCAGATATTTCTCCATTCACTCTTGCTTTCGCCCATGTCTCTTTATACATCCTTCTCACCCACTCCACTCCTTCCTCTTCCATACTCAATATATCCATACATTCCACCAGTTTCCCCCTAGGAACTGAGTCATACGCCGCTTTTAAATCCACAAACACCGCATACACTCTCCCTTTGCATTCCAGCGCTTCCTCCACCATTCTCGCCAGCGTGAAAATCTGCTCCCTCGTCCCTCTTTCCCTTCAAATAAAATATACAACATCCATGATACAACATTAAATAGAGGAAAATAGCGGTGGAGAGTGTGGTGTAGTTTTGTATTGAGTAGTATTATAGATAGTATGGATAAAGGTATTTTTAAATTCTTTACTAGCGTAAAAATCCACCATTATTCACATATTTTGAAGTGAGAAATACCCTACCACCTACTTTACCGGGCCATAATTCATTATTAACCTAGGTCAATTACGATAGTACTGGATAGAGGATTTTAATTGTGTACTAGCGTTAAAATTTACCATTATTGATATCTTTTTAAGGTGAGAAATGCCGTAACACCTACTTTACCGAGCAATCTAGATGAATTAAATAGTACTATGACTCACCTGTCCATTCCTAAATCCATGCCTGATCCTGCACAAATTAGTTATGGATGCAGGTAAATGCAAATAAAATATACAACATCCATGATACAACATTAAATAGAGGAAAATAGCGGTGGAGAGTGTGGTGTAGTTTTTTATTGAGTAGTATTATAAGTATTATGAATAAAGGTTTTCTTAAATTCTTTACTAGCGTAAAAATCCACCATTATTGACATATTTTGAGGTGAGAAGGGTATTTCACCTACTTTACCAGGCAATAATTCATTATTAACCTAGGTCAATTACGTTAGTACTGTGACTGTGAGGATTATATTATCTTTGACTGTGACTCACCTTTCCATTCTGAAATCCATGCCCGATCCCGCAAAAAATAGATATGGATGTATCAAAACGCAAATAGGTTTTAAATATAATGTATAGTTGTGTAGAAGTAGCAAACAAATAGTATATAAATCAGGAAACATTGGCTATTTTGAAATTAATTACTGACTGTAGGCCATACTGTAGGGCCTATTGGCTTATAGTGCTCTGTGATAGGCAACCAATCATACCGTTGCCTAGCAACGCATTTGACATGTCAACAAACAGCTGTCACAATAAATAACAAACATGACGCTCTATTTTGAAAACGCAGTGAATTTTCCGGAAAGCGGTGCTATTTCCACTAATGAGGAATGGCACCCGAACGCGCCTCTACTAGCCGTCGCGAGCTACTCTCCGGAAAAAGGCGGTTTCGTCACTATTTTCGACGATTTGGTGAGTTAACCTGCAAATACATTTTAGGCTTTAATAACCATCGGGAATTTTATTAGGGCGAGCCTTTACGGGATGTGAATTTTCCGTGCCACGCAGTCTCTCAAGTGACTGCCCTGGCTTGGCACCCGGAACGGAATATATTAGCAACAGGTTGGGAGAATGGAGAACTCAGAGTATGGACTGGCACCGAAAAAGAGTTTGTTCTGGTTAATGGGCCCCATAAGGCACCTGTTACCCTGCTTGAGTTCAGTGAGAAGGGAGGTAGACTTGTTAGTTGTGATGCTGTAAGTACACCATTACATTGATTTTGTAAGAACCATCACGTTATTCACTGTTTAGAACTAACAAGATGCCATCATCAATATTACTAATGAGCAATTTTAACCATTTGTGCATAGCTAAATATTGTTGTTTCAAAAACAGGATGAGTTGGGAGAGGGCTTTGGTTAGCAGTGGTTAAAAATATAGTGTGAATATAGTTTATTAAAATAAGACTGATTAATAAAATTCCCATACACCATATGGACCAAATTTAAAATAAATAATAATAAATGAGAAAAATTAGGACCTTTTAGAAAGAGGGAAGATATTTTAGCCAAAAGGAGGAAAAAAAGGAAAAAAATACCTTTATTTGGCATGATGTTCAAAAAATACACTCCTCCCTCAATACACAATGCACACACATCTAGAGCAAGAAACAAAAAAATCCATAACAATAAAAAAAATAACACTCTGCACAATACAAATTAAGAGAATATAAGAATATCCATCCAAACGAAGGATTGTCCTCCCAAAATGAGGATATTTGGCAAAACTAATTTGCCTTATAAGGCACCTTACACGATCAATATTACTGTCAATATTTTAGAATAATGACAGTATTACTGTACGATAATATGTTTAAAATGTTCATTATTCTTAAATGTTGTCAGTATTACTCATCGTGTGAGGTATAGTAATGATGTAATGAAGAGAATACTGATCTTTATCGGGATAATTGATTACTTGATAAATATAAAAGGAGGATTGAAGCAAATATTGACGGTACTAGGATTGACAGTAGTATTGACCGTGTAAGGTGCCTTTATGATAATCATTTTGAGATTATTAAGAATGAGAAGATTTTCAACTGGAATACTATTTGACTGCTAGGTAGTTTGACTTCTTGAGAAAATATATGACGATATTTGTCAATATTTGTATTTCTGTTTCATTTGTATTCGTTTGTGCATAATTAAATTTTAAACTTTATATAAAATTAAACTAGGCAACCCAAGTTACACCAACTGTTGTTTATTTTTGTGTTGACATTTGAAAATATTTGACGATATTTAACAATATTAGACGAGATTTGACTATATTTCACAATATTTGACAACGATTGACAATATTTCATCATATTTCACCATCTTTGAGAATATTTGACAGTATTATACGATATTTTTGACAAATTAGAAGATATTTGACAATATTTGACGATATGTGATAATATATGACTATATTGGACAAGATTATTACGCCATATTGCTTCTCACTTACCCCCACTCCTATTCTATCACCTAAGTTTCCAGCAAATTCACTATGTCCTGCGTAACTGTCCACCCTTCTAGTTCATTTCACCATATTCTCCCCACATGTTTGTTCTTAGTCCAGCTATGTTCTTAAATTCCACCCTGAGTTCGCCGTGCGCCTCCTTCTTTCTGCTAGCTACTTTTGCCTCACCGATCTCAACCCCTGCAGTCATTTTTATTAGACAGTCCCCCTGCCATATGCACCACACACCCGCAATCTTTATTTTTCGATAGCCCACCCTTAATTCTACCCCTGTATGCCTTACTTCCTTTGTTCTTTGTATGAGTTTCCTCTGTACATCTCTCTCCACTAAAGTCAGGTCGTCGTTAATATATATGTTGGTGCCCTCAAGTTAATCTTTGCTTGCATTAAACTCCAGCGTGACCCTTATGGTCATTTTCCCCCAATTTGACTGCCTTTCTCATATGGATCTTTAGGCCCAATTTACACATAGGAGGCGAAGGCGCGGTGCCGGCGCGGCGAGAGGCACGACGCTTTCACGCCCCCTCTATATAAACATACGGTGAAATTCTCGCTTAGGTGACGAGGCGCAGGCATTTGCTTCGTGCCTCTCGCCATAGACAATGTAGTGCCGGCACCGCGTCTTAGCCTCTTCGCCTGAGACACGGTGGCTGCGAGGCGAGAGGCACAACTCTTCCACGCCTTCTCTATGTAAACATATGGTGCAATGTCCACCCCTTCACTGCATATGGACATCACAATTGCCTGTGTGACGTCGCGCCTGCAGCTCGCCTACACCGCGCCTCCGCCCGACGCCGCTGTGAGGTGGGATAGAATTTTGACACCTGTGCCTCACCATCACCACTAGGTGTTAGGGGCACGGGTAGTGCCTGATTCATCACCCCGCGTTCTGCCCGGGGCGCCTACTGGCTAAACCAAAAACTCACGTTCTGTCCACCTGACCGCCTCCAGGCATACTAGTCGCACTAGAGCCGTCTCTCCTTAGTTCATCGTTCTTGTCTTTAGCTCTGTGCTCTGTAGTCATCGATGGGTTTTGTCTCGTACTACCCTTGCATCCGAGGCAGTATTTTTCCCGCCTTACAGTTGCCGCAAATTTGGCAACTGCTTCCCAGTTCTCGTTCGTCTCTATCATTAGTGTCGCCATCCGGCTCGGTGTCGGTCCGTCTTCCCCCAGCTCCAGCCTAAAGGTGGCGGTACCACCGGTGGCAGGTGTAGATGCTGTGGTGCGGGTCATCTGTGTATGGGCAGTGTCTACATCTCGGCGTCCTAGCCTTTGCGATTTTATTGATGTAATACTAGAAGACGACGTGTGCCGGCAGTCCTGGCACCAACCTGGGGTCCATCCGTCCATGGCCAACCAGCACATAAGCGGCGTCGGACGCAGGCGCGGTGTAGACGAGGCGCAGGCGCGACGTCGCACAGGCGATTGTGATGTCCATATGCAGTGAAGGGGTGGACATTGCACCTTATGTTTACATAAAGGCGGCGTGGAATAATTTCTCCTCTTCGCCTACCGTGTCTTAGGCGAAGAGGCGAAAACGCGGTGCGGGCGCGGCGAGAGGCACGAGGCAAATGCCCGCGCCTCTTCATCTAAGTAAACATTGCACCACATGTTTATGTAGAGGGGGTTTGAAGCGTCGTGCCTCTCGCAGCGCCGGGACCGCGTCTTCGTCTAAGACACAGTAGGCGAAGAGGCGAGAGGCATATCACTTCCACGCCTCCTCTATGTAAACATAAGGTGCAATGTCCACCCCTTTACTGCATATGGACATCACAATCGCCTGTGCGACGTCGCGCCTGCGCCCGACGCAGCTTATGTGTGAATTGGACCTAAGCTCCAGTAATTCGGAGCATACTGATGCGCAACGCCCTCCTTATTTTGCACACGTTCGTTGTCATCCATATTGCGGCGAACCACACCGGTGAGGCGTCGATAATGTGGGCGCGCGTCACTTGTGGCCAGGAGCCTCCTTTTCTGCACGCCCAGGCCCCCGATGTTTAGCAGTAATCGTACTAAAGCTGTCTCTCCGGGCTGCGTTCTGCGCTGCAGCTATTACCTGCGCGCTATGGTTTCGGTTAGGCTCCAGAAGCGTCCTGATGTATTTAATTATCCTGAAGATGGTGTATATCTCCCCCATCATTTGCAGCCCCCTGGACTTCTACCCCCTGGTGGAGAGCACGGCGACTTCGGTCTTGGCGGCGGCTACTCTCAGCCCGATACCCGTCATCCAACTTGCCGCCCACTCTACTGCCATTATCAGGTTGTCATTGGTTTGCGCTAGGTCCTTCCCGCCGGCGACTACTGCTAAATCATCCGTAAAGGCTACTGTGGTGACGTCTGGCCAATCATCGAAAGCAATGTTCCTCAGGAGGGGTCCTAGGACTAACCCCTGGAGAACCCCTCCTGTCACCTCGTATCTATCATTGTCATTGCTGCCCTCATAGTACCTTTCTCCCGCAGTGGCTTGGGGATGCTCCTCCGCATTATTGTGGCCGTTCTCGCTTCCCAAGGCAGGGTATTGAATGCGTTGGATACGTCTAACTTGGCCATTAGGCAGTACTTCCTCCGGTATTATCGAGGACCTCCAACAGCCGGTCCACTATCAGGCGCCCCACCACCTTGGCTACTCCATTAAGCAAGCAAATTGGACGGCATGACCTCGGTTTGGATCGCAGCTTCCCCGATTTCGGCAATAAGGCCGACCTTGCCGACTTCCGTTCTGTAGGGAAGGAGCCTTCCTCACGGCTTTTTGCTATTCGTGCAGGCAGCGGTTTGATCGCCGTGGCTGCCTCTCTGAGGATCTCATTTGGCAGCGTATCGGGGCCTTGGCTTCTGGCAATTTGGCTATTATCTGTCCCCTCTTCCCCGATTTCGGCTGTAAGGCCAACCTTGCCGATTTCCGTCTTGTAGGGAAGGAGCCTTCCTCTAGGCTTCTTGCTACTCGTGTAAGCAGCGGTGTGATCACCGGGGCTGCCTCCCTGATGATCTCATTTGGCAGCGTATCGGGGCCTTGGCTCCTGGCAATTTGGCTATTATCTGCCTCATTTGTCTCCCTTCCCATTGGTCTATTGGTTCGTCCGGTGTTTATTATTTTCCTTGTCCTCCGTGCTGGACGTAAGGTTGGTCGAGAATAGGGCCTCCACTACCGCCATTACCTTTTCGACCACTTTCAAGCCACTGCTGGCGTATGCGTCTCTTTCTCTGCCTATAGTGCTGGCAACTAGCACTACAGGTGTGGACCTACAGTTTAGCGTGGATTCCCAACCACTTGAGTACGTTTAGATGAGAATATCATCTACTCCGGACCAGAGATAGGTGTTAGCCATGAAACCCCACGCTGGCCAAGTGGGTTGGGGAATGGGGCGCGCGTGCAAGATGAAAAGTATTTCGCTTTGTGAGATTTGAACTCACGATCTTTAGCGCAGCAGTCCGATACCCTACCATTACGCTGCCCCCACTACCTACCGCAATTACTGCCCATTTATCTCCACTCTTATTGATTATTCTCTTTCTTAATATTTCCACCCAACTTCCTGTTTGATTTTTTTCACCTTCTGTTCCAGTTCTTCTACCACCTCTCACATTCGTATTAGGGCCTCCATACATACCCTCCTTCATCTGCTCCGGTGTCACCTTACCCATTTTCTTTTTCTTTCTTATTTGTAATCTAGCGTCCGCACGCACTTTCCAGCCCGCGGCTCGCGCTCCTAACAAAATTCTAACTTTTTAGACAGGCTCCCTTGTGGGCTGGAAGGTGGACTCCCGCGGCGAAGTGGTGACGGCCTTCCACCACGACCTGAAAGAGTCCATAACCCACCTCACGTTCAGGTTGACGATCAAAAGTCAACCCGAGTACGATGTGGAAGGTTTGGCGAAGGCGGCGGTCGCTGGTGACGAGCACGCCTTAGACTTGTTCAGCAACTGGCGGCCAAAAACCACCGCACGTAAATTTCGCGTGCAAGATGGTTCGGACAACTTGTGCTTTTTCGTCGGCACACAAATTGGTATGTAATAGTATATGGTATTATACAGGTTGAAATTTTGAAATATCTCGAAAAATACGTACTCTACGGAAAAAACGTACCGTAAAATGAGGTTACTTTGCACCATTTTTCAGGTTTTTTGTCTTTGAATTGAATAGAAATATTTTTTGAAGCGCGTTAAAAATATGGGACTTGTTGCATTTTGTTCTTTAGTGTTATTAGTTGCTATTTAATATAAAATATATGTAATGTGAGTAATTTATTATGCAATATTTATTATATAAATTTGGTGCAAAGTTACCCCTTTGAGTAGGATACTTTGCATCATCACATCATTTTGTTCGAAACTCCGTTGTATATAGGAAAGATGCGAAGTTAAAAACATAAATCAATAGAGCACACAAAATTTATTCATGGAACTGATTTTTTCTTCAAAAAACATAAACGACACATTGCAAATTAATTATTTACAGCCAACCCAACTTTTCCATTTCTGGAATTCGATACAATCCTCTTCTATTTACCATGGTAG
Source organism: Lordithon lunulatus (assembly GCA_963942505.1). Taxonomy (NCBI): domain Eukaryota; kingdom Metazoa; phylum Arthropoda; class Insecta; order Coleoptera; family Staphylinidae; genus Lordithon; species Lordithon lunulatus. The sequence continues at coordinate 43,625,575 of OZ012673.1, forward strand.
AGGGGTTTATGTTGTCAAATACATGCTCCCTATCATAGTATGAAACATCTGGATTTTCAGGCAATTTTCACGACTTGATAGATTTAACCATAGAAGAAATTACAACTCCAATGATATTATTTTACCAGAAAACAATTTCCCTTCGTATTTGAAAATCATGTATTCTCCTACAACTCTCTTTGCGGCAATTATGCCAAGAGCATCTGTTAGAGATTTCGTACCTTCCATCATTGCAGCTTTTTCTTCCTTTTCCATTTCTTTTACCATTTGCTCCGAGTATGTTTGAAAATTGGGATATTCTTCATCTGAAGAGTCCTGCAATACTGGATCATCAGTGTCATCATCCCGCTGGATTCGCTTTGTCTTTTCTGATATATCCTATTGCCTTTCTTCTGTCTTTTATATATTTTGTGAATTAAAAAAAAAATGTTTCACCAGTTTTAACACAGTTTGACGTTGGTGCAAAGTCTCCCCATATTGTGGTGCAAAGTTACCCCACGTGTTAAAAATGTTAACAAGTACTTACCAGGTGATTTTAAATATAAACTAATTATCAAAATATATAGCCAAAGATGTGTAACTGGTACTAAAATGGTGACTTATCTGATAGTATTACACACGAATCGGTGGAACACGCAATTCTTCAACACTAAACAAAACTGCAACAGATTGGTGTCATAAGCAAGTCCCGTAAAGTTAGGTTTTGATGTAGAAATCTCCTAATCACTCTCTCACAAGATCTACAGATGACACTTCCATCTTGTGATTAACATGTTGCGCAGTTAAATTAGAAACTACACATATGGCTCAACGATGAATCTTTTTCGGACGTTGGTGCAAAGTTACCCCACGCGGTGCAAAGTAACCTCGTTTTACGGTAATCAAAATTCCGAGTAGGAATTACATTAGCTTTCAAATTGGTTCCCTCCTACCAGGGACTGGGGGTGGGAGGTGGTAACTTTAAAATCTCAAATGGGAACTCTATTTCTATCTATATCTATATCTATTTTTTATTGCGGTTTCGGATTCTCTGGCTAAAAGTACGAAGGATTTAAAACAAGTGTGAACCCATCTCTTTATCTACATATCTAGATATCGATCTTATCAGTGTAGCTCAGCTAGTGAGAATGAATTCACACAATATCTCGAGTGGTTTTATACAAAAATAATACAACTAACCCCCTAGGAGGAAAGTTAAACGACATCTGGCGGCATCACATCAATTAGCAATGCACGCCCATATGGTAATAACCGTCAACATGCTAATGACATCAGGATCACCGGGTAGTGCCCTCTATGGAATAATATTCCAATAGAGTGTTGTGAGATATCAGCACAAGCCCAATCTTATAAAACATTTATAAGTGTGAATCCACCTCGTAGCAATCTACATATCTAGATTTCGATCTTATAAGATCTTATCAGTGTAACTCAGCTAGTGAGGATGAATTCACACAATATCTCGGTGATCCTGATGGCATGAGCATGTTGACGGTTATTACCATATGGGTGTGCATTGCTAATTGCTGTGGTGCCGTCAGATGGCGTTTAACTTTCCTCTTATTGGGGAAGGATTTGTCCGAAACATTTTTTTTTTTATTTATGGTATAATGGGAAATTTCCCTTTTTGTGGGCTTGTTCTGTTGGAAATTAAAATTAATTTGACGTTTTGCCGATTACAGGGCAAAACGTCAAATCCTGATTTCAAAGGCCATTTTCTCGATTAGTGAGACTACTTTTGGTATCTTTGAGGCAAATTTTGTAGAAAATAACTGACATACTTTTAGTCCAGTTATCAGACTGTTATTTTCTAGTCGTTTATTATTCATACAAAAACAGCTTTTGTTTATCACACTGGAGCTGTTCCGTGCTATTCTTTCTCGTATTAGAACAGTTCCCGAGCGATACACTAAACCAGCTTTTAGTTGATAACTATTCTGGATAGTACAATTCATAGTGCACATCACTATTTGAGGCCCAATATAAAGTTATTTATTTTTGATGACAGGTTCTATTTACTACATCAATCACGGCGGTGCATGTACGGAGGTGCTCAACACCGAGGGTATACCCCTGTCGCAAATTATGTACCACCACAGCTCCGACTCGGTTATTGTCATGATGGAGGGATTGACCATCGGGCATTTTCGGGTTGACTTTCAAGGCCATCTCTCCGAGCTGGTTAAAGTTAAAATGAGCGGGCGCGTGCATGGCGTACGAGGCACCCTGAATCAAGGGCTGGTATGGGCTGGTGGGACGTCACTAGCTATTCTAACAGGTAATTAACGAGTAATTATAAGTAAATTTATTTCATAAGTCCGAAAATGGTTAACCACCCCAAATATAGGATGGAGCGGTACATTTTGAAAATTAAATAATAAATAGTTCAACATTTTAAAACCAATGTTTTTTATGTTTCTCTTGTAGTAGTATAGAGGAAATTTGAAAATATATGTTCTTAATAAGTGTATCAGGCAACTATCGTCCTTCTAGTCATTGAAGGACGACATTCGCCTGAAATTAAAATTAATTAATCGAACTGAAATATCTTAAATTGTGATTTAATATTAATTCATTCGAACTGGGTATTGGGGAGTCTAAGTTCAATCACCAGCGGGGAGCGAATTTTCGCGAATCACCTTTCACAATTTTTCAGAGGTGTTTTGTGAAGTTAAGGTAAATACCGGGTGATTAAACTCCTCTTAGCTTCTCTTAGCGGAAAAGCTTCACGGCTCTATAAAGATAGAAGTTTTTTTTTATTAATTCATTTGAAAAGCCGTGTGGGACTCACACCAGTTATTTTTCTTCATTTCAGTCAGAATCTCTTCTTTTATTTATTCTGCGTTTCCTCTTAGGATTTGAGTATGCCAGGTAACTATATTCATAGGCCTTTTTCGTATCATTTTCGGTTGTTTTTCTACAGTCCTCTCGGAAAGGACTGTAGAACCTACAACGTGGTATTTTTGACCGGTGTGAAGATAGCCTCTAAGATCCCAACCTCTATACCGTGCAGCGCCGCGGGACTGCGCGTACGGTGGCTTGTTTGCGAGTCTATACTGACCAATTGGGGTGACCAATAAAATTCAAATTTTGAGGAATTCTTTATTTATGTCTTGCCGACCATAATATCATAATACCATAACTTATCCCCTATGATCCCAGCCTCTATACCGCGCGGCGCCGTGGGTCCACGCGCACGGCAGATTGTTTGCGGGTCTGTACTGACCAATTGGGGTGACCAATAAAATCCAAATTTTGAGGAATTCTTTATTAATGTCTTGCCGATCATAATATATATATATATCTAAAAAAACTTAAATAATTTTTATAGGCGTTTTTGTATAATATATGGTTTAACGTAAATTATTATTTTTGACCAAGACGCGCAATCTACATCGATTTGAAAAAAATTGCTTAATGTTTATAACAATATGATAAAGTAAAATGGAAAGTCTGTATACCAACGTATTTGTTTTTCTATTTCTTTTTTAAATTTTAAACTTTTACGCTCATATCTGGATAATCCGATTTTAGAAGCTGAGTCGAAAAAAAAAATAATGCAACATATTTTGTTTAAGATTTTTACTGATCTTAGCACAAAACAAATCAATGTATCAGATGACCAAAGGAAATTGAAAAATTTTGATTCTAAGTATTTTTTTCTCGCCGACTAAATCGAACATATTTCATTATTATCGACTCTGCCTCTAACATCGGATTATCGAGATAGGAAAGTAAAAGTTCAAAATAAAAATAAAAAAATAGAAAAACAAATACGTAGGAACAGAGACTTTCCATTTTACATTGAACTATGAATAATAGAATAATAACAAACAACAAAATTTGCTGGAATTGCTATACTTTTTTTTGAAGTACCTTACTGTTATAAATCACATAGTCACCATTAAAACGATTTTTTTTTTGGCATTTACTGGGAATGTCACAATGTGTATTAGTTGGCATACTTTTATAAACAATTTATAATTTTCTGAAAACAATATTAATATTGAAATAAGTTAACAAATAGTTTCGACAAAAACAGTTACAATCAAAATTTTCAAATTTTCTTCGACCATCTGGTGCACTGATATGTTTTGAACCAGCAAAAAAGTTGAACAAAATATGTTGCATTATTTTTTTATCGACAGCCTCTAAAATCGGATTATCCAGATATGACGTAAAAGTTTAAAATTTAAAAAAAAATAGAAAAACAAATACGTTGGTATACAGACTTTCTATTTTACTTTATCATATTGTTATAAACATTAAGCAATTTTTTTCAAATCCATGAACATTGCGCGTCATGGTCAAAAATAATAATAATGATATACAAGTTAGTCGCCGAAAAAAAAATACATAGAATCAAAATTTTCCATTTTTCTTCGGCCATCTGGTACACTGATATGTTTTGTGCTAGAATCAGTAAAAAAAAATTAAAATAATATGTTGCATTATTTTTTTATCGACTTAGCCTCTAAAATCGGATTATCCAGATAAGAGCGTAAAAGTTTAAAATTTAAAAAAACATAGAAAAACAAATACGTTGGTATACAGACTTTCCATGTTCCTTTATCATATTGTTATAAACATTAAGCATTTTTTTTTCAAATCCATGAACATTGCGCGTCATGGTCAAAAATAATAATAATGATATACAAGTTAGTCGCCGAAAAAAAAATACATAGAATCAAAATTTTCCATTTTTCTTCGGCCATCTGGTACACTGATATGTTTTGTGCTAGGATCAGTAAAAAAATGAAAAAAAATATGTTGCATTATTTTTTTATCGACTCAGCCTCTAAAATCGGATTATCCAGATATGAGCGTAACAGTTTAAAATTAAAAAAAAAAAAGAAAAACAAATACGTTTGTATACAGACTTTCCATTTTACTTTATCATATTGTTATAAACATTAAGCAATTTTTTTCAAATCCATGAACATTGCGCGTCATGGTCAAAAATAATAATTTACATTACAATATATATTATATAAAAACGCCTATAAAAATTATTTAAAAAAATGTAGATATATATATTATGGTCGGCAAGACATAAATAAAGAATTCCTCATTCAATTTGAATTTTATTGGTCACCCCAATTGGTCAATAGACCGGCAAACAATCCACCGTGCGCGCAGTCACGCGGCGCCGCGCGGTATAGAGGCTGGGATCTAGAGGCTATCTTCACACCGGTGTATTTTTGGTGGATTCTTGTTTTTACTAGTGTGGGTTATTGGCTTGACGACTAAACGCCATACCTGGAGGGCCAGGAAAATATTTTCGTATCGTCCTTCCAAATTTCGGGAATCAATCCTTCCTTTTGGTAGTCCATTCGCTCTTCTGGCCATTAAAATAGTTGACTGCTACTGACCGTTGGCCGCATTTCACCACGTAGGCTGGGCCCTAACCGGATACTATCAGTCGAGGCTAGCTGAACCCAGGTTTTTTTTATAGAGGTTGTTACTCCTTCCATTTCATCCGGGCTTGGGACCGGCAATGGCGAAGTTAAACATGTGGAACGCTTTACGATTTTGGGTTTCATCCTTATTCCTTGCGCAGAATAAACATATTTTATACAAATTAATTCTGTACAACTCTCAATTAAGAACTTGTTAATAAGTATATGAATTTGTTTTCTTTTTAAATATAGTAATGTAGACATATTTTGATTTATAAATTTTTTTTTTGCATTTTTTGGTTTTTAGACCATAATATTTTGATGTTTAAAGCTACTAAAGATGACACAAAAAAGTATGGTGAATTTCAAGCCCGGCAAACGGCTCTTTGGATGTTTTCTGCTATCTCTTCCCGTTTCCTCGCAAAACGCAAAACAAAAACCTTTTCACGGTTTTTCAGTCGTAGCTTTTTTCCTTTTAACCTTCCGGCACTCGCGCCCATTCTCATAGACCTGGAGCATATATATGATCCGTGTGTATGAGACTGGGCGCGAGTGCCGGAAGGTTAAAGCTAGAAAGAGACTTAAATTGCAAAGTTAAAGAGAATTTCAACGTCGATAAACGGTTCTTCGATTTCCTACTGTTTCCCGCAAAATGCAACGAAAAAAAATGAAATATGTGATATGTCTACATTTTATCATTTTTTCGTCCATTTTGGTTAATCTTATTATACTTATTTGTATTATGTATTGAGCAAATAGAAACAAATTTGCTCAATACATAATACAAATAAGTATAATAAGATTAACCAAAATGGACGAAAAAATGATAAAATGTAGACATATCACATATTTCATTTTTTTCGTTGCATTTCGTTGCGAATATTGCTTGCACTAAAAGTATGAAACAGTGCGTTGTCTTTGTTTATAGGCGACTTAACTGTAAGAGTTTGGGATATCGAAACAAACGACAACTACGTGCTACCGACGAGTCTAAAAAACTATGGCACTAGTGACGAGTTGAGCAAACAAATCAACGAAATGTTCACTTGCATTGCATACTGCAAAATCAATCAAACCCTGTGTGCGGGCACCAACGCCGGCCGGATATATTTTTGGGTGCGCAAAACGACTCGGATTAATGTGAAAGAACCTGAGGATGCCTGGGAGCTGGAGAATATCACCAGTGTCAGTGGTACAGTTAAACAAGTGCACTGGGGCTCAGTTCATCTCAGATCACCACTTTTAAGTGTTAATTGCGTGACTAGGGTTTACATAATGAAGGAGCAAGCGCTGTCGGTGGCTTTTTGTGAAAAAGTGTGGGCTACCCAGAAGAATGCTTCACAGGTTCTGGTTGAGAATGGGGATGATGGTACTGTTTTAAATCTGGAGATTCAGGTGAGGATAAGAGTTATTTTTGAAATAGTCGTTTCTGAACAATTGTTCCCGGTTCGAGTAATCTCTGTGGCCACCGCGCTGCGACTTTTCTATGGGGGTACCTCAAGGACGAGGTTTTCAAACATCTTCCTCGGTCTTTGGACCAACTAAAGTAGGCCATTAAAAAAAAATTGCCCGACATGTTAGTGAACGTAATGAAAAACTTCAAAACATGTCTTGAAAAATTAATTGACCGTCATGGCCACCGTTTGGGCGGTATAATTAGGTTTAAAAATTATATCGTTAATAAAGCATTATTATTATCACCAAAAACTGTTTACTTCTTAGACGTAAATATAAGAAAGTTTTTTGATATCAAAAACTTCAAAACACGTCTCGAAAAATGAATTGACCGTCAATGCCACCGTTTGCCTTGACGGTCAATTCATTTTTCGAGACGTGTTTTGGTATCAAAAAACTTTCTTATATTTACGCCTAAGAAGTTACAGTTACAGTTTTTGGCGATAATAATAATAATAATGCTTTATTGACGGAAAACTCCATTTCAAAATCAATTACAAACAAACTTTAAAAATTAATTGACCGTCAACGCCACCGTTTACCTTGACGGTCAATTCATTTTTCGAGACGTGTTTTGGTATCAAAAAACTTTCTTATATTTATGTCTAAGAAGTTACAGTTACAGTTTTTGGCGATAATAAGTATAATAATTTATTGACGGAAAACTCCATTTCAAAATCAATTACAAACAAATTTTAAAACTAAAACTAAAAATGTGATTTTATAAGAAACCTAAATATACCTCGTACCATTCTTTTTCAATCCACCTTTTAAATATGTGAGTTATTTCTGCCGCATCCTGTATTATATACGGGCATAGTTTCTTTGAATTTTGTTTGTGATTGTTTATAGGTCTCCGATTTATCAATAAACGAAGACTATCTCGCTGCAACAAACGGCCGTACAGTCGCCCTGTACAAAATAACAAGCAAGCCCAAAAACCGTCCAGAAACAACAGAGAAATCCTTAAACCTGACCGAACTCAGTTCATTCAGTTGCGAAAACGAGCGAATCCTGTTGCACACAAAAGATCTGATTGCAATGTTTGTAAACGGTATAACAATATATACATTTAATGGCACCGTGCTTTGTACCATTCCGATCGTTTCGAATGAAGGCGAGCCGATTGGAATGGACTTATGCGGTAGCAACCTGACTGTATTTACAATGGATGGTTTTCTGAAGATATACGACCTATCGGAGCGCGACCCGAAAAGTTTAACGGCCAGCAAAAATATGTATGATGCCTGTAGTGATTTCGGGGAGATTATTCAAGCGCGTTGTAACAGTAACGGGAGTAAAGTTGTGCTTACAATAGCCGCTTCAAATTTGATACCGGATGGAAGGTTGTATGTTTGGGATGTGGAAGGTGATAGTTTGGTTTCGTACGATTTTCGCAAGGATAGGAATTTGAGCGTGGATGAGGAGGATCAAGGGGAGAGTAGTAGTGCGTTTGATACCATTTGTACTAATAGGGTACCGTTGAGTTGTTTCTGGGATGTTGATGATGCGCGGCTGTTGGTGTGCAATGCTCGCAAGTTGCGGGTGTCCTATGTCGATCGACAGTTTGAGAAGAATTTTGGAAAACCTAAGAAAGGTTAGTCAATCTTATATTTAGGTAGTAGATATTTTAAGCCTGATAACTATACAATAAAGATCATCATACTGTTCTGCTTCGTCCGACTAAGGCCGCTTTTGTATACCGTTCGGGAGGTGCTCAGGGCTGTTCTAATACGAGAAGAACAACCCGTAACGGCTGCTCTAGTCAGACGAAGCAAAATAGTATGGTGATCTTATCTTTATTGGATAAAAAAAACAATACAATAAAGATAATAGATTTTTAAGGCGTCTACTTTGTGATAATTCATTTTAAAGGATAAATAAAACGACTTTTTACTTTGTTTTTTTATCACACTTCAGTTACACTTTGCAACTAGTTTCGGCTAAGCTCTAGCCATTTTCGAGCTCCTCCGATGACTCGAAAATGGCTGGAGCTTAGCCGAAACTAGTTAACTAGTAAGTGTAACTGTTGTGTAATAAAAAACAAAGTAAAAAATCGTTTTATTTATCCTTTAAAATGAATTATCATAAAGTAGACGCCTTAACAATCCATTATCTTTATTGTATTGTTTAGGATGGTAAGCTGAATTGTGTCTTGTAATAATCATCATTTACAAAATCATATAAATACAATATTAAATAATAATATTGATATTTGTCTATTTGTAAAATTTTATTTTAAGAGAGTAAATCCTTGGAGAATGAGGAGCAGGTCATTGTAACAATGTTTTATTCCCCGGATCGGGGTGTTTGTGTACAAGATATTAGAGCGACGAAGCCGGACTCACGTCTTCTTGGTGTCGCCACCCCATATATTGCTGTTTTAAACAAGTTGTCCATCAGTCGTGAAGTTATGAATGATTTCTCTGGACTGGAGACGTGCAATAAGGCTACTAAGGACGCCGTATTGGATTTCAGCTACAATTTAAGTCTAGGTGAGTGAGTTTCATAGTGGTATCCACTCAGGGCTGCTCCTGGCGAGGGGCAAACACGGGCGTCACCCATGGGCGGCCGCGGGAATTGGGGTGGGTTATTTCCATTTTACATTCGGGAACTTGCTAGAGCAACAAAAATAGCAGCAGATATTAAACAGTAATAAATGTAGTAGTACTAGGTAGTGAATTGGGCCTTACCGCGCACCCAGGGGGCGGTATCGCTCACTTTGGAAACCCTGGTTTAAAGCTACCCCTAGCGTATTTGGTATACAAAAATTTCCATACCTCATTTTTGATACCTGGAACCTCAAAGGTGCGGAGACACTTAATTGCGTAACTAAATATATACATATTAATTGGAAGAAACATCCCCAAACATAAGAAACTATAAATAATTTCGGCACAAAAACCATGCTTTAACTTCATTATCAAATCAAATATATCCATAGGCAATATGGACGCTGCTTTTAAGGCAATAAAACTAGTCCAAAGCACAGGCGTCTGGAACAGCTTAGCCCGAATGTGCGTGAAAACACGCCGTTTGGACGTTGCGGGCGTTTGTTTGGGGCACATGGGAAACGCTAGAGCGGCTAAGCTTCTGCGGCAAGCTTTGACCAACAATGATTTGCCCATTGAGGCAAAACTTGCGGTTCTTGCGGTGCAATTAGGTATGCTGGAAGAAGCTGAGCAATTGTATATCCAGTGTGAGCGCTATGATCTTTTAAACAAGCTCAATCAGGATAGGAATAAAATGGATGCGGCTATTAATATAGCGCAAACAAAGGATCGAATTCATTTGAGAAATACGGAGCACGCTTGGGCTAGGGCTTTGGAGCAGCAGGGTAATTATAGGGAGGCGGTGGCGCACTATGAAAAAGCTAACACGCATCGGTATGATGTGCCTAGGATGCTCATGGAGCAACATGAGCAACTTCAAGCGTATATGTCTAAGACCAACGACCCGTAAGTATAACTTGTACTAATATCAGTTATAGTAGTAGATACTCTATTTTTAAAATATCTGGTGTGGGCACCACACGACTTTCCGAATTTACATGACCTATTTTAATTTTTTAACATTTTTAACATTTTCTACTTTTTAACATTTTTGATAAATATTTGACATTTTGGCATTGTGACATTTTGTCATTCGGAAATTTTGGCAATATCTCATTTTGAAATGTTTATATTTTGACATTTCCACGTTTTGATAATTTGGCATTTTGACTTCTTCCCGAATTTTTCCACGTTTTCTATCTTTTTATAACATTTTCCCACATATTCCAGCTTTTTCCCACATGTTCACACATTTTCAACATTTTTAATATCTTCTACTTTTTAGCATTTTCTACTTTTTAACATTTTCGATAAATATTTGACATTATGACATTTTGGCATTGTGATATTTTGTCATTCGGACATTTTGGCATTTTGAAATGTTGATATTTTGACTTTTCCACGTTTTGATGATTTGGCATTTTGACTTTTTACCAATTTTTTTCACGTATTCTCTCTTTTTATAACATTTTCCCACATTTTCCAGCATTTTCCCACATGTTCACACATTTTCTCATATGTTCCCACATTTCCTCACATTTTTACGTGTTGATTTTCATTACGGCAGTTAACCTTTTTCCCTAATTCCCCATGCGATTTACTTATAGTCCATTAAACACCGATGACGTCACTTGTTACTGCGCGATCGTTCCTTTTTTGCTACAACCACGCCCAATTATGCCCATGAAATCTGTTTTATTGAGTTTTCTTCTCCGATGTTGCTCAGATTTTCACTGGATAGTCCCAGGCAGCGTTCTCAGCTAATTACCAAATTTGGTCGCAATCCGTTGTGCCGTTTTCCCTACCCATGCATAAGTATGTCTGTCTGTGAACAAAATTTCGATGCGATGTCTGTATGTTACATCGCAAAAATCGGGTTTGTTTCGACTATTTTAGGCATAAAACGTAACGAAAAATGATTTATTTCTAAATCGTTCATGACAACAATACTGGTGTAGTTTTTTTCTCCGGAAAGTTATCGAATATTTCGACAATCTCAGTTAGAAAACGAGAAGACGTTTTTGATAAAACAATATATATCCGCTGGCCTTTTCTACCACAGTGTGGTGTAAAGGTTTCAATTTTCCTCTATTCTTTTATAATTCTTTTTCCTTTCTCTTCTATTTATTGCCTGTTCTTTTGCTTCCTTCCAGTGTTTTCCTTTCCTTTCTAGTAGATGTAGCTTCATCTCTATTTTTTCTTGGTCTTTGTTTTTTCTTGTTTTTGATTTTTGCTCTCCATATTCTTTTGGCTGGTGCTGTCTCTGCCATCCTAATTATGTGGCCCCGCCATCCTAATTGTCTTTCCTCGATGTACTTTATTGCCGGTGTTACATTTAGTTCTCTCCTTATATCCTCATTCCTCATTTTGTCCTTTTTGTCACTCCTCTAACTCTCCTCATATATTGATATAACAATACCTTCCTTATACATCAATGCTATGTTCGGAAAGTAAATATCTGGCGTGGGCACCACACAACTTTCCGAATTAGTTAATTATTAGAATCAATAAACAAAAAGATATTTCGGTTCGATTCACATTTTGTCTTTTTTGACTTTTATGAAATTATTTGAGATTTTTGGTATTTTTGAAATGTAGTGCTGTAATTGAAAAGTAAAAATCCAAATGGCTTTTATTGCAAATATTTTCTGCTTGTTTATACTCCGCCTATATGATTCTCAATGTAATTACAATAATAACCTACTTCGTTTTAACAATATCGATATTTTTTTTGTTTTTTTTTTTTACGCCAATTAGAACATTGATCCGAAAGATAAACTTTTTTAATAAACTTTTAGTTATTAAACCATGCTTGGCAAACAAAATGAAGAAAATTTAAAAAAATACACCATGCAAAAAGTATTGGATCAATGAATATGAAATTTTGCACACATATTTGGCATATGTTAATTTTAATATGTTCTTTTACATCGTTATTATGCCTCTCTGTAATTAGATTGTCATTGTCTGTTGAGAGTTATAATAATAAATAAATTAAATAAATAAATAAATATGGATTACCCTCGTTTTCCATGTAATTTCATTACGATTGAACTATTTTATCGACAATAATGCATTTTTTTTCAATAATGTCCTTTTTTCGTATTCATTTATTTTCCCATTAACAATTGATCGATATTTAACGTTACTCAGTTTAAATTGTAGGTAATTGTATTGCCTACAAACAACATTAACTGTTGCTTCTATCGCTGGTCTATATTTAAATATTTAGTTGAAAAAGCACGTAAAAATATCCTACTTAATATTTGATTGTACACTACTGTTGGGAAGGTCACTAAAATGATGATATCGAAAAACTAACTCGAGGGAATTTTGGCAAATTGCACTGTAGCACTTTAGTGCAATTTGCCAAACTTCCCTCGAGTTAGATTTTCGATATCATCATTTTAGTGTCCTTCCCAACAGTAGTGTACAATCAAAATATTAAGTAGGATTCTCCAAACTCTAATTCGACTGAACTATTACTTAAATGAGCAATTTATTAAGAGAAATATTCCATCATTAGTTATAAAATAAGTTAAACACACGTATGTTATGCTGAAACGCAAGTGATTCATTTTATACAATCTCCCCTCGAGAACGCACAAAAACGGCAGTAAAAACGTGCGAACAGTTTTATTGCAGTTTTTCTGGGAATAGTTTTTTCTCGGGCCGCCAGCAAGAGGATTCAATAGAACACATGCGCACAAAAAAATACGGCAATAAAAAACACGCAGGTGGTCGGCTACGTTTTTTTTTCATATCAGACATCTCGCACTCAGATGACATTGAATTGAGTGTGCATTTATTTAGGAATTAAAATTATTTAATATTTTTAATTATTTTTAATTCCTAAATACATCTAGTCTAGTCTATACTAGACTATTTAAATTCATTCGTGAGACACTGTGTAGTGATTGGTTTGATTTAATTTGTATAGTCATGCGAATACATATTAGTGGGTTATATCAGCATAGTTAGATAGATAGATATTTATGAATGTTAATATGCTGCATAAGCATATTTTTGTGAAGTTAAGATAAATACCGGGTGATTAAACTCCTCTGAGCTTCTCCCTTGACCGGCGGAAAAGCCTCACTTCTGATAACCCTATAAAGATAGAAGTTTTTTTTTTATTTTGCTTCATTGTGTCTTCTTTCACCTCAGTTTGTCTCATATTGCCTCATTTTGACTACTTATGTCTCATTTTGTGCCATTTTTGTTTAGTTTTGCCTCATTTTGTCATTACGTTGTCTTTATTTGTCTCAATTTGACTTCTTTCTCCTAATTTTTTATCATTTTTCCTACTTATGTCTCATTTTGTCCCATTTATTTATTTATTTCACATTCCAACAGAATACATTATTCCAATTACAGGCAATACAAAGATGAGGTACTTACAAAGAAGGTACTTGCAAAGAAGTTTAAACTAAAACTTAAGGTACATTATATACAAACTAAGTCAATCTTCTAAGAAGTAGGCTACGCATTTCGCTAATTGTGATGTTAAAAATATCCAGTTCATTGTTTATGAAATTAAGTCCATCTTGCATACGATTCCGCAAGGAGTGATGTCCGTACACGTTCGCAGAATAATCTGTATATAGCAGCGTACGGTCCCTAGTTACTCTATTTGGAATTTAGTTTATGAAGGGCAACATTTACTAATTTCTTTTGCACTCCTTCCAGTCTTTCAATATGACAACGATATTTGGGATTCCAAATAGGACTCGCATATTCCAGTACACTTTACACTATCGCTTTATACATAAGAAACTTTCTCATTTTGACTCATTTTGTCTTCTTTTACCTAATTTGTTCTGATACTGCCCCATTTTGCCTACTTATGACTCATTTTGCCTACTTATGACTCATTTTGCCCCATTTTGTCTAGTTTTGGCGCATTTTGTCTTTATGTTGTGTTTATTTGTCTCAATTTGACTCCTTTCTCCTCATTTTTTAAAAATCATTTTGCCTAGTTTTGCCTCATTTTGTCTTTATTTGTCTTATTTTGACTTCTTTCTCCTCATTTTTTAATCATTTTGCCTACCTATGTCTCATTTTGTCCCATTTTGTCTAGTTTTGCCTCATTATATCTTTACTTTCGCCTAATTTATTCTCATATTGCCCCATTTTGCCTACTTATGTCTCATTTTGACCCATTTTGTCTAGTTTTGCGTCATTCTATCTTTACTTTGTCTTTATTTGTCTCATACTGACTCATTTTGTCTCCTTTCGGCTAATTTTTTTCTCATATTGCCTCATTTTTCCTATTTATGTCTCAATTTGCCTCGGTTTGTCTAGTTTTTCCTCATTCTGTCTTAAATTTGTCCTTATTTTCTTTAGTTTGTCTCTAACTGAGGCAAGCAGTTTGTCTAGTTTTGCCTCAGTTTGTCTAGTTTTGCGTCATTCTGTCTTAAATTTGTCCTTATTTCTCTCATTTTTTCTCATTTTGTCTCCTTTCGCCTATTTTTTTTCTGATATTGCGTCATACTTTGTCTAATTTTATCTAGGTTTGCCTTATTTTATCTTTAATTATCTCATTTTGACTCCCTCATTTTTTTATATTGCCTCATTTTGTGCCATTTTGTATAGGTTTACGTCATTCTGTCTTTACTTTGTCTTTATATGTCTTATTTTGACTCTTTTTGTCTCTTTACGCCTCATTTTTCTTATATTGCTTTATTTTGCCTACTTATGTCTTATTTTATCTAGCCTTATGTGGCCCACTTATGTCTCCATTTTGCCTAGTTGTCTTATTTGTTTTGCCTCTGTTTGCCTCATACAGCCATTTCTCGGACACACACACACACACACACATATTTTATATATTTGAAATATGTCGACAAACGGCACATTGGATGTTTTCCACAATTTCCTATTAGTTTCCCGAAAAATACAAAAACCTATGTGAAAATGTGATTTTCATTAATTTTTCTGGTTTTTCAGCCATCACTTTTAATTTTAAAGGTAGAAAGAAAATTGCATAATTATAGAAAATTCCAATCCCGACTAATGGTCCCGAATGTTTGTCACAATTTCTTACCGTTTTTCCGAAAATATAAAAACATGTGTGAAAAATATGACGTTTGTTCATTTTCCCGGTTTTTCGGCAATAAGTTTTTTTTTATTTGTAAAGCTAGGATGATTCTTTTCCGGTTTCCCTCAAAATACAACTATCTTGTGAACAAAATTGATTATTGTTAATTTTTTCCGTTTTTAATTTTAATTTTTTAAACTAGAAGGTTGATTCAAATAGCAAAGTTATAGAGAATTATATATATATATATATATATATATATATATATATATATTTGTATTTTGCTGGAAACCGATAGGAAATTGTGAAAAACATTGAATGTGCCTTGGAATTCTCTACAAATTTGAATCATTACAAATAAAAAAGGCCAATTTTGACTTTTATTTATGGTTCATGACTAAAATATTTCAAATATATAAATTATGTGTGTACATGTGTGTGTGTGACCGAGAAATTGCTGTATGAGGCAAACAGAGGCAAAATAAGACACATTATGACAAAATGAGGTGAAATAAGACAATAACACAAAGTTATGAAAAACTAGGCGAATTTAGACAAAACTAGGCAAAATGGAGAGATAGGTGGGCAACATGAGGCAAAATGATACAAATAAAGACAAAATGAGACAAAAATTGATAAAATGAAACATAAGTAGGAAAAATGAAGCAATATAAGAAAAAATTAGGCGAAAGGAGACAAAAAAGTGTAAAAATGAGACATATAAAGGCAAAGTAAAGACAGAATGAAGTAAAACTATACACAATGGAGAAAAATGAGGCAATATAAAAAAATTAAATGAAGGACATCAAATTGAGACAAATAAAGACAAAATGAGACAAATCTAGACAAAGTATGAGGCAATATTAGACAAACGTAGGCGAAAGGAAACAAAATGAGTCAAATTGAGACAAATAAGGACTAATTCAAGACATAATGAGGTAAAACTAGACAAACTAGGGCAAAATGAAACATAAGTAGAAAAAAATAGGCAATATGAGAAAAAAATATGCGAAAGGAGACAAAATTAGTCAAAATGAGACAATTAAAGACAAAGTAAAGATAGAATGAGACAAACCTAGACAAAATAAGACATAAATAGACAAACTGATACAAAAATTAGGAGAAAGAAGTCACACTGAGACAAATAAAGACAAAGTAAAGACAAAACTAGACAAAATGGTGCAAAATGAGACATAAGTAGGAAAAATGAGGCAATATGAGAAAAAATAGGCGAAAGGAGACAAAATGAGCCAAAATTAAACAAAGTAAAGACAAAATTGGGTAAAACTAGACACAATGAGGCAAAATGATAAGTAGGGGCAATGTGAGAAAAAAATGTGGCGAAAGGAGACAAAATTAGTCAAAATGAGACAAATAAAACGAACGGAAAGATAGGGCGAGGCAAACCTAGACAAAATGAGACATAAGTAGGCAAAATAATAAAAAAAATAGGAGGTAGGAGTCAAATAGAGACAAATAAAGACAAAGTAAGGACAAAATGAGACAATAATGAACAACATGAGACATACGTACGCAAAATGAGACAAAATGAGGTGAAAGGAGACAGAATGAGGCAAAATAAGACACACAAAAAGACGAAATAAAGACACAATAAAGACAATATAAAAATAAATTAAGATAAAATAGGATGAAATAGGATGAAACAAAAAATAACAACCACAACAAATTGAACCGAATTAAATCGACTCCTCAAGTCCAACCAAATCAAATCAATCAAATTTTTGTGAAGACTTACATTTTGATTTAATTTTAATTCGTGAATTTGGAAAGAGACTAATTTAAGTACATTATATTCCTTGCCTGGAAGATGCTTCGCACCTCGAGATACAATAGTTGAATGGAATAGGCAAGGTGGCTGTACCAAGCGGGATATTCATATGCTGATACAACACACTAATATATATTCACATGTGTATAAAAAATAAATCAAACCAAACACTCCACCGTGTTTTACGAGTGAATTTAAATAGTCTATATTCAACCTAAATAAATCCACACTCAATTACTATATCATCTGAGTGCGAGATGTCTGATATGAAAAAAAACGTACCCGACCACCTGCGTGTTTTATTACCGTGTTTTTTTGTGCGCACGTGTTCTATTTAATCCTCTTGCTGACGGCCGAGAAAAAACTATTCCCAGAAAAAACTGCAATAAAACATATCTGTTCACATGTTTTTACTGCCGTTTTCTTGTGCGTTCTCGAGGGGAAATTGTTTAAAATGAATCACTTGCGTTTCAGCATAATATACGTTAATATTAATATTATTTTACCGTTTTCCCACAAAATACAAAAACCTGTGTGAAGAATGTGTATTTTACACATTTTTGCGGTAATAATCTTTTGATGTTTAAAGATAGAAGAATGATTCAAATTGAAAAGTTGTAGAGAATTTCAAGACTGAGAAAAAGTTTTCAATTATCTCCTCCCGTCTTATTTTCTTCGAAAAGTGCAAAAAGATAACAGAAAAGTTTTATTTTTTAGCATTTATTTATTTATAATGGTAGAGAGAGGATTCAAAGATATATTAGATTATTTAATTTATATATTATATTTTAGAGAGCTTCTTAAATGGTGGGGCCAGTACGTTGAGTCACAAGGCGATATGCCGACGGCTCTACAAATTTATGCGAACGCAGGCGATATATACTCGCAAGTCAGGGTGCTGTGCTTTTTGGGTGAGTGATAGACAATTATAGTCTATAAGGCACCTTACATAGTCAATAATACTGTCAGTAGTTGCTTCAATCCTCCTTTTATATTTATCAAGTAATCAATTATCCCGATAAACATCAGTGGTCTCTTCATTACCCCATTACTATACCTTACATGATAAGTAATACTGTCAATGTCTTAAAATAACGAACATTTTAAACATCGTACAGTAATACTGTCATTATTCTAAAATATTGACAGTATTATTGATCGTGTAAGGTGCCTTTATGAGTGGAATAATAATTACATTCTAATTTGAGATTTAAACAAATTTGGGCGCAATATAATTCATGCTTTAGCCTGTGACTTTTCTTCTTTAGTTAATTTAGAACGCACCTTATGTAATTTTAGGGGAAGAAAGTAGAGCGTCTGAATTGGCCAGATCTGGGAGTGACAAAGCTGCCTTTTATCATATGGCCAGACATTACGAGACAGCGGGGAATATCGAAGACGCAGTCGGATTTTTTACTAGAGCTAATGCTTACAGTAAGTTTGATTTAAGTTTAAGTCTTTTTTGACTAGTTTTGTTGTACTTCGTATAGGCAATGCTGTTCGTATATGTAAGGAAAGCAATATGGTGGAGGAATTGTGGAATATTGGCATTGTTGCTGGAAATAGAGAAAAGCTAGAGTGTGCTAGGTATTTTGAAGAAACCGGTTCACTGGATAAAGCTGTTATTTTGTATCACCGAGCGGGTAAGTAATGTCGACATTAGACTGGTAGTACGCGTCGCGTTACTGTACGCAGAATATAGTATAATGGGTATTCTGGATAGTTGGCTGGAGGGAAGCTACAGACACTTAGGCCTCAAAATGGGCCCATTGTGAAACCTCCCTTTAAGGCTGCTCACTCGTCCCACCAGTCAATTTTGCGTGCAAGCCGCAAAACTCTGGCGGGTGAGGAGCTGGGTATGGGTATTGGAATACTTTGGAGTGGGAACT
This sequence comes from Lordithon lunulatus, assembly GCA_963942505.1. NCBI lineage: Eukaryota > Metazoa > Arthropoda > Insecta > Coleoptera > Staphylinidae > Lordithon > Lordithon lunulatus. The sequence goes on from OZ012673.1 coordinate 43,644,699, forward strand.
AAATCTTGACCGTGAGAAAATTCTTCCCAAATGTAATCTATCTTAATTATCTCACCTAGCAGGTGTCATCTTCCCTGGTTTTGCATACCCCGGCCAGGGAAGATGACACCTGCCAGGAGAGATAATTAAGATAGATTACATCTGGGAAGAATTTTCTCACGGTCAAGATTTAGTTCCCACGCCAAAGTATTCCAATACCTACTATACTATATTCTGCGTATAGTGTCATGTGTCAACAGAAATTTTTAATTAGAAAATGAAATCCACAATTAACCCCAAAAGCCCCCTAGTTAAAACAAGAAAATCCTCAGAAAATTAATAATTAATATGTTATACTATTAAATGATTTTACGTGTATATAAACAAATATGGTTTCGCTTTAAATTGAGTTTAGCGTTAAACTCGGCTTAAGCTAGTTTAACCGACTATTGAACAACTATATATATATATATATATATATATATATATATATATATATATGTATATATATATATATATATATATATATATATATGTATATATATATATATATATATATATATGTATATATATATATATATATATATATATATATATATTATCAGTTGCCTTTTACCTTTCGGTGTAGGCTGAAACAATTATAATTAACAATAAAAATGATACAACTAACCCTCTAGAAGGAAAGTTAAACGCCATCTGGCGGCACCACATCAATTAGCAATGCGCACCCATATGATAATAATGCCATCAGGATCACCGGGTAGTGCCCTCTATGGAATAATATTCCAGCAGAGTGCTTGCGATATCAGCACAAAGCCAATTTTGTAAAACATATATAAGTGTGAATCCACCTTTTAGCAATCTACATTTCTAGATTTCGATCTTATTAGATCTCATCAGTGTAGCTCAGCTAGTGAGGATGAATTCACACAATATCTCGAGTGGGTATATACAAAAAATTATACAACTAACTAAGATGAGATCTAATAAGATCGAAATCTAGGTATGTAGATTGCTAAGAGGTGGATTCAAACTTATATATGAATTAGCAATAAGTTCATTCTTTAGGTATGCTACATAAAGCCCTCGATCTGGCCTTCAAAACGCACCAGTTCGACACGCTGCAGCAAATAGCGACCGAACTGGATGCGGACTCGGATCCGGCGCTGATCAAAAAGTGCGCCGAGTACTTTGTGACGAACGAACAGTACGACAAGGCTGTAGATTTGCTGGCCATTGGCAAAAAGTACTCGGAGGCTATAGTTGTGTGTTTGGAGCGCAACGTGCAGCTTACGGATGATTTAGCGGAGAAGCTAACTCCGGAGAAAGATGAAGTGGATGATGAGACGAGGGTGAGGGTTTTGGAGAATTTGGCTGAGAGCCTTATGGAGCAGGGGAACTATCATTTAGCGACCAAAAAGTTCACGCAGGCAGGAAATAAAGTTAGTATATTTTTTAAGATAGTACTCCTTTTAAATGATTTTATTACTATGAAATTTTCTCGATGGTTTCTAGCTGCGTGCCATGAAAGCACTGCTAAAGTCTGGCGATACAGACAAAATTATATTTTTTGCGGGGGTCTCCAGGCAACGCGAGATCTATATAATGGCCGCCAACTACTTGCAATCGCTGGATTGGCAGAATCAACCGGAAGTCTTGCGCAATATTATCACCTTCTACTCCAAAGGCAAGGCGCTGGATCTACTCGCGAACTTTTATGTGGCATGCGCACAGGTATTTATACCAAAACTGACATTTCTCACGCCCGGTTTCTCTAAGGAATCTTAACTAGTTTAAGACCGTCTTACATTGTAAGACTAAGTATGATCTACATATGTTTGGTGAAACAGAATAAAAATTTAAGACGTGGTTATATATTAGACTAGCTTTATGATTCGTTGGAGAAACCGGGCGTAAGTAAGATCTACATATGTTTGGTGGAACAGAATAAACATTTAAGACGTGGTTATATATAAGTCGAGTTTATATAAGACGAGCTTATATGAGACGAGCTTTAAGATTCGTTGGAGAACCCGGGCGTAAGTAAGATCTACATATGTTTGGTGGAACAGAATATAAATTTTAGACGTGGTTATATATAAGACGAGCTTTAAGATTCGTTGGAGAAACCGGGCGTCAGTTACTATTGCAGTATGGTGCGAAGCTAAATTGGAGATTCAAACCAATTTCATACATAAATTAAAATTTACGGCATGTGAGAGGCAAATCAAACTATGCCCGTCTACTATTTCAAACGACTTGAACTATGCACTACACTGGTATCCGTTACTTTCTACGGTTAAATTAATGTCATTTATTAATTTAAGACTAATTAAAAAGATATATATGAAAAATAATGTAATGCACAGTTCAAGCCATTTGAAATAGTGGACGGACATAGTCAGGTTGGATGGGGACGCCCACCCACCCCACCATTGTATGCATCGTTTTTACGATAAGATAACACTCTTTCTTGAATGGTTTAAACAATATAAAACGTCTGTATGCATTAAAAAAAAACTATGCTAGCGGAGGTGGGGTGGGCGGGTGGTCCCTACCAACCAAACTATGTCCGTCCACTATTTCAAACGACTTGAACTCTGCACTATACTGTTATCCATTAATTTATATTCTATTCAATTAATTCCATTTGTTAATTTACGTCTAATTCGTAAAAAAATGTGTGAACGAATGAAGAGTATAGTTCAAGTCATTTGAAATAGTGGACGAGCATAGTTTGGCTGGTAGGAGCCGCCCACCCACCCCACCTTCGCTAATATACATTTTTCAATGGATACAGACGTTTTATATTGGTAAAACTACTTGGAAAGTGTGTAATCCCATGAAAAAAGTATGCGAGCGAAGGTGGGGTGGGCGGGTGTTCCCTACCAACCAAACTATGTCCGTCCACTATTTCAAACGACTTGAACTCTGCACTATACTGTTATCCATTAATTTATATTCTATTCAATTAATTCCATTTGTTAATTTACGTCTAATTCGTAAAAAAAACGTGTGAACGAATGAAGAGAATAGTCATTTGAAATAGTGGACGGGCATAGTTTGGCTGGTAGGGGCCGCCCGCCCACCCCACCTTCGCTAACATACTTTTTTCAATGGATACAGACGTTTTATATTGGTTAAACTACTTGGAAAGTGTGTAATCCCATGAAAAAAGTATGCAAGCGAATGTGGGGTGGGCGGGGGTCCCCTACCAACCAAACTATGCCCGTCCACTATTTCAAATGGCTTGAACTCTGCACTACACTGTTATCCATTATTTTCTACGGTTAAATTAATGTCATTTATTAATTTAAGACTAATTAAAAAGATATATGTGAAAAATAATGTAATGCACAGTTCAAGTCATTAGATAGACTATTTTCACAGGTGGAAATTGATGAATTTCAAAATTATGAAAAAGCCCTGGGTGCGCTCACAGAGGCATCGCGAGCTCTCTCGAAAGTGTCTCAACCGAGGGATGCCAATCAGCACCGCAGAGCGACGGAAATCGTTCAACAGCAGTTGGGGATGGTGAAACGTTTTGTGGACATTAAGCGGCTCTTTGAGAGGGGCGATGTACAAACCGGTATGTTTTGACGCCTTTTTCATTACAGTGGATTTCGGTTAATGAGGATACATATTTACTGGTACTTATGCCTATTGGGGCAAACCTTAAAGTGCCGATCCAATTCGCAATAGGAAAATTTAATTTCAAGGTTTTGTCTCTGTTAGTGTGGTCCGATTTTGCTCAAATTTTCATCTCAGCTCGCTTTCTCAGTCGATTTCCAATTGGTCCCGAATCATTCAGCCGTTTTCCAGCAATTTTGTTCACAGATGTTCATACATCCCCACATACCCACACACGCACACACACACACACACACATCCACACGCACATACATACATACACACACATACATACATACATACATACACACATACATACACATACATACACATACATACACATACATACACATACATACACATACATACACATACATACACATACATACATACATACACATACATACACATACATACATACACATACATACACACATACATACACATACATACATACACATACATACATACACATACATACATACACATACATATATACACATACATACATACACATACATACATACACATACATACATACACATACATATATACACATACATACATACACATACATACATACACATACATACATACACATACATACATACACATACATACATACACATACATACATACACATACATACATACACATGCATACATACACATACATACATACACATGCATACATACACATACATACATACACATACATACATACACATACATACACATACATACATACATACACACACACACACATACATACATACATACACACACACACACATACATACACATACATACATACATACACACATATACATAAATATATACAAACACCACACACATACACACACACATGTATATATACACACAGACATTTCCAAAAATTGTCTATTTTGACAATATTGGTCTCATACTAATACTGTAACGTAACGTATTGTTATGTAAAACATTTCGAATAGATAATAGCGTAGCTGTATTCGGAAAGTAGTAATCAAGAGACTAAATTAGACAAATTTATTATCACTATCAAAATAATATTTATAATGTATTTCTGCCTGAAGGTATTTCTCAGAGTAAGCAGCTGCTGGCCAGTGGCGGCAAAGATTTGGAGTCGTCAGTCCGTCGCGGCGATATTTACGCACTGATGATCCAAATGTGTGTGAAGCATGAGAACTACGCTGAGGCTAAACAGTTTTTCTTGGAGTTGCGACAAATACTAGCTGCAACCACTAATGTTGCAATCACGTACTACATTAATAAGGACGTTTTAGAGGCTCTGGCGCGCGGTTTGGGCGTGCCCGTCGTCTCATTGGTTCCTACTATAAACAACAAAAGTCCTGCCAAAGAACAGGATGAGGATGAAATCGCGGAGGAAGTGGCAGAAGATTAATGTTAGAATTGAAAGGTAATAATATGTCTGTAAAAGGGTGGTTTGAGATTTTGTAGTGAAGATATTTTAAAAGTGATTTAAAGTCAATAATCCATCCAGTAGAAAGTGATTAATAATAATAATAATATCACTTTAAATAAATTGATATTATTATAAGTGATTAAATCTACATATAATTAATTTGTGACTATTTATTTTTAAAGTGTTGATGTTTAAAGCTGGGCTTTATCAAAGCAGTTTGACATTATATAAAGTAAATGTAATATCATGTCATGCTGAACATAATAATAATAATAGATTTATTGCTGTATAGACTTTTACAGTTGGAATAATAACTCTCTAAATTAAAATAAGTTTCTATACAAAATACAAAAATTAAATCAAAATATATCCCGACATTCGTCGTAAGTCAGTAACAGTGTTCGCGGAGCGTTGAGCTGAAACAATTGTTTATTAGACCAAATTCACACATAAGCGGCATCGGGCGGAGGCTCGGCGTAGGCGCGACGTCGCACAGGCGATTGTGATGTCCATATGCAGTGAAGAGGTGGACATAGTACCATATGTTTACATAGAGGCGGCATGGAAGAGTTGTGCCTCTCGCCTCGCAGTCACCGTGTCTCAGGAGAAGCGGCTAAGGCGCGGTGCCGGCACGAGGCAAATGCCCGCGCCTCGTCACCTAAGTGGGCATTGCACCATATGTTTATATAGAGGGGGCGTGAAAGCGTCGTGCCTCTCGCCGCGTCGACACCGTGCCTTCGCCTCCTATGTGTGAATTGGGCCTTAGGTTGCCATAGGTAACAGATCAGTCTGATCATTTACCAGATCGTCTGAAGTTACAGAATAGACCCCTAGGTGTGGATCCAAAAAAGTCTTTATTTGGCATAACTCTCGACTCGCTACATCAAAATAAATTTCAATACAAAATACAAAAAATTAAATTAGATCTGTTACTTAATTATACTATTTCCTCTCCAGCCCTCTCTCACTAACTTCCTCGCGCACCAATGTTTTAGCCAATTAGAAACCAGGTTTGGATCCACAGAGAAAACCATTATATGGCATAACAACTTCCTACATCAAAATAAATTACAATACAAAATTAAATCAAATTATATCAATTCACTCCCCTTTCTACAATCTCCCACCCACTCTCCTTTCAATCTCTCATATTTATTCTTCATGTATCACCACGTGTCACTCCCCTCACTACATGGTACACATATCCATACTTCCCTCTCTATTCCCATTATTTCTAACATCTCCACTTTCTTGGCCACAGCAATTATATCGTCTGCATACACTGACATCCATACCGTAGTTGCACCTACCACAACCCCTCCTGCTTGCCCTCTTTTTAATACCTCCTCCAACTCACATGCGTACAGATTTAACAAGGTTTGGGTCAGTTATTCTCTGTCTCTGGCTGATGCAATAACGTTAAAGGAAAATGGGACAGCACAAATATGTGCTTAAGTTGATTAATAATACAAAATGCAACATTTTCGCTAAAGATTCTATCTTGAAGGTGGTGATCACCCCTTGGGTTATCAACTTCTTCTTCGCCATCGTGTTTTCTCTTGACAGAGGAGTCATGACTCATGGTGCACTCAGTGTGTGGCTATTCGCACGAAAAAAATTTCCTAACATAATCAACTCATATAATATCAACTATTCTTGTACTATTCCCTCTCCCCGTCAGCCTTTTGTAGATTTTCACGCCCTTTCCAACCTTAGGTCCAATTCACACATAGGAGGCGAAGGCGCGATGTCGGCGCAGCGAGAGGCACAACGCTTTCACGCCACCACTATATAAACATATGGTGCAATGCCCACTTAGGTGACGAGGCGCGGGCATTTGCTTTGTGCCTCTCGCCGTGCCGGCACCGCGTCTTAGCCTTTTCGCCGGAGACACGGTGGCTGCTAGTCAAGAGGCACAACTCTTCCACGCCGCCTCTTTGTAAACATATGATGCAAGTCCACCCCTTCACTGCATATAGTCATCACAATCGCCCTTGTGACGTAGCGCCTGCACCTCGCTTACACCGCGCCTCCGCCCGACGCCGCTTAAGTGTGAATTGGGCCTTAGGCTCTTTCAGGTTTTCGTCCACCCCACACCTCAGGCATACTGCCCTACTCTTTCATCTCATCTACACCTCCAGTACAACTCTTCCACGCCGCCTTCACACAAACGCGGCGTCGGGCGGACGCGAGGTGCAGGCGCTACGTTGCACAGGCGATTGTGATGTCCATATACAGTGAAGGGGTGGACATTGCACCATATGTTTACATAGAGGTGGCATGGAAGAGTTTCGCCTACCGTCTCTTAGGCGAAGACCCGGTGCCGACGCGGCGAAAGGCAAATGCCCGCGCCTCGTCACCTAAGTGGGCATTGCACCACATGTTTATATAGAGGGGGCGTGAAAGTGCCGTGCCTCTCGCCGCGCCTTCGCCTCTTCGCTTGAGACACGGTGTCTGCGAGGCGAGCGGCATAACTGTCTTTATTTGGCATAACTCTCGACTCCCTACATCAAAATAAATTTCAATACAAAATACAAAAATTAAATTAGATCTGTTACTTAATTATACTATTACCTCTCTACCCCTCCCTCGCCAACTTCCTCGCGCACGTCAGTCTTCTACCAATGTTTCAGCCAATTAGAAACCAGGATAGAATAGTTTAAACAATATAAAACATTGATATCCATTGAAAAAACTATGCGAGCGAAGGTGGGGTGGGTGGGCGGCCCCTACCAACCCAACTATGCCCATCCACTATTTCAAACGACTTGAACTTTGCCTTACATTATTTTTCACATATATTTTTTTAATTAGTCTTAAATTAATAAATGACATTAATTTAATCATAGAAAATAACGGATAATAGTGTAGTGAATAGTTCAAGTCGTTTGAAATAGTGGACGAGCATAGTTTGGTTGGTGGGGACCGCCCACCCACCCCACCTTCGCTCGCATAGTTTTTTCAATGGATATCAATGTTTTATATTGTTTAAACTATTCCAAGAAGAGTGTTATCCTATGGAAAAACAATGCAAGCAAAGGTGGGGTGGGCGGGCGGCCCCTACCAACCCAACTATGCCTGTCCACTATTTCAAACGACTTGAACTCTGCACTATACTGTTATCCATTAACCTATATTCTATTCAATTAATTCCATTTGTTAATTTACATCTAATTCGTAAAAGTATGTATCAACCAATGTAGTGCATAGTTCAGGTCGTTTGAAATAGTGGATCCACAGAAAAAACCTTTATATGGCATAACAACTTCCTACATCATCATAAATTACAATACAAAATTCAAAATTTAATCATATTATATCCCTTCTACAAATGTTCACGACTTTTCCATCCTCTATTAACCATTCAATCCCCTTTCTACAATCCCCCACCCACTCTCCTTTCAATATCTCATATTTATTCCTCAGGTATCGCCACGTGTCATTCCTCTAATTATATGATGCATATTTGCTGTACCCGTGCCCATCCATACTTTCCTCCATCTCTCTTCCCAGTATTTCTAACATCCCTTCCAATTGTTTGGCTACAAGCACTACATTATCTGCATACACTGGCATCCATACCGTGGTTGTTTCTACCACAACCCCTCCTCCTTGCCCTCTTCTTAACACCTCAACTCACATGTGTACAGATTGAGCAAGGTTTCAGTTATTCTCTATCTCTGACTGGCTCATGCAATAACGCTAAAAGAAAATGGGACAACAGGAATATGGGCTTAAGTTGATTGAACATACAAAATGCAACATTTTCGCTAAAGATTCTGTCTTGAAGGTGGTGATCACCCCTAGAATCAGCCCATGGGTTATCAACTTCTTCTTCGCCGTCGTGTTTCCTCTTGACAGAGGAGTCATGACTCATGGTGGCATTCAGTTATCCTAACATAATAATCAACTCATATAATATCAACTATTTTTGTACTATTCCCTCACCCATTTCCTGTCCCCGTCAGTCTTTTGTAGATTTCCACGCCCTTTCCAACCTCTCTTAGGCCCAATTCACACATAAGCGGCGTCGGACACAGGCGCGGTGTAGGCGAGGCGCAGGCGCGACGTCGCACAGGCGATTGTGATGTCCATATGCAGTGAAGGGACGGACATTGCATCATATGTTTACATAGAGGCGGCGTGGAAGAGTTATGCCTCTCGCCTCGCAGGCACTGTGTCTCAGGCGAAGAGGCAAAGACACAGTGCGGGCGCGGTGAGAGACACGCCGATTTAACGCCCCCTCTATATAAATATGTGGTGCAATGCCCACTTAGGTGACGATGCGCGGGCATTTGCCTCATGCCTCTCGCCGCCCTGGCACCGCGTCTTCGCCTAAGACACGGTAGGTGAAATTCTTCCACGCCGCCTCTGTGTAAACATTGTGTAGGTGCAACCACGGTATGAATGTCTGTGTATGCAGATGATATAATGGCTGTGGCCAAAAAAAGTGGAGGAGCTGTTAGAAATAATGGAAAATAATGGGAAGAGAGAGGGAGAAAAGTATGGAGGCGGCGTGGAAGATTTTCGCCTCTTCGGTGACCTAAGTGGGCATTACACCACATGTTTATATAGAGGGGGCGTGAAAGACACGGTGCCTGCGAAGCGAGAGGCATAACTCGTCCACGCCGCCTCTATGTAAACATATGGTGCAATGTCCATCCCTTCACTGCATATGGACATCACAATCGCCTGTGCGACGTCGCGCCTTCATCTCGCCTACACCGCGCCTCCGTCCGACGCCTCTTATGTGTGAATTGGACCTAAGAAGGCAGTATGTACCCGCTCCTGTTTAATCAGTACAAAAGTTAATTAGAAGAGTTGTTGTAAGACACGGTAGGCGAAGAGGCGAAACTCTTCCACGCCGCCTTTATGTAAACTTGTGGTGCTATGTCCACCCCTTCACTGCATATGGACATGACAATCGCCCGATGCCGCTTATGTGTGAATTGGGCCTTATGAGCTCATGAAGGGGAGCAGGGGTTTGGATGGAATACACCGGAAATGTTAATAAGTTGAACGGCCAAGTAGAATGGAAAATTGGCTGACACCAAAATGATGTGTAAACGCATATCCTATCTGATGACCTCAATCTTGTAGGGAAACACCGCTGGATACCCGCTGATAGGGGTTGCGGTTTGTTGCATTCTGACTCACACTGAATCAGTTGAAATTGAGAAAGGGAGAAGACGGAATGAAAGCTAAAGCAGACAAGAGGTTGCCAGTGAAGGGAATAGAGAAACTACTACAGTTCCTTCATATGATGTGGAGTGGAGTGGTGTAGATGCCAGAAGAGTGGTGTGTGGCAGTGATTGTTCCAGTACAAAAAGCATGAGTAGCCTGGAAGCTGAAAAACTATATCAAAATCACGTAAATGGCACGATATCTCTCCATATTTCTCGGGTTATCAACTATGTTTTTTAACTCCTGTCAAACCCATAAACCGTGATTACCTTGTCGACTAAATTTAAAAATCAACAGTAATTAGCAAATGGTAATTAACTAACGCAATGCGCAATTGCGCGCTTTTAAATTTCCCGCGTCTCGCAGCTCCAAGGAGCGCTCGGCAGCCAAGATGGTGGGGTTATGGCAGCTAGATTTTTCGACAATTAATTATGGCTGTTTACCCGAAAAACATTTTAATCACAGGTGAGCGAATTAATTAGCAACAGCACTCGCAAGCCGAATCGAATAAAATCACGCCCATGCACGTCCTGTCGTCACCACTAGCGCAAGCACAATACTGACATATCATCGCGAATATACAATCTAATTCAGACACAAACATATCGCGGGCCAAATGAAATTATTAGTATAAGAGTATGTTGTTTGGAATTTTGAAGGGTTTGAAAATATTTTCGATTCCCTCCGGACCGGGTGAACGGTGCGGCGCGGCAACGCCGCCCGCGCGCCGGCCATCTTGCTTTGTTTATTGTTTGTGGCGCCCCGCGTCCGTGCGTTCCCATTATATCCGTCGCAATTTGCAAACCGAGATAAATACGTGCCGCGGCTGCGAATCGCGTGTGGCGTGCGTCGCGACGCTCCCTACAATCACCGGCGGGCTAGTGGTGTGCACTGTGGCGGTTTGCGCTAGGCGATTTGAAGCGGTCGCGTTCTCCCGAGCACAATGGCTTCCCTTCGCGTCCCTCTGCTGCGCGGCCGACAACAATGACAGTGTTCGTTTTCACGTGACGGTTGTTTTGGGGGAAAACCGCGATGACCTGAGCCGTTCTGAATGGAATTGCTAGCTGCGGACGTTTCTTTTTGTTTCCATTATGAATCCCGATGGGAACAGAGCCCTGGCTGGGAGTTCCAATGATAGTAACAACGATGTAAGTTGCGGTGTTTGTGCGCCTCCCCCGCGCCACAAAGGGGTATAAACAATTACAAGGAAATTGTTTTTACACATTTTGTTTAAGCTGGGAAAGGGAGCACACAAAGAAAGCACATTCATTCATTCTACAAACAGGTTTTTTATGGAGACTTTTTAATTTTGTTTATTTAAAGTGTTTAGCTAAACTTCAGTACACTTACTGTTTTTGTTCCAATTTGTAACTGGATATTAACGAATCCTTCTGCTACAGCACATACACTGTAGCAGAAGGATTCGTTAATATTAATTCTTGATTATTGTGATACAAAAACATCTTTTGGTGCCTCTTCTAGCAAAAGTTTGTGATCAGCTATGTTAGTTGCACCTTGAATGCTGCTCTAGTACTTTCCCTAATCAGTCTTAAGTTTTTTCATCCAAGATGTTCCTTAATCATAGTATCTTAGGGGTTAATAAATATTGTAGTCTATATCAACTCCTCACCTGCCAGAGTTTTGTAGCTCGCATGCAGAATTGACTGGTGGCGCAAGTGAGTAACCTTAGAGGGAGGTTTATTAATGGACCCATTTTGTGGCCAAGTGTCTGTAGCTATGCTACCCTCCAGACAACTATTCAGAACTGTATCGTGTATTGTGATTGTGATGCTCAAAGTGGGAAATATTTATATTTTTGATAGTCCTCTTCTTTTTTGGTGTTTATATATCTTTCCCATTTGTCTTTTTTTTTTCTTGGCCATTGAAAGAATTAACTGTAACAATTGAATGGTATTGGAAGACATTACGACTGGACACTTGACTATAGGATATTATTGCAGGACATAACTGTTATGACACTTGACCAGGACATTATTGCAGGACATGACTGTTAGACATGATTGAAAGACTAGATTACAAGACTCCCTTGACTTGACTGCAATACTTGATTGTAATCACTCTGGCATTATGTCACAAGACTGGGCTGCAAGACTTGACTTGGTTACTTGATTATGATGTAGCCTATTAGACATTACAACTGGACACTTGACTATAGGATATTATTGCAGGACATAACTGTTATGACACTTGACCAGGACATTATTGCAGGACACAACTGTTAGACATGATTGCAAGACTAGATTACAAGACTCCCTTGACTTGACTGCAATACTTGATTGTAATCACTCTGGCATTATGTCTCTCAATGGGATTTTTCCAGCTCCATAATACTCCTGCATTCCATCCTGTCTTCTGCAACTTGTTGCCAGTTGCTGATGCAGTCTGGACTCAAAGTATAATCTTACAGTAACACTTAGCTGTAAGATTATACTGTGAGACTAGACTGCATTAACAACTGGCAACAAGCTGCAGAAGACAGGATGGAATGGAGGTGGCACAATTCCTATGAGGGACATAATGCCAGAGCGATCTCTCAGCAAAACCCTATGTTGATTGTAAGACTTTACTTTCAATCTTAATTGTAAGACTTAACTGTAATACTTCATTGTAAGTCTCAACAGTAAGAGCTAACTGTAAGACTTGACTATACCACTTGATTGGAAGAAACTTGACTGAAATAATTAACTGTAAGATTTGGCCAGAAGACTTGACTGGAATAATTAACTGTAATATTTGACCAGAAGACTTGACTGTAAATCATGATAGCATGACTTGATTGGAAGGTTAGACTGAAAGATTCTCCCTTGACTGCAACACTACATTCAAATCTAAAACTATAAGACTTAATTGTAATTCTGGAATACAAGACACATCTGTAATACATAACTGGAAGACTTGACTACACCACCTCTGACTGCAACACTTGACTATGCCACCTCTGACTGCAACACTTGACTACACCACCTCTGACTGCAACACTTGACTACACCACCTCTGACTGCAACACTTGATTACACCACCTCTGACTGCAACACTTGACTATGCCACCTCTGACTGCAACACTTGACTACACCATCTCTGACTGCAACACTTGACTACACCACCTCTGACTGCAACACTTGACTACACCACCTCTGACTGTAACACTTGACTACACCACCGCTGACTGGAACACTTGACTACACCACCTCTGACTGCAACACTTGACTACACCATCTCTGACTGCAACACTTGACTACACCACTTCTGAAAGACATTATTATAACATATGATTGTAATACTTGACTGGGAGATTGGACTCTGAAAATAAATTTTAAGCCTGCACTCGAATGCTTGACTATAATTCTCAAGTGAAAGACTTGACTGCAATACTTGACTACAAAACTGACTGCAAGTCTTAATACTGAGACTATTTTGTTTGTAACCTTTGACTCTCAAATGTGATTGTAAGATTTAACTTCAATACTTGTTGCTCGATAGGAAGATTTGTTTGGGCAGTGAAGTACAGTGGTAAGGTACTTGACTGCTGTGTTGAAGATTATGAGTTCAAACCTCACACAGAGAAATACTTTCCAGCTTGCATGCATCCTCAACTCTCCAACTTGCCTTGCCAGTTTGGGGTTCTACAGCTAGTGCTTGACTATAATTCCTGAGTGAAAGACTTGACTGCAAAACTTGACTACACAACTGACTGCAAGACTTGACACTGAGACTATCTTGTTTGTAACCTTTGACACTCAAATGTTATTGTAAGATTTAACTTCGATACTTGATTGATAGGAAGTTTTGTTTGGGCAGCGAAATACAGTGGTAAGGCACTGGGCTGCTGCGTTGAGGATTGTGAGTTCAAACCTCACAAAACTAAAATACTTTCCAGCTTGGATGCACCCACAACTCTCCAACTTGCCTTGCCCAGTGTGAGGTTTCATAGCTAAAGACATTTCTCTGGTCTGGAGTAGATGATATTCTCATCTAAACACTCCAGTGGTTCGGAAACCATGTTAAAACTATAGGACCACCTGTGGTGCCAGCACTATGGGCAGAGAAAGAGACCCATGTGTCTGGAGTGCCATGCAACTGGTCAGAAACAGGAGGATTGTAATATGACTTGATTGTGATAATTTTTTGATGTGCAGAGATGCCACTTTATGACTAGGACTAGATTATAAAAGTTACTTGTAAGTCTTAGTTTACAAACTTGATTGGATTACTTGACTATAAGTCTTGATTGTATTACTTGACTAGAAGACTTGCTTGTATTACTTGACTATAAGACTTGATTGTATTACTTGACTATAAGACTTGCTTGTATTACTTGACTATAAGACTTGATTGTATTACTTGACTATAAGACTTGATTGTTATAAATGACTGTAAGACTTGACTGTTATACATGACTGTATGACTTGACTGCATCACTTGATTTAGTTTTCTCAACAGCATGACTACCACAATACTAGACTGTAAGACTTGACTTGGTTACTTGACTATGATGTAGCCTATTAAATCTGTATGATGTGCAGAAATTATGCTTTATGACTAAGCCTTAATTATAATATTTACTTGTAAGTCTTGATTGTATAATGTAATCAGATTACTTGACTGTAAGATGTGACTGTTAGATGTGACAGACTTGACTGCATTACTACTGTCTTGTCCACAGGACTTGGCCACATCACTTGACTGCAAGACTAGATTGTAATACTTGACTTGGTTACTGGACTTAGACGTAGCCTATTAGAATTGTATGATTTGGAGATATGCCTTTTTATGACCAAGACTTCATTATAAGAATTACTTGTAAGTCCTTATTGTCCAACTTGATTGGATGATTGGATTACTTGACTATAAGACTTAACTGTTATATGTAACTGTAAGACTTTACTGTGGTGCTTGATTGTAAGACTTGTTTATATGATGTACTTGTAAGTCTTGATAGTCCAACTTGTTTGGATTATTTGACTATAAGACTTGACTGTTATGCATTACTAAGACTTAACTCCATTACTTGATTATAAGACTTGACCACAAGACTGGGCTGCAAGACTAGACTGTAAGACTTGACTTGGTTACTTGATTATGATGTAGCCTATTAGAATTTTATGATTTGGAAATATGCCTTTTTATGACCAAAACTTCTTTATATGATTTACTTGTAAGTCTTTATTATCCAACTTGTTTGGATGATTGGATTACTTGACTATAAGACAACTGTTATATTTGACTGTAAGACTTGACTGTGATGCTTGATTGTAAGACTTGTGTATATGATGTACTTGTAATTCTTGACAGTCCAACTGGTTTGGATTACTTGACTATAAGTCTTGACTGTTATGCATTACTAAGACTTTACATTACTTGATTATAAGACTTGTCTATATGTTTTATCTGGTGGACTTGATTAGATGTCTTGACAAGACTGGACTACAAAATTTGACCACAAGACTAGACTGTAAGACTTGACTTGTTACTTGATTATGATGTAGCCTATTAGAATTGTATGATGTGCAGAGATGTTGCTTTATAACAAAGGCTGAATTATATATCTGATTTACTTGTAAGTCTTGATATATTTTTATTTATTATTAATTTATTTCAATTTATGATTATAATCCTGATTATTCTACCTTAAATGGAAACCTTCAAATTAAAAAGTTTTCATAGACAGTAATGAGTCGAGTAGAGATTCATTCAGTCCATAAAACTTGAGAGGAAATATGTATTGTTATGGGTTAGCCCTATTTTATTTTAGTGTCTTTATTTGCAGAGTACTCAGAGACCACCCCCTTCGACGTCAGCGGCCACAGATCTCCGTGTGAACACGACAGCTCTAAACGCGGTCGCGCTCAGCAGTGTGGCCAAGTACTGGGTGCTCACGAATCTGCTGCCAGGGCCGATTCCGCAGGTCTCCGTGTATGGACTGCCGGGCTCTGGTCGGCCCGAAAATCAAGGAAAATTGTCACAGGTAAATCAGTCAATCAATATAAAAAGGCTGTCTACAACTGTAACCAGTAGTCTTCAACGTAATCCATCATCCCATTAATATAACACAAAATAGAACAGTACACTAGAAATACACACCCTTGTCTTACTTCTTAAGCCCTGGTTTTCTAGGTTGATCAAAGCGGCTGCTTTTGACGCCATTACACATTACAAGAAACGTTTTAGGTATATGTAATTGAATAACTCACCATAATTCACTGTAATTCATGACTTTTTCTCTTTACATTAAGGTATATCACCCTGTAGGTTACCATATTTATTTAAATAAACATTTTGTTATGTCAAAATGACCACTTCCTAGGAAACCAGGGCTTTACTTGTATCCATCCCTACTTTCCCCTTTTCTTCACCTACTTCCTTTCCCACTTCAAACACGCCCAAATTAGACTTTTATTAGTATTATAAATCATAAGCTCTACTATTCAACTATTCTTCTCTTTTCCTGTTCCAAACCTCTATGTCAATGCCATCATCATAGACTATTTTCATTGCCCTGTTACCATCTCCCCAGTCCTCCATTTTTACTTGATTATTTCATATATTTCATCTCTACTTTCCCTCACCCACTTCCTCTCCGACCCCAAACACACAAAGATTAGACCTTTATTAGTATTATAAATGATAAGCTCCAATGAACTATTCTTCCCTGTGTAAACTGGATTCTTGAACTTGGGTCGTCTGTGCTTAGCCAATAAGAAGAGCGCTCCGGAAAATCACGTGATCTTCACGCGTTTATATTACTCAATTGCTTCGAAGCGCGGGGTGTAGAATTGATTAATTAGACTTGACTGTTATACATGACTGCATTACTTGATTGTAAGACTTGTTTATATGATGTACTTAAGTAGTGATTTTAAAATTTCATTCGAAAGACTTAATTTAATAGAATAAATGATTCTAAGGCTTCTCTATCAGTTTTGTCTGGAAGACTTCATTAGATGTCTTCACAGCATGACTAAACCACAAGACTTGGCCGTGAGACTAGACTGTTAGACTTGACTTGGTTTCTATTACCCAATTGCTTCGTCGCGCGAGGTGTAGAATTGATTAATTAGATATGCTTCTAACATGTCTTAGATTCTAGAATCGGCTTGCTGATAAAATTCGAAAACCGACTTAATTGATAATGTTCTACAATTGACTTGATGAATCAATCTCAAATGGCTTTCATAAATATAATATTAAATTTTGTGTTACAGGATTCTATGCTTTCTCAACATGGGGGCCTGATCCCATCGGACAACCTCCTGCTGCCGCACAACGCGCAAATACCCGTGTCGCTATCATCGAACCACTCGATCCCGACCAGTGCGATGCACATCGAGGCGCAGCAGCAGCAACAGCAACAGCCCCCTCAAAACACATCCCACAACCATCACCAACCACCCGAAAACCAAACGATGGTCTCGCAGGCGCAGCAACAGCAGCAGCAGCAACAACAACACCCTCAAATGCAAAACCAAAACATGGTGCAGGTGCAAGTGCAGGACAATCTAGTTTCAGTGATTGAGGACAATAAGGACCACAAGGACATCCTGGCGTCGCAACTAGCGCAGGCGCAGATGCATATTAGCGAGAACCAACAGCAGCAGCAGCAGCAGCAGTTGGCGCAACAATCGCTCACCGTGCAACAGTTGCAGCAGCTGCAAGTGCAACAAGTGCTCGATAATGTAGTGCGCATGGAAACGGGTGAACAGAACCAAAATAGTGAGAACCATATGAACGAAAACATGCAGATCAAGGACGAGAAGGTGCTGCAGAATTGCACGAAGCTGCTGAGCGCGCAGTTCGGGCTGCAGGACGTCAAGGCGAATTTGATGGATGTGCGGACGGCGGATGGGAGTATTGTGAAAATATCTGCTGGTGGTAAGTAATTAGAGATAACATATATTTATATTTATTGTTTATTCGCCTTCAGGATTTTTAGCTGTACGTTTAATTATGTGGAAAATTCTATAACTATAGGACAAGGCAAGATTTTATGATAATCAAGCCAAATGATAATAATAGCTAGTTTAAATCTCGGTGTAGCGGTGCATGAATCCTAACCCGCTTTCGTTTATCGTTCGGGAGCTGTTCTGGGCTGCTCTTAGCTGGCTTAGACCATCTCACGATAAACAAAAAATGGAACATCTGCGTTCCGCGGTTCAAACATATCCCATTATTAGTATTTATTTCATATGGGGATAATAGAAGAATAGCTATTGCTATATCTTCAAACCTTGGCTTTTGGAAGATTTTATACGCACATCAAAAAATCACTCAAAACGCAACATTCCCGCTAAGCGCTTTATGATGTGCCCATTTGAAATAGCAATAATTATCTCTAAATTATTATGCAGGGGACGATTTGGGTTACGGTTCCCACACGCGGCGTGGAACCTTAACTGTATTTATGACGTACAAACCTTCCCAAGGGTCGGTTTAGTGTTCTCGGGGTTGTTAGGCCCAATTCACACATGAGCGACGTCGGGCGGAGGCGCGGTGTAGGCGAGGTGCAGGCGCGACGTTACACAGGCGATTGTGATGTCCATATGCAGTGAAGGGGTGGACATTGCACCATATGACATAGAGGCGTCGCACGCTCAATACTAATTACTTCAAGCGGGACACCATGGGGTGCCTTGTCCACTGCTAATCTAGCTGCAGCCGCCTCGGGTTCTGCTGTGGTAAAGGGGGTTCCTTCTTCCGGTTTCTCACTCCAGTCTGCTTATCTCTCCTCACTGAGCTAGGTATCGACGTTGCATTTTCAATAATTTTTTATTTCTGTTGTTTAGGTTTGCAGGAGCAAGATCTGGCAAAATCCATCGGCGTTGAGATGGTGCAGAATATGTACAAGGTGAACGTGGACGACATTAACCAGCTGCTCGCCTACCACGAGGTGTTTGGAAAACTGCAGGGGGATATAACGGGCGCCGCTGCGAGCAACCTGGTGCCGGGGGCGAATAGCGCCAACGTTAACATCCAGGGCAACGTCGTCAACAACATCGCCGTCGTGCCGAAGGGCATGGAGAACGACCCGGAGGCTTCCACTAGCGGTATGAGCACTGACAGTCCCCCAGCACTTATGACAGGTTAAATTTTTTTGATTTTCCCTCATCAAATATTTTAAAATAACCAATTTACCGAACGGTTTCAATTTCGATGACTGTGGCAATCCAGTTACTAAACACTCTGTATGCAGGGTATCTCATGAACATTGTACAATACAGAGCAATATTTATTGTACTCAATCAATCAATATTGCTCTTATTGTACAATGTTCATGATATACCCTGCATACAGGGTTGAACAGCCTTGAACAAAAATTACTATTTTACTGTAATTTAAAGAATAGTTATGTAACTATATACTATTATACTGAGTAATTTATATTTTATGAAATATAATCTCATTAAAATAGATGACGAGGGAAAATTTTGTAGGGGTAGATAGTACATTCTAATAATTATTTGAGAAACGCTGCTATAAACTTATATCAGCGTTTCTCATCCAAGTCCTTTGGAAATATCCAAGGATGTTTCAAAGTGTACGAACTGAAATTGTGATACTTATATCTGAATTATGTCTGTACAGGTACGCACGTATGTGACTTGTGCGGTAAAATGTTTCAATACCGCTACCAGCTAATAGTACATCGTCGTTATCACACCGAACGTAAACCATTCACGTGCCAGGTATGCGGCAAGGCGTTTACCAATGCAACCGAGCTAAGTAGACATGGTAAATGCCACCTAGGCGGCAGTATGTTCACCTGCACCGTGTGTTTCCATGTGTTTGCGAACGCCGCATCACTGGAGCGCCATATGAAACGACACTCCACGGACAAGCCGTATGCATGTACGATATGTGGCAAATCCTTTGCGCGCAAGGAGCATTTAGAGAATCACACGCGTAGTCATACCGGCGAGACGCCTTACCGGTGTCAGTACTGCGCCAAGACGTTTACACGAAAAGAGCACATGGTGAATCACGTGCGGAAGCATACCGGTGAGACGCCGCATCGCTGCGAGATCTGCAAGAAGTCGTTCACGCGGAAGGAGCATTTTATGAATCACGTCATGTGGCATACGGGGGAGACACCGCACCAGTGCACGATTTGTGCTAAGAAATATACGAGGAAAGAGCATCTTGCTAATCATATGAGGTCACATACAAATGACACTCCATTTAGGTGAGGACTATTAGTATATATCAAGGATAGTAAACTAGAGATGATATGCTCATTCCTTATGCTGTGGAGATATTTACAAAAAAAAAACTACCTCTAAAATTAATATTTGATTTCTCTGTTTATTCCAGGTGTGAAATTTGTGGTAAATCCTTCACACGCAAAGAGCATTTCACGAATCACATAATGTGGCACACGGGCGAGACGCCGCACCGGTGCGACTTTTGCTCGAAAACATTCACTCGCAAAGAACACCTTCTGAATCACGTGCGGCAGCACACGGGCGAGTCGCCGCACCGCTGCGCCTACTGCTCGAAATCCTTCACACGAAAAGAGCACCTTATAAACCACGTCCGACAACACACCGGCGAAACGCCGTTCCGCTGCAGCTACTGCCCGAAAGCATTCACCCGTAAAGACCACCTAGTGAACCACGTGCGGCAGCACACCGGCGAATCACCTCATAAGTGCACGTTCTGCACAAAAAGCTTCACACGGAAGGAGCACCTCACCAACCACGTGCGACAACACACCGGCGAATCGCCGCACCGCTGCCACTTCTGCTCGAAGAGCTTCACGCGGAAAGAGCACCTCACGAACCACGTCAGGATCCACACGGGGGAATCGCCGCACCGGTGCGAGTTCTGCCAGAAAACGTTCACGCGGAAGGAGCACCTCACGAACCACCTGCGGCAGCACACGGGTGAGACGCCGCACTGCTGCAACGTGTGCGCGAAGCCGTTCACGCGCAAGGAGCACCTCATCAACCACATGCGCTCGCACACAGGTAAAGCCCATTCATAGTCAAGGAGGTTAAAAACGTGTTAAATTTAGAGGTGTCCCCAGGTGAGCGGCCGTTCACGTGCACCGAGTGCGGCAAGTCGTTCCCGCTCAAGGGCAACCTGCTGTTCCACCAGCGGTCGCACAACAAGGGCGCGGGGGCGGAGCGACCGTTCCGCTGTGATCTCTGTGATAAGGACTTCATGTGCAAGGGGCACCTGGTGTCGCATCGGCGGTCGCACAGCGGCGAGAGGCCGCATGCGTGTCCCGATTGCGGCAGGACGTTCGTTGAGAAGGGCAATATGCTTAGGTAAGGATAACTCGCATTTTATGCAAATACATGTTTCATTGATCGCATTGTCATAACTATCCAGACAATGGGATGAGTTTTAGACAAGACAATTTTTTAACTCGAAAGTTGTTCAAGAAATGAATTCATATAACCTCCTCCCATACAATTTGTCATTGACAAATAGAAGGCGTTATATATTTCACGTTATATTTTACACGATTGTGTACACGTCCAGCTAGGCCTGTTCGCCTCGGACGAGCGCCTTGGCCGAGTGTGTACTGCTTACATTACATCACATGGCATGTGTCATGGTCAAATGAAGCATTTTAATTGAACAATGGCTTTGAGTTTCCTACATTGGCTAGGGACAACTATTTTACATTTTCTCATACATTTTTAAGGGTTCCATGCTCAATAGAATTGATATATGTGATTTAAACCAACAGAACTCAATATTCTCTGTTTTTCGCTAGGCATCTGCGTAAGCACGCGACGGAGAACCTGCAAGCGGCCGCGTCGGGTGCGGGTCAGCCCGAGTCGGGCCCTCCGCCGCCCCCATCAGTAACCACCCCGCAAACCAGTGTGGCGAACGTGCAGCTGCCGCAGGTCTCCCAAGCCACCTCGATGACGAGTCCAGTAACGACCGGCTCGATCGTCCAACAAACGATCAACATGCACCAGCAGAACCCGCACCCGGTCGTGGTGCCGACCGCGAACGGCAACGTGCTCGCCACCTACTGAACCGCGATGGGTATGTAAATTGGGCAAACAAACCAAGGAGAAGCAAAAACAAACGTGATATCATCCACGCTCGTCCTCGTCATCCACTCAAGGCAATATATGTGGGAAATACCTCTCCCAACACACGAGGGATGGCGAAGTGTGTTTGAGCCGTAAATCGATGCCATTTAGTGCCATGTTAACTCATAACAAAATAGATGGAATTGGGATAGGTAGACGTAGGAAACCTTTACACTTTTAGTAGTGTTTTACACCAAGTAATTAAACTAACACCAGTGAATAATATTTATTAAACAAAAAACAAAGAAAACATTTACAGGCTTTGAGAGTAAAGAAAAGTATTAATTGCAATTTTCAATCCATTTAATAGAACATTTAGGCTGGGTTGTATAAATTCAGATTAACTTCGAGTTAATTTTTGAATACGTGATACAAACCTAACTCGATGTTGCCATATGCAAAGATATAGATGAGTATATGAAATACAAAAAACAATTAATAATTATAGCAATAACTATTAGTGGATTTCTTATAATCACGGATTACAGTGAACTCGTCTTTATACAATTGAGCCTCAGAATATATATATAATCTTTAGTAGTGACAGATGTTGACGTCTCGCTCATACTAACAGTACAGCGTGACGTCAGCATGTGTCACTAGTAGTAGCCAAACGGACATAGTCGTAGTGACACATGTTGACGTCACGCTCATACTAAATAGTACAGCGTGACGTCAGCATGTGTCTTTACTAGCCACTAGTAGTAAACTAACGAACAGGACCTAAATTTCTTTGATTCATAATAATGGGCCATGCACAATAAGCGCGGTAGGGGTAGCGTAGCAGTAAACGAAATTGTACACACGTATAAAAATGCGGGCGTTTACAGCAGCGTAGTAAAACTATGACAGAACATGGGTAATTATCTTTACCATAATTATCGCACAGCATTACTGCTCAATTCTGAACGCCTGAATTTTTATAGCCATACAAAATATTGCTTACCGTTACCTTACCACTACCGCGCTTATTGTGAATGGCCCATAACTTTTTAAAGTTTCCTCTACTGTCAGATAATCATTTTCAAAATGAATTTTGGGGTGAATGTTTTATACATGTTATAAGTCTGTTATGACTTTAGAAAGTTGCAATTAATTAATTTCTTCACGCTCATTGCAAACCACTCACACAATAAAAAAAATGAACACCACTGCAATTCATCACGAGCCGACCAATTTATACTTAATGCCTTACTAGGTTGTAGAAGAGAGGGCTGCCAACCGAAAAAAATAATAAAAATAAAAACCTTCCCAGGTTGCCCTCGAAGGCGTCGCAATAATCAGGCCGCTAACAATGCAATTGTACATAACTTAAAATACTATATTATAAAAAAAAACTATATACAGGGTGTGAAAATCCCGTTATCCCGTTGTACATACTAACCTGGTTCGTTTCGTTACTATACACTTATACATACAGACACGCGCAACCCCTTTAGTAGGCCAGTTTCATACACTCACGCGCCCCTGAACTTAAAAATATAAAATAAAACTCCATTGCGGAATTATATACATAGCATTATAAATATATAGATAAGCAGAGACATATGTACATAGTGAAGAAAGAGATAGAGAGAGAATATTTTTGTTAAATGTATATTAAGGAATGGTGTGCATTTATATATTGGTTTTGACTTGGAAAAAATGTGATAATGAAATTTCGTAGGGTTATATTTGTGAAATAGGCAATTTTTTGTTTGAATTATCGGTGGTTGGTGGAAGACTTAAACCATTAAAAACTTTAATGAAAGTATTTACTATTTATATGTTAAAAGTTAACAGAATCGTGTTTTCGTATTCTGATGAAATCTAATCATTTAAATATGAGCCTGTGAGAATGAAAGTGGTAATATTTGAATTTTTTTGAAAATGAGAAGATTTTACATTTAGTATTTATAAAAATCGATGTACGCAGTTACATTTTTATTTATGAATAAATTGATTTCAAGTGCAATTAGACTTGAAATCAATTTAATCATAAATAAAAATGTAACTGCGTACGTCTTCTCAATTCATACGTCTATTTATATAAATACCAAACGCAAACTCTTCTCCTTTTCGAAACAACTTAAATGTGACTTACGTCCCTTAAGACTCATATATTGGTGTAATGAACACATTAAATAACACAAAATAGCCGTAAACGTACATTAACAACGTATTATGATTACTATAACGGTTAGTTTTTTCAATAAAATTCTAATTTTAATCTACTGCGCATGCGTAAGTACTAAATGCTGAACCTAAAAATAAGATGTTACTTTTTGAATATTTTTTAAAGTATAATTTTAAAATTCAAATTTTAATCTACTGCGCATGCGTAAGTACTAAATGCTGAACCTAAAAATAAGATGTTACTTTTTGAATATTTTTTAAAGTATAATTTGTATTCATTGAAATGGGAGCATTTACGGTTTTTCTCAAATAAATTCGGTTCACTGGAAAAAATGGCCGTAAACGTAAAATAATAGTATTATGTTCTCTATAACGGTTATTTTTACATTTTTAATCTACTGCGCATGCGTGAGTACTAAATGCTGAAGGGACCTAACCTAAAAATAAGACTTTTTGAATATTTTTAAAGTATAATTTGTATTCATTGGAACGGAAGCATTTACGGTTTTTCTCAAATAAATCCGGTTTACTGGAATAGCCGTCTACTATTCCACTATACCAGTATCCACTATTATAAAAAAAATTGCAACAAGCAACGTTTTTATGCAAAAAAAGATGGCGACATTCAAAGTTTTTTTTATCATAAAATAACGCCGGCAACATGCAAGTTTTTTTTTATCAGAATAAGCTTTTTTTTATTAAAAAAAAAATTGAAATGTTTTTGTTAAATAAATATATTTATGTGCAATTTCTTCCACCGGCCACTTCTGAAACGTAGTACGGTTATATAATTTGAGTAGACACACTTTTTAAAATCCCACACGCAAACAGACACATACAAACATACGAAACGGTGACGAATTTTTTAGGGCCTATCAGTCGAACTGACCAATTTATAGCCATACACAATACAGGCAGGAGTTGAGTTAGTTACTAATTTTGTATTGGTTAGCATTAGAGTCAGTGGTGTGGCTTGAAAATAGCATTTCAAGCCACCCCACTGGTTATAGTTCCTGTAAATAGACATAATTTTAAGACAGTTGAGGGATGGAATGAAGAGATGAAATGTTATCGCCTTATTTTTGAGTTTTTAACGTTGCAGTATTTCACACACCACACACACATATAAAACATATTTTTTATTATTTTGTATGGAGGAGAGAGATTTATTATTATTATTATTGCTATATAAATTTGATTCAAATAAGTATATAGTTTATTTAAAAAGAAATACAAGTGATGATTGAGATAGATAGAGAAAGCAAGAGAGAGAGATGATTGTACTAATCGAAGGATATAGATTTTAGTTTACTTTTTTATATTAAAATACAAAGCAACAAAAAAAAAACACTCGAAATACCAAAATGTGTATGTTTTTTAATAAAAACGCAATTGTATTGGAGTTTCTCGACTTGGGTTTGTACGATTCGCATGATTATGTAGATATATTAAAAAAAAACATGTGATGTGTAAAGCTGTGTTTATACAACAGACTTTACCCAGCTCATTGGCCGAATCGTTAGAGGCGTCGTTCACCTGGTACTGAGCATTGGGTTCGATCCCCAACGGGGCGAATTTTCGTGAATAACCGTTCACAGTTTCTTTGAGGAGGAGGAGGAGTAGACCCTCCTCCTCCTCCGTCCACTAGTGGTGGTTCTAATCGGTACTGTACTGCTGCATGCCAAGTATCTCAGATTTCTTGTCCGGAATATACGTCAACGGTCAGCATTTATTCATCTTTTGAATATTTCCTTGAATGATCAGTTGTAGTAGTGAGGTGGTTGAGGGGCGCAACACGACCAACAATGCCAGGAGAAGCCTCCCAACGGGCAGTACGTGGCGCTAATGGAGCTTCTCCAAGAGCACCCGAGATGGAAATACAAACAATAAATAGAGATAAGTCAGAGGACTTAGTATGTATTTCACATCTCCCCCTCCCCCACGTAGACTACACAAAACAGATACCTACACCTATGACAAGTCGATATCGGTATACACATTTTTAAGATATCAAGTAGATCTTGTCGCCACCACTAGTCTACGACATATAAGCTACACAAGTATTGACAGAAAGGACGGTGGGTCTGACCTCACATCACTGTTGGATACGGACAATACGGTAAAAACTCTAAAATAGTATATTACAACACACACTAGTGCAAAATAATCAGATTGTCATGCATTTAAAGCTATCACGACATTATCATCAATGGCAATAGTTGTCCTTCTGTTATGATCGTAGTTAACGTTGCTTAGTTACCTGTATTTACGTTTATGTAAGGAGCAGGATAAGTATGATACAACTAACCCCCTATGAGGAAAGTTAAACGCCATCTGACGGCACCACATCAATTAGCAATGCACACCTATATGGTAATAACCGTCAACATGCTCATGCCATCAGGGTCACCGGGTAGTGCCCCCTATGGAGTAATATTCCACCAGAGTGCTTGAGATATCAGCACAAGGCCAATCGTATAAAACATATATAAGTGTGAACCCACCTCTTAGCAATCTACATATCTAGATTTCGATCTTATTAGATCTCGTCAGTGTAGCTCAAGTAGTGCCCATGTGGACCACTACATATCTAGATGAATCTACATATATAGATGAGAACTTTGAGATGCATGACAGGGTGCAGTTTACGAGATCGCATTAGAAGCCATGCCATCAGAACGCAATGCGGTATTCAAGACGTGGTGAGATGGGGTCGTAATAGAAGAAGATAGTGGAGAGACCATGTCAACAGGATGGACAATACGAGTCTACTAAAAATCGCCAAAAAAGGAACTCCCCCAATACGATGGTACGAAAGCTGGAGCTCGGCGTCTCAACTACGGCTGTAATCGTTGAAGACAAACCGGATACAATCCTACAACAAAGAACAAGATCTTATTAGATCTCATCAGTGTAGCTCAGCTAGTGAGGATGAATTCACACAATAACTCGAGTGGTTATATACAAATATGATACAACTAACCCCCTAGGAGGAAAGTTAAACGCCATCTGGCGGCACCACATCAATTACCAATGCACACCGATATGGTAATAACCGTCAACATTTATCATATTTGACTCGAGATATTGTGTGAATTCATCCTCACTAGCTGAGCTACACTGATGAGATCTGATAAGATCTTCTTCTTTGTAGTAGGATTGCATCCTGTTTGTCTTCAACGATTACAGCCGTAGTTGAGACGCCGAGCTCCAGCTTTCGTACCATCGTATTGGGGGTCTTCCAGGAAGTCTTTTTGATGTTTGGCGTTTTTTTGGTAGACTCGTATTGTCTATCCACTCTCTTCTTCTATTGCGGCTCCATCTCACCACGTCTTGATTGCCGCATTGCGTTCTGATTTCATGGCATCTAATGCATCTCAAAGTTCTCATCTAATAAGATCGAAATCTAGATATGTAGATTGCTAACAGGTGGGTTTACACTTATATATGTTTTAACAGAATAAGTGCTAACGTTATTTTTTCTATATCGCATCACAATGGCTATTTTAATTAATTAATCCTCGTATTCACCAACGTTCTATAAATCTATAAGGCCCAATTCACACATAAGCGGCGTTGGGCGGAGGCGAGGTGCAGGCACGACGTCGCACAGGCGATTGTGATGTCCATGTGCAGTGAAGGGGTGGATATTGCACCACATGTTTACATAGAGGCGGCGTGAATGAGTTGTGCCTCTCGCCTCGCAGCCACCGTGTCTCAGGCGAAGAGGCTAAGACGTGGTGCCGGCACGGCGAGAAGCACGAGGCAAATACCCGCGCCTCGACACGTAAGTGTGCATTGCATCATATGTTTATATAGAGGTGGCATGAAAGCGTCGTGCCTCTCACTGCGCCTTCGCCTCCTATGTGTGAATTGGGCCTCAGGCGAAAAAGCTAAGACGCGGTGCCGGAACAGCGAGAGGCATGAGGTAAATGCCCGCGCCTCGTCACCTAAGTGGGCATTGCATCATATATTTATATAGAGGGGCGTAAAAGCGTCGTGCCTCTCGCCGCTCTTCGCCTCCAATGTGTGAATTGGGCCTTATACGATCAATAATACTGACATTAGTTTAGAATAATGACAATATTACTGTACGATAACATGATTAAAATGTTCATTATTCTAAAATATTGTCAGTACTACTTATTGTGTAAGGTATAGTAATGATGGAATGAAGAGAATAATGATGTTTATCCGGATAATTGATTACTTGATACATATAAAAGGAGGATTGAAGTAAATACTGACAGTATTATTGACCGTGTAAGGTATATTTAACAAAAGCTATTGAACCCATAAGTATTCGTTGTTATAGCAGCTCAATTGGCGATTCAAACGTTAACGGTTTTCTCCGAGTTCGTAGGTAAACAGCTGATCTTTGTTATTGTTTGATCAGCTGATTGCATTAAAATTATACAAGTTCAGTCACTTCTAGAACAACGTGTGATTGTTAATGTACTTTTAAGGTATAAATAGCAAAACTTTGGGTATATAGTCATGTATATGATGAAAAACAAAAGTTATGCAAACAGATTCCCTACTAAATATAGCTCATTTTCTGCCACCAGAGTATCAGCCTTTAGTTCATGGGATTATATAATATAGTTTATGGGATGTTGGTGATAAATTATGTATTTCGTTTTTACAAAAACACATACCAACGCGTAAGATCTGTGCGAAAGTCCTGAAGGATTAATGACATAGTTATGTTGTCATCAAATATTAAAACGAGATATTAATCTACTCTAATTATTTTTTATTACCTAATTACAGTCTATTACACACAATCCAATATTTTTTATTGAATAAAATCTATTTTTATGCTAAATACGGTTTTACTAAAATCCTTATGATACGCCACTGGCATGCCGCAAAGGACTTGAGTAAGCAGCTGCGCGCGCAACTCATAGTTGTGCGATTTTGATAGATTAACCGCGCGTTGTTTCATCTCCAGATTACCTACGGCTGAAAATAAGGTAAATTCATTCAATCTTATTACAAAACTACTACCAAACTGTTCGTTATTACATGCGCTTTCGAATGGTATAACTCACCTCGCTGTAGATTATGTTTTCTGCTAGATATCGCGTTGGCGTCATTTGACTTGAATTGTACGCGGTAAACAACGCGGTTTTTGTTTGCGATTTACATACGTATAATCATTTATTTTGAAACCTTGTTTGGGGACTATATTAAAACAGTGTAACTATTTGCTAGCTTTGTAATGGTATAAGTTGCTACGCAGTACAATATTGCTATATATAATAATAAACTCGATCGAGCAAATAGTGGAAAAAATATTTAGATTCTGTTTAATATTTCTTTGAGGTTCACTAAATAACGTGTGATTATTCTTCCTCTGAGCTTCTTCCTTTACAAGCGGGAATCCTCTAATCTCTGATAGGGCTGATAGCGTCTATGCTGATAGCTAGCTATAAATATAAAAGTTGTTTTTGGACTATATGCAACTCAACATACTTGCTTATGTATTTTGTGTTGCATATAGTGAGGTATGGCAATTATAATAATTCATTGCGCCCACAAAATATGCTTGCGCCTATCTAGGGTTGCCATCTTCAAAATCATAGATAGTAGAAGTACTACTGTTTAAAATGACTAACCAAGGACAAAATGTATCAAAACCCGGGATATATCTGATATATTTTATACCCTAAACTGTGTACTATACCCTAGGTCTTAGTCTATATTTTTATACCATAGGCCTTGGGATATTTGTATACCTTAGGGGCTCTAGGATATTTTGAAAGCCTAGGTTCTTGTATATCGTTATGCACTAGGCTCTAGGATATTGTTATTCCTTAGCCTCTAAGATTTATGTATATCTTAGGCTTTGGGAAATTTTGAAACCATGGGATCTAGGATATTTCTATACCCTAGGCTGTATGATTTTTGTTAGGATCATAGAAAATTGTAAACCTTGGGCCTTAGGATATATATATATATATATATAAATATATATATATATATATATATATATATATATATATATATATATATATATATATATATACACCGTAGGCCTTAGGATATTTTTAGACGCTAGCCTTAGGATATTTTAACACCCTAGGCTCTAGTATATTTTAAACCCCCCATGCTGTAGGATATTTTGAAACCCTATACTATAGGATGTTTTTATACCCTAGGCCCTAGGATATTTTTATACCCTATATAACCTAGGCTCTAGGATTTTTAATACCCTGGGCCTAAGATATTGTTATATATCCTAGGGCATACAAACATCCTAGAGTCTAGGGTTTCAAAAGATCTACTATATTTTTATACCGAGCTCTAGGATGTTTCTAACCCTAGGCCGTAGGATATTGTTATACCCTAGGACCTAGGATATTTTGAAACCATGGGCTCTAAGATATTTTTTTAGGTTCTTAAACATTGTGTACTCTAGGTTTTAGGCTATTTTCACAACATAGGCCTTGGGATATTTTTATACCCTAGGGACTCTAGAATATTTTACATCCCCAAACTCTAGACTCTAGTATATTTTTATACCCTACGCACTAGGATATTGTTATTCCTTAGACTCTAAGATATTTTTATACCTTAGTATAGTATATTTATACATACTACATAGTATATTTGTATACCTTAGGCTCTATGATTTTTGTTGACTCAAGTTAATTGTGTGCCTTAGGATATTTTTACACCCTAGGCCTTAGGATATTTTAATACCTTAGGGTCTCTAGGATATTTTGAAATCCTAGACTTTAGGATATTTTAAAACCCTAGACTCTAGGATATTTTGAAACCCTATGCTCTAGGATGTTTTTACATCCTAGGTTAAAAAATATTTGTATACCCTAGGATCAAGATATTAAATACTTAATTGTGTGCCTTAGAATATTTTTACACCCTAGGCCTAAGGATATTTTAATACCTTAGGATCTCTAGGATATTTTAAAAACCCTAGACTTTAGGATATTTTAAAACCCTAGACTCTAGTATATTTTGAAACCCTATGCTCTAGGATGTTTTTACATCCTACGTTAAAACATATTTTTATACCCTAGGATCAAGATATTAAATACTTTAGGCTCTAGAATATTTTCCCTATACATAGAATGTTATATAGCCTAGACCCTTTAAAGACAATGAAGATATCTAAGTCTTTATAATTGAGTTTTCCATACATTTCTAGACAAGACTAACATACAAAATCTTAAAATTGTTTTATAATGAATAGGTATTTTTGCAGGAATGTGTGATCATACAAATTTCAACTTTTACAAGTCATATTTTTTAAGATAATGAAGATAACTCATTGAAGTCTTTATTATTGAGTATTTTATATATTTATATATAAGAATAATACAAAAAATCTCAAAATTGCATCGTGATGAATTGATATTTTTGTAGAAATGTGTGATAATACAAATTTCAACTTTTACAAGCTATAACTTTGAAGACAATGAAGATATCTCATTGCAGTCTTTATAATTGAGTTTTTCATGCATTTCTATACAAGAATAAGATACAAAATCTTAAAATTGCATCATGACGAATTGATATTTTTGCAGGAATGTGTGATCATACAAATTTCAACTTTTACAAGTCATATCTTTGAAGATAATGAAGATAACTCATTGAAGTCTTAGTATTGAGTTTAAATATATATTTTTAGATAAGAATAATACAAAAAATCTTAAAATTGCATCGTGATGAATTGATATTTTTGTAGGAATGTGTGATAATACAAATTTCAACTTTTACAAGCCATATCTTTGAAGACAATCAAGATATCTCATTAAAGTTTTTATAATTGAATTTTTCATACATTTCTAGATAAGAATAACATACAAAATCTTAAAATTGCTTCATAATGAATAGGTATTTTTTCAGGAATGTGTGATCATACAAATTTCAACTTTTACAAGTCATATCTTTGAAGATTGAAGAACATTGTATACCCTAGGTCTTAGGCTATTTTCACAGCATAGGCCTTGGGATATTTGTATACCCTAGGGACTAGGATATTTTACATCCCCAAACTCTAGACTCTAGTATATTTTTATACCCTAGGCACTAGGATATTGTTATTCCTTAGACTCTAAGATATTTTTATTCCTTAGGCTCTGGGATATATTTTGAAACCATGGGATCTAGTATATTTGTATACCTTAGGCTCTATGATTTTTGTTGACTCAAGTTAATTGTGTGCCTTAGGATATTTTTACACTCTAGACCTTAGGATATTTTAATACCTTAGGGTCTCTAGGATATTTTGAAACCCTAGACTTTAGGATATTTTAAAACCCTAGACTCTAGGATATTTTGAAACCCTATGCTCTAGGATGTTTTTACATCCTAGGTTAAAAGATATTATTATACCCTAGGATCAAGATATAAAATACTTTAGGCTCTAGAATATTTTAAAACCCTATACATAGAATGTTATATAGCCTAGACCCTTTAAAGACAATGAAGATATCTCATTAGAGTCTTTATAATTGAGTTTTTCATACATTTCTAGACAAGACTAACATACCAAATCTTAAAATTGCTTTATAATGAATAGGTATTTTTGCAGGAATGTGTGATCATACAAATTTCAAGTTTTACAAGTCATATTTTTGAAGATAATGACGATAACTCATTGAAGTCTTTATTATTGAGTATTTTATATATTTTTATATAAGAATAATACAAAAAATCTTAAAATTTCATCATGATGAATTGATATTTTTGTAGAAATGTGTGATAATACAAATTTCAACTTTTACAAGCTATATCTTTGAAGACCATGAAGATATCTCATTGCAGTCTTTATAATTGAGTTTTTCATACATTTCTAGACAAGAATAACATACAAAATCTTAAAATTTCATCATGATGAATTGATATTTTTATAGGAATGTGTGATAATACAAATTTCAACTTTTACAAGCTATATCTTAGAAGACAATGAAGATATCTCATTGCAGTCTTTATAATTGAGTTTTTCATGCATTTCTAGACAAGAATAAGATACAAAATCTTAAAATTGCATCATGACGAATTGATATTTTTGCAGGAATGTGTGATCATACAAATTTCAACTTTTACAAGTCATATCTTTGAAGATAATGAAGATAACTCATTGAAGTCTTAGTATTTAGTTTAAATATATATTTTTAGATAAGAATAATACAAAAAATCTTAAAATTGCATCGTGATGAATTGATATTTGTGTAGGAATGTGTGATAATACAAATTTCAACTTTTACAAGCCATATCTTTGAAGACAATGAAGATATATCATTGCAGTCTTTATAATTGAGTTTTACATACATTTCTAGATAAGAATAACATACAAAATCTTAAAATTGCATCATGATCAATTGATATTTTTGCAGGAATATGTGATAATACAAATTTTAACTTTTACAAGCCATATCTTTAAAGACAATGAAGATATCTCAATAGAGTCTTTATAATTGAGTTTTTCGTACATTTCTAGACAAGAATAACACACAAAATCTTAAAATTGCATCATGATGAATTGATATTTTTGTAGGAATGTATGATAATACAAATTTCAACTTTTACAAGTAATATCTTTGAAGACAATGAAGATATATCATTGCAGTCTTTATAATTGAGTTTTACATACATTTCTAGATAAGAATAACATACAAAATCTTAAAATTGCATCATGATGAATTGATATTTTTGCAGGAATGTGTGATAATACAAATTTCAACTTTTACAAGCCATATCTTTGAAGACAATGAAGATATATCATTGCAGTCTTTATAATTGAGTTTTACATACATTTTTAGATAAGAATAACATACACAATCTTAAAATTGCATCATGATGAATTGATATTTTTGCAGGAATGTGTGATAATACAAATTTCAACTTTTACAAGTCATATCTTTGAAGACAATGAAGATATCTCACTGCAGTCTTTATAATTGACTTTTTCATATATTTCTAGACAAGAATAAGATACAAAATCTTAAAATTGCATCATGATGAATGGATATTTTTGCAGGAATGTGTGATAATACAAATTTCAACTTTTACAAGCCATATCTTTGAAGACAATGAAGATATATCATTGCAGTCTTTATAATTGAGTTTTACATACATTTCTAGATAAGAATAACATATAAAATCTTAAAATTGCATTATGATGAATTGATATTTTTTCAGGAATATGTGATAATACAAATTTTAACTTTTACAAGCCATATCTTTAAAGACAATGAAGATATCTCAATAGAGTCTTTATAATTGAGTTTTTCGTATACGATATTTTTATATACTCTAGGGTCTCTAGGATATTTTGAAAGCCTAGACTCTAGGATATTTTAAAACCCTAGACTCTAGGATATTTTAAAACCCTAGACTCTAGAATATTTTGTAACCCTATGCTCTAGGATGTTTTTACATCCTAGACTTTAAGATATTTTTATACCGTAAGCCCTAGGATATCGTTATACCCTAGGATCTAAGATATTATATACTTTAGGCTCTCGGATATTTTGAAACCCTATACTCTAGAATGTTTTATAGCCTAGACCCTTGGATATTTTTATATACTCTAGGGTATAAAAACATTCTAAAGTTTCAAAATGTATGGTTTTTATACCCTAAGCTCTAGGATGTTTTTATACCCTTGGATAATTGTTATACCCTAATCCCTTGGATATTTTTATTCCCAAAGTCCTAGAATATTTTACAAACATGGGCTTCAAGATATTTTTATACCTTAAGATTTATTATTTTTTAGGCTCAAGATAATTTTCTACCCTAGGTCTTAGGATATTTTGATACCATAGGCCTTGGGATATTTTTATACCCTATGGGCTCTAAAACCCTAGGCTCTAGGATATTTGTATACCTTAGACTCTATGCTCTAGGATATCTTTATACCTTAGACTCCATGCTCTAGGATATTTTTATACCATAAGATATTTTAAAACCTGTGGGTCTGGGATATTTTGAAACCGCAGGCTTTAGGATGTTTTTATATCGTAAGACCTAGATTTTAAAATGTCACTACTAACTTCAACAATGTATTATGGTATTTATAGTAACATTAATTAATATTTCTTTGCAGAGACCTTTGATGACGCCGTGGAGGAGCGCGTCATAAATGAAGAGTACAAAATCTGGAAGAAGAACACGCCGTTCCTCTACGACCTGGTGATAACGCACGCACTGGAATGGCCCTCACTGACGTCATAGTGGCTGCCCGACGTGACCCGCCCTTAGGGCAAGGATCACTCGATACACCGCCTCATCCTGGGCACGCACACATCCGATGAGCAGAACCACCTGCTCATCGCGAGCGTGCAGCTGCCCAACGAGGACGCAAAGTTCGATGCCTCGACAACGAGAAGGGCGAGTTCGGCGGGTTCGGCTCGGTGCCGGGGAAGATCGAGATCGAGATCAAGATCAACCACGAGGACGAGGACAATCGGGCCAGGTACATGCCCCAGAATCCTTGTGTTAGCTACTAAAACACCATCCAGTGATGTTTTAGGTAAGTTTTTTCATCTTTATAATTTTTAGATCGTATTAAATTTTATGGTTTTATTATTGGAAATTTATAGAAATAGATTCCTATTAGCCGATGGCACTGTTTTCATTGAAAGTTGAGATATGAAGTTGCTTCTTTACTATTCTCTTGACAACTGAGGGGTTCAATGTTTTGTTAAGAAACATCTTTAGGGAATCTTAAACCACAGTAGCTTGTTTTGCAAAATAGTTTTTCGAATATATAGGGGGAGACCTCTAAACAACTCAATTCTATGTTAAAATATGAATAATTAGCAGATACATGAAACAGTCCCACAGCTACACCAGTTGACAAGCAAGATAACAACAAATGTCGTCAAATAGATGGCGACTCGTTCGTTTAACGGTGCAATTACCGAATATTACTATTTTTGCGGCGGAAAGTGTGACATACAGAAGAAAATTAAACCCCGACGTTTTTTCCAATGTCATGTCAACGTTTATATGTTGTTATCAAATGAATGAAAAGCGTCTTAGTACCGTCTTGAGTCCGTTTGTCTATCTTGTCTCTTGTAATGCCTTTTTTGTGTTAATCCGCTGTAGTATCAGTTGTTGTTTAGGTCGTCACTGTATTTTTTTGCATTATGGTCTTAGCGACTGTAGCCACTGTCTCCCAAATCACTTCGGACTCAAGCATCGTTGCCCCCAGCTGATTTGGAGTATGTGTCTGTGTGCCTGTCTCCAGCATCATATGGGCCCATTACCTGTACTATCTGTGGCATCTGAAAAGAGTGTGGACCGGGTCGTCAGTCTCGTTGCAGTACATGCACGTTGGAGTGCTCGCCTTGCCAATCATCTGCTGGTAGCTTTGGAAGGTTCCATGTCCCTTTAAGGTCTGCGTCAACTAATGGTGTCTCCGTAACGTCGTTCCACCAACTGGGGGAAGATTTTTGTCCACTCGGAGCTCCGGGACTCCTATTTTCTCTGCCACTCGGTAAAAGTGTGGCCTCGTGCATCTTCAAGGCAAACCTAGGGGTCTTTGATGCTCCAGAATGTGTCAGCTCTCTCTTCCAGCAGCTCGATTCTCCCTATTGGGCCTTTGGACGTGTGGCCAATTGTGACCTTTAAATTTAAACTAACGAGTTCACCAAGCAGCCGTCCGATTTTCCTCTTCCGGCTGCTGATCACTGCATTGTATTCTTCGTCTATTAGCCTAACTATATGGACATTCCGGGGCCAGTTGGTTCCTTCCCTCCCCACCATCGTCACTTTCTGGAAGCTGCTCAGCGGACAGTGCTCGGACACGAGTTTACCAAGCAGCCGTCCGAGCTTCCTCCTCCGGCCGCTGAACATTCTTCGTCTATTATCCTAACTGTATGGACTATCCGGGGCCAGTTGGTATCTTCCCTCCCCACCATCTTCACCTTCTGGAAGTTGCTCTGCGGGCTGTGCTCGGACACGAGTTCACCAAGCAGCCGTCTGGGTTTCCTCTTCCCGCCGCTGATCAATGCACTGAATTCTTCGTCTATTAACCTAACTGTATGGACCATCCGGGGCCAGTTGGTTGCTTCCCACCCCACTATATTCACCTTCTAGAAGCTGCTCTGCGGGCAGTGCTCGGACAAGAGTTCACCAAGCACCGTCTGGGTTTCCTCTTCCCGCCGCTGATCAATGTACTGAATCCTTCGTATATTAACCTTACTGTATGGACCATCCGGGACTAGTTGGTTGCTTCCTACTCCACCATATTCACCTTCTGGAAGGTGCTCTGTGGACAGTGCTCGGACACGAGTTTACCAAGCAGCCGTCCGGGTTTCCTCTTCCGGCCGCTGATCAATGCACTGCATTCTTCGTCTATTAGCCTAACTGTATGGACTATCCGGGGCCAGTTAGTTTCTTCTCTCCCCACCATCTTCACCTTGTGGAAGGTGCTCTGCGGACAGTGGTCGGACAGTGTCTGGGCTTGTTCTGGACAGTTTTGGATACTTGGCTGGAGGGTAGCATAGCAGACACTTATGCCTCAAAATGGGCCCATTATGAAAGCTCCCTTTAAGGCTTCTCACTCGTCCCATCATCGTATTTCTAGCGAATGGTCCCAGTCATCGTCTAAGGTATATCCTAGGTATTTGAATTTTGTACTATATTCGAGATCTTGACTGTTAATCTGTATGCCATCTTCACATGTTGATGTTGGTGCATATACTGGGGAGGCGCCCGATTGGGGACTAGCAACCCCCATGGGGTATAAAGAATTACTTTTCTCGAAAAATATGGAAATAAACAAATTTACATGTATAATTGGATCGATCCAGGGACACATATAATAAATAATGTTTTACATTTTTATCATACAATTTTTAAAGTAAACATGTAAGTAAAATCAGTCACATATTGCGGAAAATCAAACATTATTGAAATTTAAATTATATATTCATACAAGTCAGTAAATCATTATTCGCAATGCGCTACGATATAGATGGAATATTTATTGAATAATTAAGGAAATTCCTGACAAATTATCTGAATATAATCAAATAATTAAAAGTAATAATAAAATTATAAAACTTGACACCAGTAAATAAATTATAAATTTATTTGCAATTATTTTTAATTACGCATAAATATACTTTTTATGTTGACAATATAATACAAAGCTAATTTCACGTTAATACGGCAGCAGCGCCCTTTGTCTCTTATCAGCAATATTTATTGAACGTTTCATAAATTAAACTGTGGGCGCGATTTCACAGTTGCATTGTCACATATGCACCTTGACACGTTTATTTTCATGCATGATCGTTCCTGATGCATTGAGTTATGCCTTGCTTGAGTGTGTCGACACACTGCTATAATTGACAACAATAATTTATAAATAACAGCAACTGTATCGAGATAAGGCCACAAATAAACTACCATACATTTTTCGGATAATTTAATATAATCTGATGTTTTTTAATTAAAAATATTTCTATACACTCATTTTATCAAGCAGTGTAGTATAATGCAATTAGCCAATACGAATTGACATTCGGATACAATTATCAACATTTTAAAATATACGGTGCAGGCACCACACTACTTTCCGAATTAATTACGTTATTAATGTTAAATCAAAATTTCGGTTCGACTCGGTTTGATTCACGTTTTAACGTTTTTTTGTTCAAGTTTTTTTCTTCGTTTTTTACGTTTTCACATTTTCTCACACTCATACGCATAGACATTTTCCAAGAAGAGTCTATTTCGACTGAATTAAATAGATATGAATGGTAAACTTCCACAAAAAGTATGTTTTATTTTTCACATGTAATTTTGTATATATATATATATATATATATATATATATATATATATATATATATATATATATATAATTATATTTTGAAGTGAACTAATAAAAAATAATACATGTATAAGAAATGAAATTCTGACTGACACTGATGATAGTGGCCTTAATTATATATCTATTATTAAAATATTTACCGAATCAGAAATCCCAGCGACTAAATTGAGACTTTTAAGTCCCCCATTAAAATTCAACGTGCTAATTACGGCGATATTAATTGCGCCACTCGTGATTTCCGGGGCGGCAGATTTAATCATCCCTTAATCGGGTGCAAGCTGGCCGCGCCGCTCCTAAAAGGCGGCGATAAAATCCCGGGGGGCCCTTCTTTTTAACGGTTGCCCGTTTTTGCGCGGGGGCGCGTTATTAAAATTCCCGTCGCGGGACAATAAAAGAGCCGCCCATTCCCCCCGCCATCCGCAAAACGGAGGCTCGTTGGTTTTATCGTGAAACTTTTAATCCGCGTTTTCAATCGGCTCTCTCGCCGGCTAATCGTCACCGATATTAGCAAAGTTCCGGGACAATATAAGAATAGGGGGATGATGGCGGCGGCTACAACGTGGCGCTAGTAAATCCCCCTGTGCGGAAACAGGAAAAGCGGTTTATTGGCGCGATAAGACGGGCGATAAAAAATAATTAGTTTCTCAGGGAAGAAAATTAGAAGTGCAAAAAAAACTGCGTTACTTGTTATAAGTGTGCTGGGCACTATTAACTATATTATAATACCTTATATACAAGGCAAACAAGGAAGAATGCTGAAGGAAAAAACGAAGAAATATTAGAAAGATGAAAAGAATATTTTGAAGAATCCTTAAATAACGACAAAGAACAAAAGACAAGAATTAGAGACAAGAACAACACAGAAGCAGATACAGAGAGTATCAAGGAACAAGAACTACTAGAAATAATAAGGGAATTAAAAATAGGAAAAGCACCAGGACAAGAGCAGATTACAGCGGAAATGATCAAGCACCAGGGCCCGGTAGGTAAAAAAAAAACTACGGAAACTACTGAACAGGATATGGAGCACAAATACCATACCAAAAGACTGGCAAATAGCACTAATCGTACTGATACACAAGATAAGGGGATAAGACGAAATGCTCAAATTATAGAGGCATAACACTAATAAGTATAGGGTTGAAAATATTAGAAAAGACAATAAAAAAAGAGAATAAAAGCAAGAATAGACCTGACACTAGAAGAATCGCTATGCGGTTTTAGGAAAGAAAGATCCACACAGGACAACATCTTTACAATAAAACAAATCACAGAAAAAAGAACTACAAATAATAAAAACACATATTTAGGATTCATAGTCCTAGAAAAAGCGTTCGACATGATCCCAAGAAACAAATTATGGAAAATCCTGGAAGAGAGAGGTGTAGAAAGACCTTTATTGGAATTTCCCTCACTGCCCCTCCACATCACAAACCTCAACAAAAATATACAAAAATAAAAATAAAAATACAATATAAATAAAAGTACTACTCCGCCAAAAATTACTAATTACCCCCATCTATCGCCGCTCCCTTTGCCCTTGCCACTTTCCTCTCCCACGTCAGCCTCCTGCAGATTTTCACGCCTTCCCCATCCTCGCATAACCATTCATTCAGCTTTCTGCAGTCTCCCACCCACTCTGCTTTCACACCCTCACATTCTTCGCTAAGGTGCCACCACGTGTCGCTTCCCTTACTACACAGCGCACACGCGGAGTACCCTAAACCCATCAACACTTTCCTCCCTCTCTCGTCTGACCCACACCTCGCTCTTGCCATGCATACCTTGTCCTCCCTGCTCCACTCACCCCTGGCTAAGTAACTCGGGAGTCTCCCACTCACTTGCCACTCTACGTAGCCAGGGTTGTAAGAGCTCTCATTCATTCTAGTCTGCCGTTCTTGCCACTCAATATCTCTCAATCTCTCTCTTACCTCAGTTCCTAGGCTCCCCATTTCTCTCAGCTTCTCCTCTACCCACACCTCAGACATACCCACTCTTTCATACATCCTTCCTCTATCCTTTCTCCAACCACTCTCCGTCCTACTCTTACACCTCATCCATACCTCCCGCACCAGTCTTTCCTCACCCAATTCCTGCAATCTTTCTTCAAACTTCACAACCCTTACACACGACTCCCACCACATACTCATACGATTCGTCTCCTGCAACAGCACTGCTCTCGGTGTCGACATTTCGAGACCCAGCAGACTCTTCAGGAGCACACCTTGCTCTCTCTCTATCACATCCCACTCACGCAATCCCCACACTTCCACTCCATACAACAGAATAGGTTTTACACACGCATCCCAGATCTTGCACGCCATTACGAGGTTACCGCCCCACAACCTCTCCCATTTCCTTCTCGCTATTCCCCAAGCCATTCTCGCTTTCGCTTGAATACTTTCCACATGCACCCTAAATCCTCCTCCACTGTCAAACCAGAAACCAAAATATTTATTGACATTAACTCTCTCAATCATCCTTCCCTTCCATTTCAGCTCTTCCACTCTACCCCTTCTACCCCTATTCCTAAACATCATCCATTTAGTCTTCTCCATATTCACTACTAGCCCTCTCCTATCCATGTACCTTCCCATTCTTTCCAACATCTCTTGCATCTCTTCCACTCTCTTGGCTACTAATACTATGTCATCCGCATATGCCAGCATCCACACCTTGGTTCTCCCCACCACGACCTCTCCAGCCTGTCCTCTCCTCAGCACCGCCTCCAACTCGCTTGTGTATCGATTGAACAGGAGGGGGCTTAGCGGGCACCCTTGCCTTACACCCACATTCACCCTAAACTTCTCAGACACTTCTCCATTCACTCTTGATTTTGCCCACGTCTCTTTATATATACTTCTCACCCACTCCACTCCTTCCACTTCCATACCCAATCTATCCATACATTCCACCAGTTTCCCCCTAGGAACTGAGTCATACGCCGCTTTCAAATCCACAAACACCGCATACACTCTCCCTTTGCACTCCAACGCTTCCTCCACCATTCTCGCAAGCGTGAAAATCTGCTCCCTCGTCCCTCTTCCCTTTCTGAAACCCCCCTGGCATTCCGGCAGCAGCCCTTTTCTATCCACTTCCCTCGCTAGTCTATTTTTCACAATTGTCATCATCGCTTTGTATTCTGCATTCATAACGGTAATACCCCTATAATTATTTACGACCGATGCTGCTCCCCCTTTGTGTACCGGGACCACCACCCCCACACGCCACTCTTCCGGCAGTTCTTCCTCACCACTCCAGACTCTATTCAAAACCTCCAGTAACTTATCTTTTCCTTCCTCTGTTAAACTTTTGAAGGCCTCTGCCTTCAGCCCATCTTCCCCCGCCGCCTTTCCCAGTTTCAGCTGCCCTATGGCCACGTTGACCTCTTTCCACGAAAATGCCTCCCTTCCTACCACCGGTCTCGGACTCCCTAAATCCACCTCTGACCCCGCCATCTCTCTACAGCTCTTCTCCCACTCTGCCAGCTCTATGCTAACGTTGCCCTTTTTTACGCTTCCCCTCAGAATTTCCCACAACCCTTTCTCTGTCACACACTCCCTCAACCTCGTTTCTACCTTTTGCAACTCCTCTATCTTCTTCCTCTCGCAGGTTCTCTCGAACTCCCTCTTCGCCTGATCGGCCCTTTCCACTTCACCTCTCCCATTTTTCCACTTCGCCATTGCTCTTCGCCAGCTCGACTTCTTCACCCTACATTCTTCGTCAAACCAACTCTCCCTCTGCCCCCCACTCTTCTTCTTCTCCAATGCAGCCACTATCACTCTCTCCAACTGGAGCTCGAATGCACATCCTCCCACTTGACGCGTTT
Organism: Lordithon lunulatus; assembly: GCA_963942505.1. Classification (NCBI taxonomy): domain Eukaryota; kingdom Metazoa; phylum Arthropoda; class Insecta; order Coleoptera; family Staphylinidae; genus Lordithon; species Lordithon lunulatus. The sequence continues at coordinate 43,687,750 of OZ012673.1, forward strand.
TAGCTTTTTCTCATATGCATCCAAATCCGGCTCGCTCCATCCAAACCTCTGCTGCCCCTTCCTCTGTTCTCCCTTCCCAACGTTCCTCACCCTAACGACCACCTCCACCGGTACATGATCCGACCCTCCTACGTTTTCCACCTTGAAGCACACCAACTCTTCCCTTTCGATCCCTTTGACCACCACGTAGTCCAAAACCGAGCTTCCTCCTTGTCCGCAGAACGTTTTTTTCCCTTCCCAGTCCCCTTCACAGCAACCGTTGAGCACATCCCATCCTGACTTTCTCACCCATTGCATCCATTCTCTACCCTCCTGGTTAGTCACTTTATCCTGGGAGCACCTTTTTCTCCAGTCACCGTCTTCTCCGATCCCTCCTTCCAGCTCCTCCACCCTCACATTCCAGTCGCCCCCGATGATCCACATATCTGCTGCCGTATCCAGTTCGTCTAGTACCTCCATTAATTCCACCCGGTTTTTGTTACAGTACACTGCTCCCACCCACACCGCACTTCTCTGCATTTCCACCTTCCCTATTACGAGTCTTGTAGCTTCTCTTATCGTCTCTCTGTTCCATTTTCCCACTATCTTCCTCACCCCCAATAGGATTCCTCCTTTGGCTCTACCCATCTTAGCTTCCTTCTTCGCTCCCTGAGTCATCCAGTCCCATCCTGTCGGCATACAGCACTCTACCTGCCCCCACTCCTCTTCTGGCAGCCACGTCTCTACTAGCCCCACTATGTCCTTTGAGACCAACCAATCCTCTAGTTCTTTTACCCACACTCCTCCCAGCACTTTTTTCTTTAGACCCGCAGTGTTCCAGAAGCCCACCCTGCAGTTGCCCTCGTCATCTCTTCCATCCACCCCATACTCCTGGCTCGTCGTCCTCACCCCCTTCAGCACATTTTTGCCAGACCATCGCCCTGCCAGATCCACCACTCATATCATATACATGGATGAAATAATGAAGAGCATGAAACCAATAAAACGCAAATATAGTGTACAAAAACATGCAAGTGGTAAAAATATCGGAAGGAGCATTCGTTGATGATGTCGTAGTGATAGCAGAAAATGAAGCTAATCTGCAGCACAACTGTGTATGGAACAGATATCTAGAAAAGTATAATATGAAAATGAATTATAACAAAACAAAAGTTATGGTAATAGGAAACCGGAAAGAACAAATAAATATGAAGATAGAACAACACAAAATAGAGCAAGTAGAACAATTCAAATACCTAGGAGTAGCACGGACAGAAGACGGAAAAATTGAAGGCGAACTTAGTAACAGAATAAACAACACAGTTAAAACATACCAAGCATTGTGCAATATACTGACTAACAAAAAAGAGATCAGCAGAAGGACAAAAATAAATATATACAATATCATATATAGACCTATACTGAACCACGGAGACGTGGAAACTAACAAAGAGGGACAAAAGTAGAATACAGGCAATGGAAATGAAATATCTCAGAGGAGTAAAACAAGTTACGAGAAGAGACAGAATAAGAAATGATGACATCAGAGAAGAATTGGGAATTGAAGCTATAGAAAAGTATATAGAAAAGAAACAACTAAACTGGTTTGGACATTTAATTAGGATGGACAATAAGAATCAAACAAAACAGGTATGGGAAACAAGAACTGGAAATAAAAGAAGAAGAGGTAGACCAAGAAAAGAGTGGGACAACAGAATAGAGGAAATAATAATCCAGAAAGGAAAGATAGTTATACAAGCAAGATAACTGGCGAAGAACAGAAAGTGGAAAGAATTTACAAATGTATAAACAACAACAATAATTGTTAAGTAATGTAAATGTAATAGCCTACACTGAAAGGTAAAATGCAACTAGATAATATATATATATATATATATATATATATATATATATATATATATAGCACCTTAATAACTGCTTCTATTTCTTCTATAGAAGAAAACAAAAATTCTGAACTTCTCTCAATTAGAGATACGAAATGAACACCACAGTCGAAACTATCTTACAACTTCATCTAGCTCATCTAGAGAAATCGGAAGAAAAGTACTACAGAAGAAAAGGTGTCCCATTTATAAAACCTCATCTTTTACTAGAGCTAAACGAAAGTTACGTAATGAAGCTTATCCTAAGGGAGAAAATACAAGATATAAATTATTTTCTATTAGAGATATGACACGAAATAAAACTTTTTCTATAACAGAAAATAGAAATATTAGCAGCTTCTTCTATAGAAGAAGAGTATAAAATGTTCGACTGCCAGAGGCAAGATACAATATGAAGCTTCTTTCATCGGAGAAGATACAATTTTTATTTATTTTTTGTATTTTTATTAAATATGTATATGTATATATTTGGGTTTTTTATAAATCACATTTTTAGTTTTAAAATTAGTTTGTAATTGATTTTGAAATGGATTTTCCATCAATTAAGCATTATTATTATTATAACTGATCTAACAGACCAACCATCAATTTTACTCTAATCTTAAATGGTAACATGAAGGTGCTTGGGTTCATCCAGTGATGCCCCAAGCTTATGTCTAATTTAAAATAAATATAACATATATAAGTGTGAACCCACCTCTTAGCAATCTACATATCTAGATTTCGATCTTATTAGATCTCATCAGTGTAGCTCAGCTAGTGAGGATGAATTCACACAATATCTCGAGTGGTTATATACAAAAACAGTACAACTTACCCTCGTAGAGGGAAGTTAACGCCATCTGGCGGCACCACATCAATTAGCAATGCACACCCATATGGTAATAACCGTCAACATGCTCATGTTATCAGGATCACCGGGTAGTGCCCTCTGGAGAATAATATTCCAACAGAGTATGTCTTCTGTATTTTCAGAAGAAACAATTAATGAAAAACGGAAGTTACGACATGAATTATTATCTTCTAAGGGACAAAATAAATGGTATGACGTTTTCTCTGGTAAGACGAAGAAATGAAGTAAAGCTTCTTCTAGAGAAGCTAAATTGTTTTCACGTGCTATTTCTAGAAGAAAATATAAAAATACTAAAAAATTGGCTAATAGAGACAATGCAGGAAGTGAGACGTCTTCTATAGAAGAAAATAAAAGATATATATATATATATATATATATATATATATAAATATAGATATGAAGTCCTCTGCTCTCAAAATAATATGGGAAATCAATTGAAGTTACTAAATAGATCTTCTTCTAAGAGAAAACATAAAAGGCTGAAAGTCTTGTATGATAGAGTAAAGATACGTAATGAAGCTTCTATAAGAGAAAATTAATTCGGTGAGGCACGATATATAGCTTCTGTTATAGAAGAAAATAAAAAGTATGAAGCTTTCTCTAATAAAGATATGATATGTAATCAATCTTCTTCTATAGGAGAAGATAGAAATAACACAATTTTCTTTATTGGAGACAAAGCACGAAATGAAATTTCTTCTATAAAAGAGATTAAAAGGTATATAAGTGTGAATCCACCCCTTGGCAATCTACATATCTAGATTTCGATCTTATTAGATCTCATCAGTGTATATATTTGTTTCTACACTGATGAGATCTAATAAGATCGAAATCCTGATATGTAGATTGCTAAGGGGTGGATTCACACTTATATATGTTTTATAAAATTGGCCTTGTCCTGATATCTCAAGCACTCTGTTGGAATATTATTCTATAGAGGGCACTATTTCTGGTCGTATTTCAGCATTTGTTCATCCATACCGAAATATTCAGAAAATTCTATACCATGATTGTTTTATTATCCAGCAATTTGTAGCATGTCTAACGATTTATAAAAAATAAATAAGTTTTACAATTTCATTATGTTGATAAGTAAAAATGTACTATAAAATAACAAACTACTGTTATTAATGAATAATGATAATTAATTGTATCGGCGCGTAAAGATGAACCGCGCGAGTTTCGGGGGAATGGTGGGGGCGGCTGCGAGCGCGTTTAGAGCGCGCCGGTGCCGCCGTCCCGCGATCAAAACAAAGTCCATTCAGTTATCAGCGCGAGCCGGACGGTTTCGGGTCGTTCGCACATGTCGGCCCATCTCTTCGCGTAGTAAAATTACGTTTTAACCAAGTGCCGCCGGGATTAATTTGTGCCGTGATTTTCGACCTGTGTATTATGGAGCCCTGCACTCTACGAGGCGACGCGGATATTATTAAATAGACGTATGTACTGCACACTTTTTTTTTGGGTTCCATATCAAGATTACTTTTTTATAACCCTATTAGTAATACTCTTAATAATATAAAGATTTATTCGCATCCCAGAATGAATATCCCAGATTAATAAGAATAACAATACACAATACATAATATATAATACATAATAATATTTGGGCCAATTAATATCGTCTCAATACATAATACATAATAATATAATACATAATATATAATACATAATACATCTTAATATAATACATAATATATAATACATAATACATAATAATATAATATATAATACATAATAAATGCAATTCTTGAAGAACACTTTTTGATATAAACTTTTTGTTTAAAAAATGGCAACAAATTCAGTTCATAAAATGAAACCTATATAATGATATAATTATCGTTGACATTTATTTAGCTACAAAATGAAGTATTATTTGTTTATTTTGGTCAGTTACAAACGTCGCATTGTGGGAAAATTAAGACACATAACTTTTCAAGAAAAAAAAATTTGTTTGTTAAATCGTAATAAATTCAATTCTTGAAATTTAAACTAAATAATAATATAATTATATTTGGTACTTATTTAGCTTCAAAACTAAGCATAGTTTGTTTATTTCGGTCAATGAATAAGGTCTCCATACAGGAAAATGCATCACATAATTTTTTGATTTAAAATGGTTACGCCTAAAAGATTGTAATAAATTAAATTATATATAATTGATTCTGTAATTGAATTGGTGAGTGGAAAAATCATATAACTCCAAAATCGTAATCGTAGACATCCTCTATAACTCTCTTGTACATCTAATTGTTGTGACTACATGTCACTTTTCCCACAAAACAGATTTTATCTAAACTACAATTTTGGAGTTATTTGGTTTTTTCCACTCACCGATTGAATTATGGTTGGCACTTATTTACTTTAAATTTAAATTAAGCATTGTTTGATTATTTCGGTCAATTAAAAACGTTTCTATATGAGAAAATCAAGACATAACTTCTTGATAAAAATGTTGTGCTTAAAAAATCGTAATACATTTAATTCTTGAAATTGTAAATAATTGAGTTTATAATTATGCTTGGCATTTATTGAGCATCAAAATTAAGTATTATTTGTTTATTTGTGTTAATTAATATCGTCTTAAGACGTGAAAATTCAAGACACATATCTTACCTATAACAATTTTTGTTTAAAAAATCGCAGTAAATTTAATTCTTGAAATTTTTAATATTTTATTCTATAATTATATCTGGCATTTATTTAGCTTCAAAAATAAGCATTATGTGTTTATTTGGGTTAATTAATATCGTCTCCATGCGTGAAACTTCAAGACACATACCTTTTCTATAACAATTTTTGTTTAAAAAATCGCAGTAAATTTAATTCTTGAAATTTTAAATAATTGATTCTATAATTATGTTTGGCATTTATTTAGCTTCAAAATTAAGCATAATTTGTTTATTTGGGCCAATTAATATCGTCTCAATACGTGAAAATTCAAGGCACATACCTTTTCTATAACAATTTTTGTTTAAAAAATCGTAATTAATTTGATTCTTGAAATTTGAAATAATTGATTCTAGAATTATATCTGGCATTTATTTAGCTTCAAAATTAAGCATAATTTGTCTATTTAGGCCAATTAATATCGTCTCAATACGTGAAAATTTAAGACATTTAACTTGCACATAATAATATTTGTTTAAAAAATCGAAATAAATTTAATTCTGGAAATTTTATATAATTGATTCCATAATTATGTTTGGCTTTTATTTAGCTTCTAAAATAAGCATTATTTATTTATTTGGGTCATTTAATATCGTCTCAATACGTGAAAATTTAAGACATATATCTTGCGCATAACAATATTTGTTTAAAAAATCGGAATAAATTTAATTCTGGAAATTTTATATAATTGATTCGATAATTGTGTTTGGCTTTTATTTAGCTTCTAAAATAAGCATTATTTATTTATTTGGGTCATTTAATATCGTCTCCATGCGTGAAAATTCAAGACAAATATCTTGCCTATAATTTTTGTTTAAAAAATCGTAATAAATTTAATTCTTGATATTGTTAATAATTGATTCTATAATTAGGATTGGCACTTATTTAGCTTCAAAATTAAGCATAATTTGTTTATTTGGGCCAATACACGTCTTAATACATGAAAATTCAAGACACATACCTTTTCTATAACAATGTTTGTTTAAATAACCGTGATAAATTTAATTCTTGAAATTTTAAATAATTGATTCTATGATTATATCTGGCATTTAGTTAGCTTCAAAAATAAGCATTATTTGTTTATTTGGGGCAATTAAAATTGTCTCAATACGTGAAAATTCAAGACACATATCTTGCCCATAACAATTTTGGTTTGAAAAATCGCAATAAATTAAATTCTTAAAATTTTAAATAATTGATTCTATAATTATATTTCGCATTTATTTAGCTTAAAAAAATAAGCATAATTTGTTTATTTGGGTTAATTAATATCGTCTCCATGCGTGAAAATTCAAGACACATACATTTTCTATAAAAAAATTGTTTAAAAAATCGCAGTAAATTTAATTCTTGAAATTGTAAATAATTGATTTTATAATTATATTTTCAATTTATTTAGCTTCAACATTAAGCATAATTTGTTTATTTGGGCCAATTAAAATTGTCTCAATACGTGAAAATTCAAGACACATATCTTGCCTATAACAATATTTGTTTAAAAAATCGTAATAAATTTAATTCTTGAAATTTTAAATAATTGATTCTGGAATTATATCAGGCATTTATTTAGCTTAAAAAATAAGCATTATTTTTTTATTTAGGCCAATTAATATCGTCTCAATACATGAAAATAAATTCAAGACACATATCTTGCTTATGTGAACTTTTGTTTAAAAAATCGTAATAAATCTAAATCTTGAAATTTTAAATAATTGATTCTAGAATTATATCTAGCATTTATTTAGCTTCAAAAACAAGCATTATGTATTTATTTGGGTTAATTAATATTTTCTCTATGCGTGAAACTTCAAGATACATACCTTTCCTATAACAATTTTTTTTTTAAATCTTAAAAAATTTAATTCTTGAAATTTAAAAAAATTGATTCTATAATTATATTTGGCATTTATTTAGCTTCAAAATTAAGCATTATTTATTTATTTAGGCCAATTAACATCGTCTCAATACATGAAAATTCAAGATACATATCATTCTTATAACAATATTAGTTTAAAAAATCGCAATAAATTTAATTCTAGAAATTTTATATAATTGATTCCTTAATTATATTTGACACTTATTTAGCTTTAAAATTAAGCATTATTTGTTTATTTGCGCCAATTAATATCGTCTCAATACGTGAAAATTCACCTATCTTGCCTATAACAATATTTGTTTAAAAAATCGTAATAAATTTAATGATTTATTGAAATTTTAAATAATTGATTTCATAATTATATCTGGCATTTATTTAGCTTCAAAAATAAGCATTATTTGTTTATTTGGGTTAATTAATATCGTCTCCATGCGTGAAAATTTAAGACACATACCTTTTCTATAACAATTTTTGTTTAAATAATCATAATAAATTTAATTCTTGAAATTGTAAATATTTGATTCTAAAATTATATTTAGAATTTATTTAGCTTCAAAATTAAGTATAATTTGTTTATTTGGGCTAATTAATATCGTCTTAATACAAGAAAACTCAAGACACATATCTTGCTTATAACAATATTTGCTTAAAAAATCGCAATCAATTTAATTCTATAAATTTTATATATTTGATTCCATAATTATATTTGACACTTACTTAGCTTCAAAATTAAGCATAATTTGTTTATTTGGGTCAATTGATGATATCGTCTCAATACATGAAAATTCAAGACACATTCCTTTTCTATAACAATTTTTGTTTAAAAAATCGTAATAAATTTAATTCTTAAAATTTTTAATAATTGATTCAACAATTATATCTGGCATTTATTTAGCTTCAAAAATAAGCATTATTTGTTTATTTGGGTTAATTAATATCGTGAAAATTCAAGACACATACATAACAATATTTGTTTAAAAGATCGTATTAAATTCAATTCCTTCAATTAAATATTATCAAATAAATTATGTAGTATGATGATATAATTATGTTTGTCACTTATTTAGCTACAAAATGAAGCATTGTGTGTTTATTTTGGTCAATCACCAACGTCTCATTGCGAGAAAATTCAAGACACATAAGTTCTCTTTAAAAACGTTTTGTTTAAAAAATCTCTATCTTTTTTTCTTAATAAATTCTCTTTTTACCATTGAGGTGTCGAGGTTTTTGCTTATACTTTGTTAACTATTTTCTGTTTATATACAATTTTATCCATTTCTTTCTATTCTTTGCAGTCTCTTTTGCTTGTATCCAGCCGGTATTATCATTCTTGCGCTTTTGTGATTGTTCCATGTTCCCCTTTTACCATTGAGGTGTCGAGGTTTTTGCTTATACTTTGTTAACTATTTTTTGTTTATATACAATTTTATCCATGTCTTTCTATTCTTTGCAGTCTCTTTTGCTTGTATCCAGCTGGTATTATCATTCTTGTGCTTTTGTGATTGCTCCATGATCCATGTCTTATTCGGCGTTCGTCTTTTTCTTTTGCCTCCGTGTCTCGCATCCCAAATTTTCTTTACTTGTCAAACTCTATTCATTCTGCTTACATGTCCATTCCTATCTTTTGCAGTCTCTATTGCTTGTATCCAGCTTGGTCTTCAGTGCTTTTGTGATTGCTCCATTCTATGACAGATGTGGCCTTCCTCTTGTTGTTTTACCTCCGGATCTTGTTTCCCAATTTTTTCTATACTTGTCGATATCTATTCATTCAGATTACATGCCCAATCATCTCATTTGTTCTTCCTCTATTTTCTTTTGTACTGTTGATTGATGATACTCTCGTTCTTATATCTTCGTTTCGCATTCTGCCTCTTCTGGATACTTCTTCCGCTCTTCTCAAGTGCTTAACTTAAGCCGGCTGTATCTTCGATTTTACATTTTAGACAAGAGTCTGTGTTCTGTTTTGAAATTTCCTTACGATTTCTCATTTTGTCCTCTGTTGGGTCCGCCTCACATTTTCCTCTTTCTGGCGGCGAGGTGGCCTTGCTTTTGGTTGCTTGGTAGTTTTCATCTTATGTTCTGGTTTGTTTCTCCTCCTGCTCACCTGCTGGTCATTGCTGTGGTGGAGCTACTTTTGAAGGGGCATATATTTGCTTCTGTTTATGTTTGTTCTGTTTCTGTTCATTATATATTTTTCTTCTACCAGTATTCCTCCGTTTCAGATAGTGAAATAGGTTATTATCCTGTCACTAGTGACAAACCTATGACAGAAGGTTCTAGAAAATCTAGAAAAAGAAAAATAACCTATATTTGCTTCTTTTTGTGTTTGTTCTGTTTCTGTTCATTGTATATTTTTCTTCTACCAGTATTCCTCCGTTTCAGATAGTGAAATAGGTTATTATCCTGTCACTAGTGACAAACCTATGACAGAAGATACTAGAAAATCTAGAAAAAGAAAAATAACCTATATTTGTTTCTTTTTGTGTTGGTTCTGTTTCTGTTCATTATATATTTTTCTTCTACCAGTATTACTCCGTTTGAGATAGTGAAATAGGTTATTATCCTGTCACTCGTGATAAACCTATGACAGAAGGTACTAGAAAATCTAGAAAAAGAAAAATATCCTATATTTGTTTCTTTTTGTGTTTGTTCTGTTTCTGTTCATTATATATTTTTCTTCTACCAGTATTCCTCCGTTTCAGATAGTGAAATAGGTTATTATCCTGTCACTCGTGACAAACTTATGACAGAAGGCACTAGAAAATCTAAAAAAAGAAAAAAACCTATATTTGCTTCTGTTTATGTTTGTTCTGTTTCTGTTCATTATATATTTTTCTTCTACCAGTATTCCTCCGTCTCAGATAGTGAAATAGGTTATTATCCTGTCACTAGTGACAAACCTATGACAGATGGTACTAGAAAATCTAGAAAAAGAAAAATAACCTATATTTGCTTCTTTTTGTGTTTGTTCTGTTTCTGTTCATTATATATTTTTCTTCTACCGGTATTCCTCCGTTTCAGATAGTGAAATAGGTTATTATCCTGTCACTAGTGACAAACCTATGACAGAAGATACTAGAAAATCTAGAAAAAGAAAAATAACCTATATTTGTTTCTTTTTGTGTTGGTTCTGTTTCTGTTCATTATATATTTTTCTTCTACCGGTATTCCTCCGTTTCAGATAGTGAAATAGGTTATTATCCTGTCACTAGTGACAAACCTATGACAGATGGTACTAGAAAATCTAGAAAAAGAAAAATAACCTATATTTGCTTCTTTTTGTGTTTGTTCTGTTTCTGTTCATTATATATTTTTCTTCTACCAGTATTCCTCCGTTTCAGATAGTGAAATAGGTTATTATCCTTTCACTCGTGACAAACTTATGACAGAAGGTATTAGAAAATCTAGAAAAAGAAAAATAACCTATATTTGCTTCTTTTTGTGTTTGTTCTGTTTCTGTTCATTATATATTTTTCTTCTACCGGTATTCCTCCGTTTCAGATAGTGAAATAGGTTATTATCCTGTCACTAGTGACAAACCTATGACAGAAGATACTAGAAAATCTAGAAAAAGAAAAATAACCTATATTTGTTTCTTTTTGTGTTGGTTCTGTTTCTGTTCATTATATATTTTTCTTCTACCAGTATTACTCCGTTTGAGATAGTGAAATAGGTTATTATCCTGTCACTCGTGATAAACCTATGACAGAAGGTACTAGAAAATCTAGAAAAAGAAAAATATCCTATATTTGTTTCTTTTTGTGTTTGTTCTGTTTCTGTTCATTATATATTTTTCTTCTACCAGTATTCCTCCGTTTCAGATAGTGAAATAGGTTATTATCCTGTCACTCGTGACAAACCTATGACAGAATGTATTAGAAAATCTAGAAAAAGAAAAATAACCTATATTTGCTTCTTTTTGTGTTTGTTCTGTTTCTGTTCATTATATATTTTTCTTCTACCAGTATTCCTCCGTTTCAGATAGTGAAATAGGTTATTATCCTGTCACTAGTGACAAACCTATGACAGAAGGTACTAGAAAATCTAGAAAAAGAAAAATAACCTATATTAGCTTTTTTTTGTGTTTATTCTGTTTCTGTTCATTATATATTTTTCTTCTACCAGTATTCCTCCGTTTCAGATAGTGAAATAGGTTATTATCCGGTCACTAGTGACAAACCTATGACAGAAGGTACTAGAAAATCTAGAAAAAGAAAAATAACCTATATTAGCTTTTTTTTGTGTTTATTCTGTTTCTGTTCATTATATATTTTTCTTCTACCAGTATTCCTCCGTTTCAGATAGTGAAATAGGTTATTATCCTGTCACTAGTGACAAACCTATGACAGAAGATACTAGAAAATCTAGAAAAAGAAAAATAACCTATATTTGTTTCTTTTTGTGTTGGTTCTGTTTCTGTTCATTATATATTTTTCTTCTACCAGTATTACTCCGTTTGAGATAGTGAAATAGGTTATTATCCTGTCACTCGTGATAAACCTATGACAGAAGGTACTAGAAAATCTAGAAAAAGAAAAATATCCTATATTTGTTTCTTTTTGTGTTTGTTCTGTTTCTGTTCATTATATATTTTTCTTCTACCAGTATTCCTCCGTTTCAGATAGTGAAATAGGTTATTATCCTGTCACTCGTGACAAACCTATGACAGAATGTATTAGAAAATCTAGAAAAAGAAAAATAACCTATATTTGCTTCTTTTTGTGTTTGTTCTGTTTCTGTTCATTATATATTTTTCTTCTACCAGTATTCCTCCGTTTCAGATAGTGAAATAGGTTATTATCCTGTTACTCGTGACAAACCTATGACAGATGGTACTAGAAAATCTAGAAAAAGAAAAATATCCTATATTTGCTTCTTTTTGTCTTTGTTCTGTTTCTGTTCATTATATATTTTTCTTCTACCAGTATTCCTCCGTTTCAGATAGTGAAATAGGTTATTATCCTGTCACTAGTGACAAACCTATGACAGAAGGTACTAGAAAATCTAGAAAAAGAAAAATAACCTATATTAGCTTTTTTTTGTGTTTATTCTGTTTCTGTTCATTATATATTTTTCTTCTACCAGTATTCCTCCGTTTCAGATAGTGAAATAGGTTATTATCCTGTCACTAGTGACAAACCTATGACAGAAGGTATTAGAAAATTTAGAAAAAGAAAAATAACTAATCTTTGCTTGTTTTTGTGTTTGCTCTGTTTCTGTTCATTATATATTTTTCTTCTACCAGTATTCCTCCGTTTCAGATAGTGAAATAGGTTATTATCCTGTCACTAGTAACAAACCTATGACAGAAGGTACTAGAAAATCTACAAAAAGAAAAAGAAACTATATTTCCTTCTTTTTGTGTTTGTTCTGTTTCTGTTCATTATATATATTTTTTCTACTAGTATTCCTCCGTTTCAGATAGTGAAATAGGTTATTATCCTGTTACTCGTGACAAACCTATGACAGAAGGTACTAGAAAATCTAGAAAAAGAAAAATAATCCATATTTGCTTCTTTTTGTGTTTATTCTGTTTCTGTTCATTATATATTTTTCTTCTACCAGTATTCCTCCGTTTCAGATAGTGAAATAAGTTATTATTCTCTCACTCGTGACAAACTTATGACAGAAGGTACTAGAAAATCTAGAAAAAGAAACAAAACCTGCAATTACTACAAATTAGAAGTTGCAGATTTTTTTTTTCTTTTTCTAGATTTTCTAGTCTAATCTTATCTGTCTAAATCTTACGTTTGTCACGAGTGACAGGATAATAACCTATTTCACTATCTGAAACGGAGGAATACTGGTAGAAGAAAAATATATAATGAACAGAAACAGGGCCAGTTCTATAATTGACATTTTATTGGAGAATAAGGCTATTCGCGGAGATATTGGCGCCACACTTATTCCGCGAATAGCCTTATTCTGCAGTTAAATATCAATTGTAGAACAGGCCCTTAATAAGTTAAATAGAAGTCTTTCTATTCTAGAATGTAAAAACCTTGTTCACACTGCAATCCGCATGCTGAATATACATAATAAATTACTTCCGTAGCGTCAACTTTGACGAATATCGCATCGCACTAACTAGCCGCTACAATTCCTCAATTATCCGGTTAATATTAACAATTTTCAAACATCAGCTGCTATATATTTTTCGAATTAAACCAGCACGTTACAACTCCGTGTTGTTTATTATCATCATTATAAAGAGCGAGAGAGCGGCGGAGATAATGGGACGAATAAATAAAATCGTCACGGCGCGCAACCGCTCTTTATTTATACAGGAGCGGTTATCTAATTTATCGCACATTAGCGACGCTCACCTTGTGTGTGTGTGCGCCGGCCACACTATTGAATTAACTCCGGAAAGCAAGGGTGCGCAAAAAAGCGTCTGCATGCAAAAGACCGGCGATACGGAGCATCGCTTGAGGTTAACCTCAACGTCCGCGCGCTATCAGCGGCTTGCTTAATATAGAACGGGTGATTTTTTGTGTTGTTGAAGCGATTAAAATTGTTTGCGCTGCGAATATACAGCACAAAAAAATGTTTTATTTATGACGATGCGACGGTTGCTAATGTGCTATGCGCATTTATTAAAGTGCGGATTGTGTTTGAATTAATATGTGCTGTATAATTTGCAATAAACGAGTACATTCCTAACAGCGTGCTGTTTTATAAATTTTTAATAAATTCATATGCATTCAGCTATGTTTAAACATTTACTTTTGTAAAAAAACTGGCGATTAAATCTGATATAAATAACTAAAACAAGACCACTATAACTTATATGTAAAATTGAGCCTGTGGTAATGAAATACACCACTTTCATTCTCACAGACTCAATCAAAGTTTAGTAGTTTTCTTTTAGTTATATCTAGTAAAGTGTAAAATTTTGCATTTGGTATTTATGTAAATCGACGTGCGCAGTTACAGACTTGAAATCAATTTATTCATAAATAAAACTGTAACTCCGTACGTCGATTTACATAAATACCAACCGCAAAATCTTCTACTTTTCAAAATATTTCAAATGTGACATCACTTTCATTCTTACAGGCTCAATTAAATGGAAATTTAGCTCATTCAAATATAGATTTCAGGCTTATTGGATATCATTGGTATGGATCAGTGGTGGGGGAAGTTTTTTAGCCATTACCCCAAAATATATTTGTCTAGGTCGATATTATTGTGCGATTACACATATTTTAAAAAATAGCACCGTAGGCATTTTTCCTAAACTTGCAAGGTCAAGCGTGCTAGAATTGAAAGTTAGCTTTCGCTATTTACAGTATTTGTAAAGAAAATTTTAAATGAAGCATTAAACAAAAATCCAAATGTAACCGTTGCCCCCCGTATGCGCCCTTTCCTCATTATGAAAAGGAGAAAATTTAAATTATAACTTAATTATTATCAACTTGCATTACATATTACATAAAAAATTTAAAAAGTTGCATAACAATAATAAATGGACGCCTTTCTGCTTTCTGCAGAAAGGAAATATGTTTTTGTTTCTCTTACCTTTATACTCTAGGTAAACGATTTAACTTAACGGAATCTAAAGTATCTGTTTGTAATGTAAGATCCCAATAACTGAGAGTATTATTTTTAGTTTCATGAACATTTAACAATATTTAACTATATTTTATTATATTTGACGAATATTGCATAATATTTGACGATATTTTACGACATTTGACGATATTTAACTGTATTTGACAATATTTAACTATATTTGACAAAATTTTACACGATAATTGTCGATATTTGCCGATATTTGACGATTTTTGACGATATTTGACGGTATTTGACATCGTTTAGACGATATTTGACAATATTAAACTGTATTTGACTATATTTGACGAATATTGCGCAATATTTGATCATATTTGACGACATTTAACAATATTTAACTATATTTGAGTCCATCATGCCATACATTGTCGAAGGCTTGGGCTACATAAACAAATACGGCTAAGTAGGTTTTTCCTCCCTCCAGTGACTTCTCTATCGCATTAGTTATCCTATGTATTTCATCCAGGGTCTAGTGGTATTTTCAGCATCCAAACTGATGATTTGGGATGAGGTTTCTTTCTTCTATTATTATTCTCTGAGCTTCTCTTTTGACCAGCGAAAAAGCCTCACGGCTGATATCGATATAAATATAGAAGTTTTTTAAAACATATAAGTGTGAATTCACCCCTTACCAATCTACATATCTAGATTTCCATCTTATTAGATCTCATTAGTGTAGCTTAGCTAGTGAGGGTGAATTCACACAATATCTCGAGTGGTTATATACAAAAATGATACAACTAACCCCCTAGGTGGAAAGTTAAACGCCATCTGGCGGCACCACATCAATTAGCAATGCACATCCATATGGTAATAACCGTCAACATGCTCATGCCATCAGGATCACCTAGTAGTGCCCTCTATGGAATAATATTCCAACACAGTGCTTGAGATATCGCTACAAGACCAATCTTATTATACATATATAAGTGTGAAATTTTTATATTTTCTTTTATCTCATTTCGGACCTAGTTTGTTGTAACAGCTTTAATTTTTTTCCTCTTTGTATATATCCTTTTCTTCTTCAATGTCATCTCCCTCGTTTGGTTGGAAGGTGTGCACTAGGTATTCTGCGAAACGTGTAGCTTTCTAATCTGGATCGTTTTCGAGATAATCAACAAATTATTTTATTTACGATTTTTGATAATGACATATTAATTTAAGAGTGAGAACTTATGAAATGAAGAGCTGTGGAACTAGGTCTTCGTTCTGTGTGAGTGTTATAAACGGATGTCGTCGTTAAATCTTGAATGGCGGAAGAATGAGTTTTTAGTCCTATAAGAAATTACATGGGATATTGCAGCCGAACACTTCTAGCATATCTACAATCCAACAGTAGTCGCTCATCATGTCTTTATCCCAAAATCCTATGCATCGTCTTTTGATGTTCGCTAGACCATGGTGTAACCACTCTCATTGCTCGTCGCTCGTATCGCCTAAGATTTCATGTAAAAATATCTGCTGTCGGCACCATACGACTTTTCGAATTAAATTTTTGTCAATATTTGGCAATATTGAACAATATTTCACGATATTTGACATTATTTGACATTATTTGACATTATTTGACATTATTTGACATTATTTGACATGATTTGACATGATTTGACATTATTTGACAATATTCGACATTATTAGACTATATTTGGCAATATTTGACCTTTGTTGACAATATTTGACGTTATTTGAAAATATTTGACTATATTTGACGAATATTGCACAATATTTGACGATATTTAACAATATTCGACAATATTTGACGATGAAAATATTTGACTATATTTGACGAATATTGCACAATATTTGACGATATTTAACAATATTCGACAATATTTGACGATATTAGACGTTATTTGACGATATTTGACGACATTTTACGACATTTGACAATATTTAACTGTATTTCACAATATTTGACGAATATTGCACAATATTTGACGATATTTAACAATATTCGACAATGTTTGACGATACTTGACGACATTTGACGATTTTTGACAAATATTGCACAATATTTAACGACATTTGACGATATTTGACGTTATTTGAAAATATTTGTCTATAGTTGACGAATATTGCATAATATTTGACGATATTTAACAATATTCGACAATATTCGACAATATTTGACGATATTTGACAATATTTAAATGTTTTTGACAATATTTAACTATATTTTATTATATTTGACGAATATTGCATAATATTTGACGATATTTAACTGTATTTGACAATATTTACCTATATTTAACTATATTTGACAAAATTTTACACCATAATTGTCGATATTTGCCGATATTTGACGATATTTGACGATATTTGACGATATTTGACGGTATTTGACAAGGTTTGACGATATTTGACAATATTAAACTGTATTTGACTATATTTGACGAATATAGCACAATATTTGATCATATTTGACGATATTTGACGATATTTGACAATATTTAACTGTATTTGACTATATTTGACTATATTTGACAAAATGTTACATGATAATTGCCGATATTTGACGGTATTTGACGACGTTTAGACGATATTTGACAATATTTAACTATATTTGACGATATTTAACAATATTCGACAATATTTGACGATATTTAACAATATTCGACAATATTTGACGATATTGGACAATATTTAAATGTTGTTGACAATATTTAACCATATTTTATTATATTTGACGAATATTGCACAATATTTGACGATATTTTACGACATTTGACGATATTTAACTGTATTTTACAATATTTAACTATATTTGACAAAATTTTACACGATAATTGCCGATATTTGACAATATTTAACGGTATTTGACAATATTTAACGGTATTTGAGAATATTTAACTATATTTGACTAAATTTGACGAATATTGCACAATATTTGACGATATTTAACAATATTCGACAATATTTGACGATATTTGATGATATTTGACGATATTTGACGATATTTGACGATATTTAACTGTATTTGACAATATTTAACTGTATTTGACAATATTTGACTATATTTGACTATATTTGACTATATTTGACTATATTTGACTATATTTGACTATATTTGACTATATTTGACTATATTTGACTATATTTGACTATATTTGACGAATTTTACACGATCTTTGCCGATATTTGACGATATTTGACGATATTTGACGATGTTTAGACGATATTTGACGACGTTTAGACGACATTTGACAATATTTAACTGTATTTGACAATATTAAACTATAGTTGACTAAATTTGACGAAATATCACAATATTTGACGATATTTGACGACATTTGACGATATTTGACGACATTTGACGATATTTGACAATATTTGACTATATTTGACGACATTTGATGATTTTTGACAAATATTGCACAATATTTAACGACATTTGACGATATTTGACGTTATTTGAAAATATTTGTCTATAGTTGACGAATATTGCATAATATTTGACGATATTTAACAATATTCGACAATATTTGACAATATTCGACAATATTCGACAATATTTGACGATATTTGACAATATTTAAATGTTTTTGACAATATTTAAATGTTTTTGACAATATTTAACTATATTTTATTATATTTGACGAATATTGCATAATATTTGACGATATTTTACGACATTTGACGATATTTAACTGTATTTGACAATATTTAACTATATTTGACAAAATTTGACTATATTTGACAAAATTTTACACGATAATTGCCGATATTTGCCGATATTTGACGATATTTGACGATTTTTGACGATATTTGACGGTATTTGACAACGTTTAGACGATATTTGACAATATTAAACTGTATTTGACTATATTTGACGAATATTGCACAATATTTGATCATATTTGACGACATTTGACAATATTTAACTGTATTTGACTATATTTGACTATATTTGACAAAATGTTACACGATAATTGCCGATATTTAACGATATTTGACGGTATTTGACGACGTTTAGACGATATTTGACAATATTTAACTATATTTGACGATATTTAACAATATTCGACAATATTTGACGATATTTAACAATATTTGACAATATTCGACAATATTCGACAATATTTGACGATATTTGACAATATTTAAATGTTTTTGACAATATTTAAATGTTTTTGACAATATTTAACTATATTTTATTATATTTGACGAATATTGCACAATATTTGACGATATTTTACGAAATTTGACGATATTTAACTGTATTTGACGATATTTAACTGTATTTGACAATATTTAACTATATTTGACAAAATTGTACACGATAATTGCCGATATTTGCCGATATTTGACGATATTTGACGATATTTGACGATATTTGACGATATTTGACAATATTTTACGATATTTGACGACATTTAACGGTATTTGACGACGTTTAGACGATATTTGACAATATTTAAATGTATTTGACTATATTTGATGAATATTGCACAATATTTGACCATATTTGACGACATTTGACAATATTTAACTGTTTTTGACAATATTTGACTATATTTGACTATATTTGACTATATTTGACTATATTTGATTATATTTGACTATATTAGACTATATTTGACAAAATTTTACACGATAATTGCCGATATTTGACAATATTTAACGGTATTTGACAATATTTAACTATATTTGACTAAATTTGACGAATATTGCACAATATTTGACGATATTTAACAATAGTCGACAATATTTGACAATATTTGACGACATTTGACGATATTTGACGATATTTAACTGTATTTGACAATATTTAACTGTATTTGACAATATTTGACAATATTTGACTATATTTGACTATATTTGACTATATTTGACTATATTTGACTATATTTGACGAATTTTACACGATCATTGCCGATATTTGACGACGTTTAGACGATATTTGACAATATTTAACTATATTTTACTAAATTTGACGAATATTGCACAATATTTGACGATATTTGACGACATTTGACGATATTTGACGACATTTGACGATATTTGACAATATTTAACTGTATTTGACAATATTTGACTATATTTGAGGAATATTGCACAATATTTGACGATATTTAACAATATTCGACAATGTTTGACGATATTTGACGTCATTTGACGATATTTAACTGTATTTGTCGTCAAATATAGTCAAATATTGTGCAATATTCGTCAGGTATAGTTAAATATTAACTATATCTGATGAATATTGCACAATATTTGACTATATTTGACGACATTTGACGATATTTGATAATATTTGACTGTATTTGACTATATTTAACTATATTTGACTATATTTGACTATATTTGACGAATATTGCACAATATTTGACGACATTTAACAATATTCGACAATATTTGACGATATTTAACTGTATTTGACAATATTTAACTGTATTTGACAATATTTTACTATGTTTGACTATATTTAACGAATTTTACACGATAATTGCCGATATTTGTCGATATTTGACGATATTGGACGACATTTGGACGATATTTGACAATATTTAACTGTATTTGACAATATTTAACTGTATTTGACTACATTAAATAACATTGGTCTTTTTGTTTCATTTTAATTTAATTCAATTTCAATTCAATGTATTCATGTTAATAACTAAAAGTTTTACACATGTCATTAGAAATGGTAATACAAATCATTAAAATATAGATCTAACTTAAACTAATACATTAATATGATAAATGATAAAAAGATAAACACATAACAGATAAGTATAACCGTTTAGAATTTAAAAAAAGGTACAGCAAAGAGCACACGTGCACTTATATATACATAAATACATAATGAATTAACATTAGCATGTATGTTTGCATTTACGTTTACATAGCTTACTCTACCACATTAAATACTTAGCAATATATATATATATATATATATATATATATATATATATATATATATATATATATATATATATATACACATATATATATATATATATATATATATACACATATATATATATATATATATATATACTAATTAGAATATTTACGGATTTATAAATTCTTCAAAGGAATATATGGGGTTGGTGATCAAGTAGGCCTTGATTGCATTGAGAGCTCTCGTATGTCTGCAGCCAATTTATTAAAAAAGGCTATAGCGTAATACCTTGTACCATTAGATTCTTTCAGCGTAATTAATTTTTTTATTATATATAAAATATTAGGCACCAAGGACCCAAGTTACACCAACTTTTTGTGGGATTGCCGTTCCTGGAAATCAAATTGGCGGGAACGTGACTTTTTCTGTGAAACGGTTTTATGATGATTTTTTCTCTGTTTGTTGACCGATTTTGCTCAAGTTTTCACGGGATTGCCCCAACTCGATTTCCCAGCCGATTTGCAGATATGGTCGTAGTCTATTCAGCTGTTTTCCCGACTTTTCTCCAATTTTGTTCACAAACAAATTCATATTCACACATACGCGCAGACATTTTACAAAAATAGTCTATTTAGACAAGAAAATTCATGACTTTTCTTGTTGAAATAGAGTATTTTTGGAAAATGTCTGTGTGTAGGTGTGAATATAAATTTGTATGTGAACAAAATTGGAGAAAAGTCAAAATTAGCATAGTTTTTTTCTTCTTCTTTATACAGCAGTGCTGTATTCGGAAAGTAAAAATCGAGACGAGATACTTCATCTCCGCTGCTTGTATTTTCCAATTTTGTCACTCGTTCATCGCCCATGTTTCACTTCCGTATATCAATATTGAATTCATGAGACATTCGAATTCTAATCTTATGGTAATTTTTCTACAAATTGTTGATGAGTTGCTTAAAATTCGGGGATCTCGGTTAGCTGGTGAACAATACTTTGATATGTAGCCGTTGGCCGTTAATTTTCGAATATCAGGTCCGACAAATTTCGTCCTTTGATTTTTGGGAGGCACTTCACGGTTATATACCATATAGATTAAGATTAAGATAATTAAAAGTTACATCTGTTTTGGTCTGTTGGGAACAGGATTATTTACATCACGTACTTATGCTGCTCTCATCAGTAATAGATGTATATCGGAGAGAACATGTAATTTTTTTGTTATCTTGTATCCAAAATGTATTTTTGAAGAAGTGTTTATATACTCCAGACTCACAAGAGATAGATATGATACACCTATTAAAATTGATTCAAGAGATAAGTTCGTTTATATTACATCGTTATAAACGTTTATCATGTTACGAGCCAATGGCAAGGAATTACTGACACATTAAGAATAACAAGACTTTACATCAGAGGTGGTTAAAGCGTCGACCGTCGTAACTATTCCTAGTCGCCCGCCTGTCTGATACGTACACATATTATTTTATTAATAATTAAAATAATTTTATTAAATAATAGCCTACACTGAAAGGTAAAGTAAACTAGATATATATATATATATATATATATATATTATATATATATATATATATATATATATATATTTATATATATATATATATATATATATTTATATATATATATATATTTTATTTTATTTTTAATTATTTTTATTATTATTTTAGTAAATTTTATCAATCATATAACTTCCAAGTTGTAAACACAATTCAATTGTGCACAGTGCAGTAGCTTCTGCCCCCTTCTCTTGGAAACCACTTGTTAAAATAGCCGAAAATTTCCCATCTTGCTGGCACCGTTATTACACCGTGACATAATTGCATGAGCACACAATTACACACGCATAAAATTAACATAAATACATACTATGGCAAGGCCGCGCGCGCGTTACAATAATAGCGCCTCGCACAATGCGCGGTGTGTTAATAATAATTTCGTGCCCGGAGTATTTTTCACAAAATTTTTTCTTGGATGTCGTTAGCGCGTTAATAAATTGCGCATGATTAAAGAAGACGACACTTTTATAGTTGGACACGCTATAGCACTAGCCAGATATTTCGTGTGTGCGAGCTAATTTAAAAAATGTGTGTGTTTATTTGCTTTTCTGTTTCTATTTCTATCGGACCGTCAACCTACGCGAAGGTGTACGAAAATTGTGTCAAACTGAATTATTTACAATTTTTGTATTCTAGATTGAAATGTTTTATAAAACGAAAATTACAAAATCGTAATATTCAATAATGAACACAACTAACCACCTAGGAGGAAAGTTAAACGCCATCTGGGTTAGTTGTATCATTTTTGTATATAACCAATCGAGATATTGTGTGAATTCATCCTCACTAGGTAGTGAGGATGAATTCACACACTATCTCAAGTGGTTATGTATAAAAATCTTATTAGATATATAGATTGCTAAGAGGTGGATTCACACTTACATATGTATTATTCAATGCTGTGACTATTTTAGTAGCCCTAAAATTTTCTAAAAATATAGCATATTTCGGAATCAAATTAAGTTGATCTTAAAGAGTAATAATCAAGCTATATATATATATATATATATATATATATACCCTAATAAAATAGAAATATATATATATATATATATATATATATATATATATATATATATATATATTTAGATTAACAGATTTCAGATATGTACCATAATCATTACCTCTCAGATTTTTTGTCGATATATATGTATGTAAGTACTGAAGGTAATAAGTAAATAAATCAATTTAATAATTGAAAAAAATGTATGACTCTCAAAATTGATTTTTTGATAGATTGATAGATAGATACATTTATTGATGTCAATATGCTATATAGCATTTACATAAGTCAATACATGGATTTATTCTACTATAATACGGGATTCAATTACAATTACAAACAAGATGAGAGTTGAGTCACATAGTTATTTGATAAAATGATACACATTAGTATCATTAAAGTTTACAATATTAAATAATAAATTAAAAATACCCAATTAACATTATCACATACAACTACACACACTAAATAAATAATAAATGTAATTATATGATAAGCTTCGTTAAAGGTACACATTAAAATTAAAATTGCTTCTTCTTCTTGAAATAGGCTTACAGCCTGTTTTTCCAGCTTTAAGGAGTTACTTGTGATGTCGACACCCAGCTATCCCTCCATCTCTTTGGTGGCCTGCCTGGGAACCTTTTAGAGTGTGGATTTCCGTCTTCACATGTTAATGTGTTGGTTCCATTCTCGTCGTCTCTGCCTCATCTACCTTACTATGTCCTGCACGTCGCACATTTATCTTATGTCTTGGTTGGGTATTCTGTCACATAGTGTGTGTCCCGTGATACTGCGGAGCGTTCTCATCTCTGCCGTTATGCTCTTGGTTCTGCTGTTGTCTGCTCTAGATTCTGCGGCGTATGCGATTATTGGTCTAATGCATGATTTATATATTCGGGTCTTTGATTCTAGTTTCAGGAATGGGTTCTTCCATATGTTCCTTAAGCATCCGGATATTCTAGATGCTTTATTGGTTTGGTTCTTTACCTCCGAAGTCCTGTCTTAATGGGCGGTTATTTCTACCCCTAAGTACCTAAAGGACATTACTTGCTCTATTATTACGTCGTTAATGACCAGTTTGCATCTTGTGGGCTCTTTTGCTACAACTAGTGTTTTTGTCTTCTGTGTCACAATCAACTTATTGTAGCGTTTCGAGGTTAAGTAAAATTGACGTAGTAGCATCTGTTCTGTCCTCGTTCTCGGATGTGATTACTGCGTCGTCTGCGTAGCACAGTATTGATATTTCTCCTTTACTATTTCTGAATCCATGCCCCGCGTTTTTACGTCTACTATTATTTTGCCCATAATTAGGTTGAAGAGTGTGGGGATTGTGAATTCCACTTATTCCTGTTGAGATCGGCACTTCCTTGGACAAGCTGTTGTTAACAAGTAGTCTGGTCGTTGTATTGGTGTTCATGTTTTCAACGGTTCTAACGATTTCTTCTGGGGTATTACCCTGTCTCAATATGGTTGTAATGTCATTTAGCCTCACTCGGTCGAACGCTTTGGTTAAATCTATGAAGCACATATACGCCGGTTTCTCGTATTCTATTGATTTCTCTACTATTTGTCGGATGACGAATATGACGTCTGTTGAGGACCGATTTTTTCGGAAGCCCTGTTGTTCTTCTCGCATGGGTATGTATTCTGAGATGATGTTGCAGATGATTTTCGTGAATAGTTTCATAACGGCACTCAGGAGAGTTATTCCTCTGTAATTTTCTGGTTGCTTTTTGTCTCCTTTTTTTGAAGATAGGGATAGTGACGCTTTTCTTCCAGTCAGTTGGTATGGTTGTTTCTTGTAGGATCTTCTGGTAAAAGCTAGCCAGTTGTTTACTTAGTGGTTTACCTTCATATTTTTTCAGTTCGTCGATACCTGGAGCTTTCCTCTTTTTTAGCTCCTTGATGTATTTTGCTACCAGTTCCTGGTTGATGGGGGTAGTTGTTTCTGCCGTTGGTGGCGCTTCCTGATGTTGTATCTTATCATCTTCGAACATTTGTTTAAAGTGGTTTATCCATACCTCTTCCGGAATAGTTTTTGTTGTTATGTATTGGTTGACTTCGTGTTTTCTTCGACGAATCATTCCCCATATCTTCTTTTGACTGCCATAGAGATCATGTTCCATGTCCGCAGTGAAGGTTTTCCAGTATTCGGTCTTTATTCTTCGTATTTCTGCTTGTACTCTGTTCCTTGTATCCCTGTAACGTAGCCACTCTTCCAGCGTTCTGTTATTTCGGTACCACGGGTAGGTTTCTCGTTTTTCTGTTGCCATTTGTTTTACTTCTGGCGTGAACCATGGTGTGTTGCGTTTCTTTGGGTTCTGGTTTATCCTCCTTCTGCCTAGTGCTTCATTGGCGGCTTTCTCGATGTGTGATTTTCCTTTTTTCCAACTGGTTTCCACTTCGTTCTCGTCCAGAATTGGCTGTTCTCTGATCTTTTTTCGTACAAGTCCTTCACGGTGGGGTCACTAATGGATTCGATGTTCAGTTTGTCTACGTAGATAGGTGGTAGCTTCTTTCTCATTTGTGTTGTGAGTTGGTGTTTTGTCATGATTAGTTGGTGATCTAATCCAATGTTTGCTAACGTTAGCGAGTGTACGTCGATTATCTGACTCGGGTGTACTGCTCTATTCGAGATTATATAATCGATCGTGGATGAGTGTCCTTGCGTGTTGGACCAGGCTATCTTGTGTTGAGGCTTGTGATTGAATTACGTATTGTTTATTCTCATCTCGTTTTGTGCACAAAATGTGGTGAGAGTTTCTCCGCTGTTGTTGACGTGTGCTTTATTGAAACGTTGTTTTATGCCATCTACGATTGCATTACCAATTCTGGCATTCAGATCGCCCATGATTAGGATCTTCTGTTCGGTACGTATTTTGTCGACTTCGGTCTGCAGATGCTCGTAGAAGGTGTCAATTTCCTCTTTGCTTAGTGTCGGGAGCGTAAACGCTGATAATATGTATTTTGTCTCTGCCGATGTCTAGGACTACTCTGAGGATTCTTTCATTCACCTAGAATCTTCTATATTATGTGTGAATGTATCACTGATTAGCAGACCTACTCCGGCTGTGGCTCGTTTGTGTTTTTCAGTCCCACAATACTTGAGTATGTATCCTTTATATGTAAGATCGCTTTCCCTCTGCGTTTGGTTTCTGATGCATATATATATATATATATATATATATATATATATATATATATATATCTATTTTGTGTGTTTCCATCTCTAGTAGAACTTCTTGTTCTCTCCCGTTCCAAGATCTTATGTTCCAACAAGCGCATCTTAATATATTTTTCCTCCACAGCTCTTTTTTTTGTCTTCTTCTCATATCCGTGTCTATATCTGAGGTCGTCACCGTTGTATCAGTCCGTATCCGAGGCTTGTTGCTGGTTCTATGAGCTTGTGGGTTGTTTTACTACAGGAAGGCTACTGACCTCACCTGCAAACCCTCCTCCTTTATCCGGGCTTGGGACCGGCAGCATCGTCACTGAGCTACTTTGTTCGCCCAGTCAGATGCAGATGCAAAATATTGAAATTTACTATATTAAAAATACCTAAACAGGTTTTATATAGAATCAAAGTATTAGATCCGTGCCTCCAAATATTCCTCAATGGAATAAAATGCATTTTCTGTAAAAAATATTTTTAACCGTAAAATATTATTTATATGAAAATTTGACTGCAGTTTTCGGCAAATATTTTCTAAAATGTTTGTATCATCCAACTGAGTTTATATTAAAAAATAATATTCTATTCAGAAATCTATATAGTTTTTAGATTTCAGAAAATTGGCTATTGCATGTGTTACACAGGCCAGATAATTAAAAATCGTACTATTCAATTTTATGCTCGATTTAGGGCATAAAATACAACATTCTTTGAAATCAAACTAAGTCTTAAAAAGTAATAAGCAAGTTATATAACCGGTGTGAAGTTAACCTCTAAGATCCCAGCCTCTATACCGCACGGCGCAAATTATTATTATTTTTTACCATGGATCCGTCATACAATCGATGGTCAAAAATAATAATAATGAAATTTGTTCGATTTGGTCGCCGAAAAAAATCAAAAATCAAAATTTTCCAATTTCCTTCAGGCATCTGGTGCACTGATATGTTTTGCACTAGGATCAGTAAACAAATTATACAAAATATAATGCATAATTTTTTTATCGACCCAGCCTCTAAAACCGGCATATTGAGATAGGAGCGTAAAAGATAAAAATTTAAGAAAAAAATAGAAGGAAAAATATTTGAAGAAAGAAACTTTCCATTTTCCATTGTCATTTTTTTTATATTGTTGTCATTCCAAGGAGAGCGTATCGGATGGAAATGTAATGCAAATCAAGGTTAAATTAGTTAAACTATTCGAAAAAGTGTGTAAACCTATGAAAAAAACTGTGCAAGCGAAGGTGGGGTGGGCGGTTGTTCCCCACCAACCAAACTATGCCCGTCCACTATTTCAAATGGCTTGAACTCTGCACTACACTATTATCCGTTATTTTCTATGATTAAATTAATGTCATTTATTAATTTAAGACTAATTAAAAAAATATTTGTGAAAAATAATGTAGTGCATAGTTTAAGCCATTTGAAATAGTGGACGGGCATAGTTTGGTTGGTAGGGGCCGCCCGCCCACCCCACCTTTGTTCGCATAGTTTTTTCCATAGGATAACACTCTTCTTGGAATAGTTTAAACAATATAAAACATCTATATCCATTGAAAAAACTATGCGAGCGAAGGTGGGGTGGGCGGGCGGCCCCTACCAACCAAATTATGCCCGTCCACTATTTCAAATGACTTGAACTATGAACTACATTGTTTCTCACTTTTCTTTTGCGAATTAGGCATAAATTAACAAATGGAATTAATTGAATAGAATAAAAATTAATGGATAACAGTATAGTGCAGAGTTCAAGCCATTTGAAATAGTGAACGGGCATAGTTTGGTTGGTAGGGGACCTCCCCCCCCTCCCCCCCCCCCCCTCCCCCCCCTTGCTTGCATAGTTTTTTTCATTAGATACAGACGTATTATATTGTTGAAACCATTCCAGGAAGAGTGTTATAACGTGGACATATATGCTCGTCAAGGTTAATTGGTTAAACTACTCAAAAAGGAGTGTAATCCCATGAAAAAAACTATGCAAGCAAAGGTAGGGTGGGCGGGCGGCTCCTACCAATCAAACTATGCCCGTCCACTATTTCAAACGACTTGAACTATGCACTACACTATTATCCGTTATTTTCTATGATTAAATTAATGTCATTTATTAATTTAAGACTAATTAAAAAAATATATGTGAAAAATAATGTAATGCATAGTTCAAGCCATTTGAAATAGTGGATGGACATAGTTTGGTTGGTAGGGGCCGCCCGCCCACCCCACCTTTGTTCCCATAGTTTTTTCCATAGGATAACACTCTTCTTTGAATAGTTTGAACAATATAAAACATCTATATCCATTGAAAAAACTATGCGGTGAGTTGGCGGGGGGGCCCTACCAACCAAACTATGCCCGTCCACTATTAGAAATGGCTTGAACTCTGCACTACACTATTTATCCATAACATTTTATGATTCAATTAATTTCATTTATTAATTTAGATTTCATTTAAAAAAGAAAGTAAGGAATAATGTAGTGTAGAGTTCAAGTCACTTGGAATAGTGAATGTGCATAGTTTGGTTGGTAGGGACCATCCATCCACCCCACCTTCGCTTGCATACTTTTTTCATGGGATAACACACTTTCCAAGAAGTTTATCCAATTCAACCTTGATGCACATTATATTTCCATGAGATAACACTCTTTGATTGAATAGTTTTTTCCATTGGATACAGATGTTTTATAATGTTTAAACAATTCCAGCAAGAGTGATTTTCTATGGAAATATAATGCATATCAAGATTGAATTGATTAAACTTCTTGGAAAGTGTGTTATCCCATGAAAAAAGTATGCAAGCACAGGTGGGGTGGGTGGGGGGCCTCTACCAACCAAACTATACACATTCACTATCCCAAATGACTTGAACTCTACACTACATTGTTCCCTATATATTTTTTTAATTCAATCTAAATTATTAAATGAAATTAATTGAATCATAGAAAGTTATGGATAAATAGTGTAGTGCAGAGTTCAAACCATTTGAAATAGTGGACGGGCATAGTTTGATTAGTGTAATTTTTTCAAATCAATTGTATGGCGGATTCATGGTCAAAAATTATAATTATGAAATTTATTCGAATTTATCGTCGAAAAAATAATACTTATAATCAAAATTTTCCAATTTCCTTCGGGCATCTGGTGCATTGATGTGTTTTGCATTAAGATGAGTTAAAAAATTAAACAAAATATGTTGCATATTTTTTTTATCGAACCAGCCTCTAAAATCGGCATATCTTGATAGGAGCGTAAAAGTTAAAAATAAAAAATAAATAAAAGGAAAAATATGTCAAGATTTCCATTTTTCATTATCATTTTGTTATAAATATTATGTAATTTTTTCAAATCAATTGTATAACGTATCCATGGTCAAAAATAATAATAATGAAATTTGTTCGACTTGGTCGCTGAAAAAAAAAATACTTAGAATCAAAATTTTCCAATTTCCTTCGGGTATCCTGCACTGATATATTTTGCACTAAGATCAGTAAAAAAATTAAACAAAATATGTTGCATAATTTTTTTATCGACCCAGCCTCTAAAATCGGCATATCGAGATATGAGCGTAAAAGTTAAAAAAAAAATAGAAGGAAAAATATTTCAAGATAGAGACTTTCCATTTTCTATTGTTATTTTGTTATAAACGTTGTGTAATTTTTTCAAATCAATCGTATGACGGATCCATGGTCAAAAATAATAATAATGAAATGTATTCGACTTGGTCGTCGAAAAATAAATACTTATAATCAAAATTTTCCAATTTCCTTCAGGCATCTGGTGCACGGATATGTTTTGCACTAAGATCAGTAAAAACATTAAACAAAATATGTTGCATAATTCTTTTATCGACCCAGCCTCTAAAATCGGCATATCGAGATAGGAGCGTAAAAGTTAAAAATAATAAATAAATAGAAAGAAAAATATGTCAAGATAGAGACTTTCCATTTTCCATTGTCATTTTGTTATAAACATTGTGTATTTTTTTTCAAATCAATTGTATGACGGATCTATGGTTAAAAATAATAATGAAATTTGTTAGACTTAAAAAGCCGAAAAAAAAACTTATAATCCAAATTTTCCAATTTCCTTCGGGCATCTGGTGCACTGATATGTTTTTTATGAAAAGCGAATACATTGATATCAAGTCTAACTGTACTTAAATAAAAATTTAACTGCGTACATCGATTTTCATAAATACCATACGTACAATCTTCTCGTTTTCAAAACATTTCAAATATGACTTACACCACTTTCATTCTCACAGACTCATATTTAGTTTATCAGATTTCAAAGACGAACCTGAAGACTATCGCAAAATAAAAATTGTCTACGTCCCCACTTAAAAATTCATTGTTTTAAAAGAGTCCTCTTTCATAATAACAACCGTAATTCGTGTTTATCCGATGGTTCCTTAAACTCCTTAATTTCCATTATTCAGCAGTAAACTATTAATATTTTGACAGTAACTATTTATCCTGTGCGGTCGGTTAATTATAAAAGTTGGCTAGTCAAAAACAAAAAAAAATACTAATAAAGTAGCCCCGTAAAAATGCACACACAAAACGCTAAAGCGTGTGCCGCCTCGGCTGCCTCCACCCCGTGGGGGCTGCGGAAATGCCCTCTAATTAATCGTTCTCGTGCGCGTCCGCGGCCGGGAAATTTATTATTTTCCACAAATTATAAGCGCCGCCGGCGACCGGAGCGAATTTCAATTAATGCGCCCGCAAAAAGAATACGGGCCGGAATGTTGAACAAAAGCAATTACGGAAATAATTATAATAAATGGAATTAGCAAAAAACGTCGCGCGCATTTGAAACACAAGCGGCGATCGTTTAGCGATTTAGCGGGCGGGTGGTGTGTGTGTGTGTGTTGATCTTGCACTCGCCCCCGTTGGCCCGAACCCAATTTGGATGCTGGCCAAGCTGCGGCGGTGGTGTTCACACACACACATATATACAAACACACACATATTGCAAATAGTCGGGGTTTCGATGCGAGTGTAAAAAAAATAAATAAATCTGTAATGCAACACCACAACTATTACAAATCGCCGAAATGTGTTTTTACAATAATTTAATTTTTACTATATTATGATAATACATTAATTTAAATCTGAAAAATCTTTTTATCAGCTCATTATAATAATAATACTAATTAAAATTATGTTGCCATGGATAAATTTGAAATTTGAGAAATATGTTTAATGAAATATATCCCTCTGTCTCTCAAACTCGTGCACCGAGAAAAGACAAGACACCTGATGTTTAAGTATAAATACCATAATTTAAAGGTGGGATCACATCACGTCACTATTTTACTCGAAATTTGTATTGTATTGAGCATTTAGGAAACTCTAAGTAATGGGATAACATACATGTATAAATATACATGTTTTTGTTTCATACACTTTGTTGTTGTCCCTGAAACTTATTTTGTAATAATTGATAGCCATAATTCGTAGTTATAGACTGTAGAAGATATAATGATTTAAGCCGCTTTCGTTTATCGTTTGGGCGCTGTTCTGGGCTTAGAACAGCCCGAAACAACTCCCGAACGATAAACGAAAGTGGCTTAACTCATTATATCTTCAACAGTCTATAACTACGAATTATGGCTATCAATTATTACAAAATAAGTTTCAGGGACAACAACAAAGTGTATAAAACAAACACTTGTATATTTATACATGTATGCTATCCCATTACTTAGAGTTTCCTAAATGCTCAATACAATACAAATTTCGAGTAAAATATAGACGTTAAATTATGGTATTTATACTTCATGGGGACAGGATCACATTATTATTTTTGCTATTATTATATCTTAGATCAGTTAGAGGAAGACATAAAGAGGTTGCATACGAGATGGATGATTTTGAATATTTATGTATATTTTAACGCGTCTATAATCCTTTTTTGTGCTTAGAATAAA
The DNA here is from genome assembly GCA_963942505.1 of Lordithon lunulatus. Classification (NCBI taxonomy): domain Eukaryota; kingdom Metazoa; phylum Arthropoda; class Insecta; order Coleoptera; family Staphylinidae; genus Lordithon; species Lordithon lunulatus. Next base: position 43,720,130 of record OZ012673.1, read on the forward strand.
CCAAAATATCATTTAAACCAAAAATAGATAACATTATACTCAATGGTAAAACTAGTGGAAGTATTGCAATCTTTAAAATGCATTTATCAAAAAACTGCTTTGAAAGTTACGACAATTGTCGTCTCAAGGTTTCTGTCTCTAGCCATTTTCCAGTACAATTTTTTCCTATCACGTCTTTTTTACTACCAATTTGAATTTGTATGTATACCATAATGTGTACTTTTTAGAAAATTTGATTGAAATCTCATAAAAACTAAAAAGTTATACTCTTAAACTATGTATATTTATTTATCACATACATCATCTAATTTAAAAGCCTCCCAAGACAATTCTCGTTCGCTTTAATAATCACGCCGCATAAAAAAAATAGTGCACATGTAATTTTTATTCCCCCTCGCCGCCTAATAGTGCAATATTTATCGCGTCGATTGCATTTCCGTGCCTCCGCTCGCGCCACGGCGCTCGTGTTTAGTGCTAATTTAACCGTGCCGACAAAAATAACAAAAAGTAAATTGTTTACGCTTATTGCGGCGAATTTTAGATGATTTAAGCGGGACGGGCGCGATTGCGAAAACGTCGACGGTGCTGGTTTTATCGGGAATGCATATTTCGGAATTTCGCAAGTTTACAACCTCGTGCTGTAAAACCTACAGCGGGAGGTCTTCGATTTAAGCTACAGCGGGTGTTATGTTTGATGTTTGCGAGGGCTTTTATATCTATGACTGTGATAAAATGACACACCGTTGGGTACATGTTTATCCATCTGAAAGGGGCGCTTTTTACATCGGCTACCTGATTTATTTTTAAATTACAATTGTTTTATTAGGGGTAATAAAATCTTGGGCTTGCTTTGAATTTCTAGTTGATACCTCTAGCTAGTTAATCACTTTGGAAGCGTCATGCTGAGTGTGATTGCGTTCTAAATTGAACAATATAGATTATAGTTGTCATTATAATGTTCGGCTTAGACTGTTCGCATACCTTGTATATGTATGCATTGCGTTAAGTAATTATTGATGTTTGCATTTATCCACGAGCACGAGATTGTTTGCTTGATCAAGAGCGGGGTTTCAGCACGACGCCGCGGTGGCTGTGTTCGCAATTACTAACAGGATTTTACTCCTTGTATTATGCAAAGTATTTTTCTTACACACCTTTAATATTAACTCAAACAAAATTGCTGTTTAATAGAAATTATATACGATAAAATATTACATATGCGATTCCTGATACCACTCGTTTTTTCGAACGTATGTTTTAAAGTCGCTCTGCGAAATACGAATAAAGAAATGAATTCACTTACGTTTGTCGTTCGGGAGCTATTCTAGGCTGGTGTTAGTTGGCTTAGAACAGCCCGGAACAACTCCCGAACAATAAACGAAAACGGGTTATCTTCTACAGTCTATATAACTATATAACTACGAATTATGGCTATCAATTATTGTAAAATAAGTTTCAGAGGCAACAAAAAAGTGTATAAAACATAAACTTGTATTATATGTATTTGCCGGGGTGCCTACCTACTGAATAAAAACCTCAGCTTCTGTCCTAGTGGGCTTGACCACCTAACGGGCACTCCTAAGCCCCCTTGACAGTCTTACCGTCAGTCAGTTACGCCCAGTTCCTCCAACGAATCTTAGAGCTCGTCTTTATAAGCTCGTCTTATATAAACTCGTTTTATATATAACCACGTCCCACCCTTTTTATTCTGTTGCACCAAACATATGTAGATCTTACTTAGTCTTACAATGTAAGACCGTCTTATCGTTTTAAGTACCGATTTTGGTTTGGAGCAATGCTTTAAGACCGTCGAATTATTAAGACGGTCTTAAACTAGTTAAGATTCGTTGGAGAAACCGGGCGTTAGTCTTGTTTCTTGTTCGTTGGCTATGCTGTCATGTCTGTCCGGTTGTCAGGCGTCCGTGGGCTCCACCAATCGTCAAACTTTCTCCCCACCACCTTCCGGGATAAGGTCGCGACCGCTTCCCACGTCTATTTGTCTTCTATCATTTTGGCCCCTATATCTTCTATAGGGGTTTCCCCACCTGTAGCCTCAGTGTGGACCTTTCATCATACCATCGTAGGCAATGGTAGATGGTGTGAGCTGAATCGTTTGTCTCACCACAGTATCGGCATCAGGTTTAGTCTGTCTTCCCTATATGGTGAAGGTACGTCTGGAATACTCCATGCCCGACTAGGGTCTGGATGGTCCAGCTCTACATGCCCCCTGTTGACCCAAGGCTCCCCAATTAACCCAAGGCTACATCGTTGGGATCAGCTTGCTTGTCTATCGCGCGTGTGGGGTGGCTTCCCAGCGCGCCTGCCACCTTATAAACATGTCCTTCCCGCCCTTGGTCTTTTGATATGCCTCTGCCCACTCTCTGATGACTAGATCACCTAGTTAATCAAATGGGCTTCAGATCATAGTGCCCGTCGCAGCCTCTCCACATTCCACAGGCGGTTGCTGCGTATTAGAGCTGGAGCTGGATTTTTGAGCGATCGCTATGAATATAGCGATTGAGACACGTTCGCTATTATTGGAAATAGTGTCGATTTTGGACCCTTAGCTTCGTGAAAGATAATGCTCATATTTGACAGAACTGAAAGCTTGACAGTAATTAGATTTTGACATTAATTATTGTGTTAATTCTATCGATTCAGCGCTATGAAACTTGTACGCTTATAAAGATCGTATTAGACCAGACAATTTCTTGACTCAAAAGTTAGTCAAGATGCGAGACAATCTAAATTATCTCGTATCATACAGCAAATTATTTGAAATATTGAATTGGATAGTAGATTGAATGGAAAAATATAACGAGTTCTTTATGTCAAGTAGAAATTGTATGGGAGGAGGATATATGAATTCATTTCTTGAACAACTTTTGAGCTAAGAAATTGTCTTGTCTAAAACGACCTTAACGCATGATTATAGCGATTGGTCAAAAATCGCACCCCTGGACGCGTGCTACCGTCGCCAGCAGCACTTTCTTTTTTTCCACTGGGGCCACCAATGTTCGGAAGCAGCCTTGTGAGGGCAACTTCCGTTTTGGCTCCATTCGTGGTAGCCTCCAGTACCTGGGCGGAGTGGTGGACGTTGGATTCAAGCAACGTCCCCAGGTACTTGATTTTCCTGGATATCGGCATTGTCTCCCCAAGCAGATTAATGTTGGCGGTGGCTTCTTAGACGCGTGCCCCCTTGGTCGAGAGCGACGTCGGTATTGGCAAAGACGATGGTGAGACCGTTGCCCGCCGTTTATTCCGCCACCACTTCCACGAAGGTCTTGAGCGTTTCCTTGGCCTTCTCCAGGTCTTGTCCCCGAGCGACCACGGCGAGGTCGTCCGCAAAGGCAATTATAGTCCTCCAGCAGCTTAAGCCGCAGGACACCATCAAAGGCTACAGGAGGGGTCCAAGGAGAACCCCCTGGCACCTCTTGCCTACGGTACCTTCATAGGTAATTCTGTGGGTACTTTCAGAATCACCTATGAAGGTACCGTAGGCGCCACAAGACAACAGGTGCGGGGGATGGGGGGTCCGTTCTTGTACCTCTCCTAAGGAATATCGCCGTTGAAGGTGTCCTGCGGCTTAATGTAACCATTTACCAGGCTCATGAGGGCTGGTAGTATCCCTCTTCTTTCTGCGAACTGCTGCGTTGATGACCCCCCCATAGCAACGTGTTGAACGCTGTCGCTACGTTAAGACAGGCAAGAGTTGCGGGGGCCGGGGGGTCCATTATTGTACCCCTCCTGCCAAATATCGCCTTTGATGGTGTCCTGCGGCTTAATGTAACCATTTACTAGGCTCCTGAGAGCTGGTAGTATCCCTCTTCTTTCTGAGAAGTGCTGCATTGATGACCCCCCATAGCAATGTGTTGAAGGCTGTCGCTACATTAAGGCTGGCTATCAAGCAGTGTGCCCTTCCCCTCCTAGTGCCCGTGCTCGCTTGCTTGACCAGCTCGCGGAACGCCAGTATGGTATCACTTAAGGATCAATACCGAAGCCATACTGGTTGGGATGGGTGCTCCTAGTTTTCTCGAGGTCCTCCATTATGCTGTCCGCTATGAGTCGTTCTGCTGCCTTCGCCAGGCCGTCCAGTAGACAAATGGGACCATAAGCACTTGGGTGCTCAAGCGGCTTACCGGGTTTGGTTAATTTCTCCGCTTCCACCTAAATTTCCCGGCTTCTGCGTGTGCGTTTCGTTTGCTACTTAAAATTCACCGCTGCTTCCGCCTTGACCAATTCATTAGCTTCAGTAGGGCTTGTAGGTCCTCCTCCTCCTGCCACACCAGGTCTTGTGCTCCATGTTCCTCAGCTAGGGTTTCTCCGGTGGGTTGGCGTAGCTATATGGCGGAAAGAGGGCTTTGGCGACTGCGGCTACCCCTCCTAGGACTATAGCTCCTGCTTCCGGCGGATGAGCCATTATCTTCTTCAATATTGCTCTGTAGTGACTGTCCCATGGATTGTCTTTGACCTCCCTAAAGAGTTTATTCCAGCACTCCGATTTACTGCGCTCGATATTTGTCCCATGGATTGTCTTTGACCTCCCTAAAGAGTATATTCCAGCACTCGATTTACTGTGCTCGATATTCCCTTGAGCTGTGCCCGAAACTCCTCCCGGAGTAGTTTGTTTGGGGCCCGGCCGCCCGGGTCTTCTGGCCCTGTTTGCCTCAGTCCGGGCTTCAGAGCCCTCCTGGCACCACCACTAGGCTCTCCTCTTCTATCCACTGGTGGTTTCATTCAGTGCGACTGCTTTGTTTAGCTTGAGGTGGGGAATCTACAAAAAAATTCCCGGGAAGCCGTGTTGGCATTCTCCCGGGGTAGTACTGGATTCCCACCCTCTTGGGTCGACATACCAGCTGAACCCCACATCCACCCGTAACCAGACCCGGGACCCTTCTCGCATTACTTCATATTTGTACCCTTCTACCTATTACTTCATATTTGTACCCCTTTTCCTCTTTATGGCTTATAATTGCGCTGACAAATTCCGTCATGACCTCGTATTCGAGCACACCATCGTTTCCGTTGATATCTGGGTGTCTATATTCCGTTTTAGGGTCATGCGTTGTCTCTCCTATCGTTTGCAAGCAAAAGTCTGTGCCCAGACAGGCCTGCTGGATTTGATTGTTCAAATATCTTATCCAATCGGGGGAGGATAAGGGCACCACATTTTTCAGATGTTACATGTCCCCACACTGCCCAAGAAACTACGCGTTCGAGTGGAAAAAGGCACTGGAAAGAACTGTGAGGGCAACGAGGGGTCAGGTCTTCGTGGCGGGTGACCTGAACGCAAAATCGGTTCAATGGGGATTTTGCCTTCAGATCGTCCGCCACGAAGAAAACCTGACCCTTCGTTGCCCTCACAGTTCTTTCCAGTACCTTTATCCACTCGAACGCGTAGTTTCTTGGGCAGTGTGAGGACATGTAACATCTGAAAAATGTCACATCCTGGACCTTGGCCCAGACGATGCCGTTGGTTGACGTGTCTTAGGCCGTGATGAGCCCATGGTGGAATGTTCAGGAATTTCATGGCTACAACCGACCCCCACGACAGGTCCACTTTTTTTGTTATTCGCGTAGGATCACCGCGACCATCCTCTGTTTCGTTGCATGCGCGAGCAGCAGGTCATTCGCCTGGGTTACCATTGTGCGCCGGGTCATCTCAGCTTATTGAGGCATCCAGCCGTGGTGTATTTGGATTCTTCCATCATATTTTTCTTCTAATACTACGTGCCGCATGTCCTTCATCCCTGCATAGGGCGTTATTGGGGCTTCGTTCTTGTAGGCCCGGGCTTGATGGCCAGGCTCGCCATACTTCAGGCACATGCGTCTCCCCTGTACATTCCTCCGTGCGATTCCCGTCTTCCTAGACACCGGGCACATTCGTAGGGTATTTTCTCGCTATGGATGGCCCTGCAGAACACCAGTCCGACTTTCAGTTTGGTGGCTGTTAGTACTACTGCCCTTTGCTCAGTGATGTAACGAGTAACGGTTACCGTCTTGGTGCATCCTCGGGTCGAGCTTTTTTTTTCGGGCGAAGGAAGGGAAATCTTCAAAATACATTGTTCCGGATTCGACAGGGAAGAAGGCCCTGTCGCCTACCGACTAAAACCCACCTTCTCGTTTTACGAGGATAGAAGTGGGATCTGCCTCTCGGTAATTGCTTCGCCTCTACCCTCAGCCCTGACGTGTCCTCATGTCTCAAGTCGACCTGGGTTCTTCCACCCCGAATAGTTCATCTATCGCGGTTGTTGCCGCCTTGATCGCGTCCACCACCTCTGTCTTTGTTGCTAAGATGTCCATCCTCCGGGTGTGTAGCGTCAGTCCTACTTTTGCCTCTACCCTACCGGCTTTGTTTCTGATGGCTCCGCAGAGGGCATCAATTTTGGGTCCCGCTGCCCTTCACTCTGATGCGGAGCGTGCCATTCACTGTCTTATCCATCCTCATCACCCTGCTCTCCCCTTGGCTGACCTCATTAACCTTACGCACCAATTCCATTTAGGTTTGGTTTTGCTTAGTTTGATCCGGGATCACCTCCTCTTTGCACTGTTTTTGTTTGGTGACGAGGCCGGGGATAGTCTGTTTACTGTCTGGGCCGGGTATAGACTGTTTACTGTCTGGGGCCGGGGATAGGCTGTTTACTGTCTAGTGGCCGGGTATAGACTGTTTACTGTCTGGGGCTGGGGATAGGTTGTTTACTATTTTGGACTGGGGATAGGCTGTTTACTGTCTGGGGCCGGGGATAGGCTGTTTACTGTCTAGTGGCCGGGGATAGGCTGTTTACTGTCTAGTGGCCTGGGATAGGCTGTTTACTGTTTGGGGCCGGAGATCGGCTGTTTACTGTCTGGAGTCAGTAGTTCTTTGGTGGTTTCCCTAAGAGATGCCTGGAGCTTCTTCCCGGTCATTTGAAGCTTCTAGATCTTCCTCCCCATTTGGGTTTTCGGAATTCCCGGCTAGCCCTTCTACCTCCGCTAGTAACCTAAACCACCACGTCCCTTCATACAGGGATCTGTTTGTTTACTCTTCGCACCCAATGTAATAGCTCACTCTGCTGGTTGTGCTGGGAGATCTACATTTTGTCGGACCTATGTCTTTCTTGTTTTTGCGGCTACTTCCCCTGCTTCCAGGTTTGCAAATTCATGCACTAGCCCTTTGCCGGTCGGTAGGGTACGTCCCTCGTTGTTCAGAAGACGAACTACCGCCTTGGATGGTGAGGGTTTCGCGAGCTCTCCGCTAACCATTCTAACCTCCTTGTAAGTGGCCGGCGGCCACTCTTTTTCCAGCACTCCTTGTATGTGGCAGTCACACTTAACCTTCCTACCTTCTTTCGACCACTTACCGTGTTTGTGCCGCTCGTTGACGCGTGCTAGTTTGCCTGGCATTCTAGTTGTTTCCGGAGCTGCTGAAGGTCACGCCTCATCTCGTTCATCTGCTCGCTTCTTATATTCTCTGAGGGCCTCAAGCTTGAGTCGTAGGTCTTTGGAGTCCTCCTCAGACGGTGTTTGAATGGCGCGTAGGGGGTTCCCTCTGCACCGGGCACGTTCTCGTGGATCGCCTTGAGGACGATCGCGTCTCTGCACGGTTTTCAAGATTTTCTTCTGTAGACTATTTACCGCGCCGCCACTTCTTGGAGGATACTCCTTGTATCTTGTCGGGCGTTTTTGGTAAGGCCTACCCTTCTTCTTTCCACCGCTGTCGCTTCTGTGGTCTCTTCTAGCGACGACGTGCCTTTCCTTTTAGATGCCGTTGGTACTGTGCCGTCCAGAAAGTTCTCTTTGACCTGGTCCATTAGGCACTGGCCCATTTCTTCTCTTGGGCTGCTCCAAATTATGTGGCTATTCTTAGTCTACGTGGTGTACTTTGCACTTTCCCCCTTTCTCCAGTGTTTTTGGGGGGACTGTTTCGGCTGTCGTCTCGTGGTTTCGGTTGTCGTCGGATGACGGTCATCCGATACCCTTTCCGACCGGCGCTGGTGTCTCCCACCTCTGCGCAGTAATCTTAGATTCGATTTTGCCTGTTTCCATATATTCAATTAGGTTTGTAGGGCAAACCATCCCTTCCGTAGTCGAGTCTAGTCGTCAACGTGTAATCGATATTGGACTTCACTGAACAGCACAGCATTCTTCATCCAATTTTGTTTTTGGTTTCCACTCCTTCCCAGTTGGGCTGCAAAGATGTAAACAGTGGGGTTGATTCCTAGCCCTCAATACCTAATACCGTTGGGGTCGAATAGAGCCAAGAGAGGCCGACAATTCACAGTTAGGAGTGACTCTAGTAGAGAGGCTCATTACACAAGGAGTTGTTGTGACCCCCAGAAAACGTTTGCAATGCTACGCCATCCTGGTCCGTGCTATCTATCTTCAGAGCAGAGCAGTTGCCGCACCACGACAAGGTATATTCCATTTGTGGGGGAATAAAATAAATCTAGGAAGCTGTGAAGAATATAAGAATATATATATATATATATATATATATATATATATATATATATATATATATATATAATAATTATATATAAGAATATATATTATAATTTATAGTGCTGTACTTCTTGCCAATTTCGGCTATCTGAATGAAGAATCAGCAGATATATCAATGTTAATTAATAATTTTTCGCGACGGCTGCGATAGCTACCATCCTCCGTGGCGCAGTTGGTAGCGCGACGGCCGCGATAGCCGAAGACGTGGTTTCAAATTTTTCAGAAATTATATATATATATATATATATATATATGTATATATGTATATGTATATATGTATATATGTATATATGTATATATGTATATATGTATATATGTATATATGTATATATGTATATATGTATATATGTATATATGTATATATGTATATATGTATATATGTATATATGTATATATGTATATATGTATATATGTATATATGTATATATGTATATATGTATATATGTATATAGATGTTTAATATATTTCATAACACTTCATAGATGTTTGCGCGTGTATCTATTATGTGACCTAAAACATATCGAGATATCAAGATATACATCATTTGTGAATAAAAATAAATCTAGAAAGCCATGACCATCAATTATCCTTGATAGCATTATTGTATATTATATGAAAAACACAAACAATTATAAAGTGTATTAATATAAACTTTAAATAGTAATTTCCCACTGCTCCTCTAATTATTTCGATAATTGTTATTATATATACCAGGAAAACACGCAAACCAAATATTTGTAATGACACACACACTACAATAAGCGGTGATCAATTTTAATTTGAATTCAAATGTGGTTACTATTAAATGTAAAATAGGTTACAAATAAATTCGTGCCGGTGATAGCGAACGCTAAAACGCCGTTAATGATTTAATTAGAGCCAGTAATTGGTGCATGCTGTTGCAATTATTAGGCCAGCTATGGAAGGATGCGCAATGAGGAGCAGCTCACTTTCATCTGTTCGCATTTTTCTATTAAAATTGATGCTCTTAATTGACAACATATATGCATTTTTAAACGGGAACTTCATTTTCATTTCATATACCATACTCGAGTTTAACCAACATCATCTATATATATATATATATATATATATATATATATATATATATATATATATATATATATATATATATTCATGTATGGGTCGATAGCCAAATAAATATTGATTATATAAATATATATATATATATATATATATATATATATATCAGTGATTTAACCCGTTGAATATTTAAATATCATTAAAATCTTACTGGAGGCCTATTTAAGTATTTAAAAAATCCTTAAACATTATTTATTCAACGCAAGTAGCTATAATTTGCACGTTTAACATTTATGCGACTACACAAATAAAAACCGTGCTAAATTATCCAAATAATAATCCCACAAACAACTCTACTATATATTTATTTCCGGTGTTAAAAATTAATGCAGCGTAACACCTCTGTGCGAATTCTATCCCATTAACACACACACACACATATATACTGCGCAACCAGCATTTCAACACGTTCCTAATTTCGCCAAATTAATAAACCGCTATAGTAACGGCGGCGCAGGCACAACAATAAACAATGCCATTATTAGTTTTAGCACGAAATAATAAGACACCCCCGCACCGCACCGCGTTCGATCGAACTAATTAGTTGCCGTCTCTTTTATATAAATAGACAGGCGTAATCGGCTTATAATTAGGCCGGATTTTCCGATGGGCCAATTATTGCGTCTATTATGAGCCTCCATTCTCTCGCGCTTATCAGGTACCGAAATTGTTTTGTTGCCCGGACAGCGAAGAATAAAACATCATCGGGGGAGTTTCATCATGCTCGTACAAAGTGGGCTGCCGCAATCTGATTAATCAAACAGCAAGCGCGATAAATTGAATACACAAGCGTGTAATGATACGGAGTGATTTTATCAAATACGGTACGCTTTTATGTAGTTTATATCGGGAAAATATATGTTGAATTAATTTTATACAAACAACACTAACAAAAAATAATATTGAAGGCACATAATGTTTATTGATAAACTTGAGTGCACACATGTAACACCATTAGTTGATAACAAATTGGTGGTTATTGATTAATTCTGTTTTAATCTCAAAAAAATATAATTCGTAGTATAGCTTATGCAAAAAACTAGTAGTTAGGAAGTAGATTTTTGAGAAATACCACAAGGATCGTGGAAATTTCCTTTTCAATTCATTGGGCTGACAAAAACTCGTACGCCTGTCGAGAATATGGTTATCAGACAAGCTTTTCCAGTAATGTTTTGGTTGACATAATAAACCATAGGGCATAGAACCAATTTCCTTACCAAAATCGCCCTAATACCGATCAACATTTTAGAACAGGCATTAGACGTAGATAGGAGATTACATGCTGTACTTGAGATGCAGATAGGGGATGACATGCTATACATGCATGATAGAGCTCCTTCTCGGCTCGACCTATACTTACCAAACAGATGGATTGGTCGCGGCGACCCTATCTTATGGCCCGTGAGATCTACGGCACAAAATACTAACCAGGCTAGGGACATAAATGATGCGGCTCTATTAGAAATCACCCTAATAAAGCTGGAACGAATAGTGCAAACCCTACCATAATGGTTACAGCTGTGTTTGCAAACAGACGATTTTCAATTCGAACTGATTGTATTGCATTAGTATTGTATTGTATGTAAAATCTATATGTCAGCATCATTTTCATAACAAGTCAGGTGTCATCAGTCTACACTGACTGTATTGCCTAGATTCTCGGAGTTTTCATAATTATAATTATATGTCATCATTATTTTCATAACAATTAATCAGTCTACACTGACTGTATTGCCTGGATTCATGTAGATATAATTCTGGTATTGCTTAGAATATATCTGTCAACATAATTTTCATAACAAGTCAGGTGTTATCAGTTTATACTGACTGTATTGCCTGGATTCACGTGAATACAACGTTACTATTACCTAGAATCTATATGTCAGCATCATTCTCATAACAAATCAGATTTTATCTGTCTATATTGATTGTATTGCCTGGATATACGTAGATACAATGTTGGTTTTTACCTAGAATCTATCAGTCATGATCATTTTCATAGCAAGTCAGGAATCATTAGTCTACGCTGACTGCATTGTCTGGATTCGCGTAGATACAATGTTGGTATTGCCTAGAATATATCTGTCATCATAATTTTCATAACAAGTCAGGTATCATTTGTCCACACTGATTGTATTGCCTGATTCACTTAGATACAACTTCTGTAGTATGGCTAGAATTTATCTGTTAACATCATTTTCATAACAAGTCAGGCTTCATCACTGTACACAGACTGTATTATCTGGATTGATATAGATACAGCGTTGGTATTGCCTAGAATTTCTATGACAACAATTAATCAGTCAACATAATTTTCATAACAAGTCAGGTGTTATCAGTCTATACTGACTTTATTGCCTGGATTCACGTGAATACAACGTTACTATTACCTAGAATCTATATGTCAGCATCATTCTCATAACAAGTCAGGTTTCATCTGTCAATATTGACTGTATTGGCTGGATACACGTTGATACAATGTTGATTTTTACCTAGAATCTATCTGTCATGATCATTTTCATAGCAAATCAGGAATCATCAGTCTACGCTGACTATATTGTCTGGATTCACGTAGATACAATGTTGATATTGCCTAGAATATATCTGTCATCATAATTTTCATAACAAGTCGGGTATCATCTGTCCACACTGATTATATTGCCTGATTCACTTAGATACAACTTCTGTAGTATGGCTAGAATTTATCTGTTAACATCATTTTCATAACAAGTCAGGCTTCATCACTGTACACAGACTGTATTATCTGGATTGATATAGATACAGCGTTGGTATTGCCTAGAATTTCTATGTCAACAATTAATCAGTCAACATAATTTTCATAACAAGTCAGGTGTTATCAGTCTATACTGAATGTATTGCCTGGATTCACGTGAATACAACGTTACTATTACCTAAAATCTATATGTCAGCATTTTCTCATAACAAGTCAGGTTTCATGTGTCTATATTGACTGTATTGCCTGGATACACGTAGATACAATGTTGGTTTTTACCTAGAATCTATCAGTCATGATCATTTTCATAGCAAGTCAGGAATCATCAGTCTACGCTGACTATATTGTCTGGATTCACGTAGATACAATGTTGGTATTGCCTAGAATATATCTGTCATCATAATTTTCATAACAAGTCGGGTATCATCTGTCCACACTGATTGTATTGCCTGATTCACTTAGATACAACTTCTGTAGTATGGCTAGAATTTATCTGTTAACATCATTTTCATAACAAGTCAGGTTTCATCACTGTACACTGACTGTATTATCTGGATTCATATAGATACAGCGTTGGTATTGCCTAGAATTTATATGTCAACAATTAATCAGTCAACATAATTTTCATAACAAGTCAGGTGTTATCAGTCTATACTGAATGTGTTGCCTGGATTCACGTGAATACTACGTTACTATTACCTAGAATCTATATGTCAGCATCATTCTCATAACAAGTCAGGTTTCATCTGTCTATATTGATTGTATTGCATGGATACACGTAGATACAATGTTGGTTTTTACCTAGAATCTATCTCATGATCATTTCCATAGCAAGTCAGGAATCATCAGTCTACTCTGATTGTATTGCCTGGATTCACGTGGATACAACTATACTATTGCCTAAGATCTATATGTCAGCATAATTCTCATAAGAAGTCAGATTTCATCAGTCTACACTGACTGTATTGCCTGTATTCACGCAGATTTTTGCATAGAATCTATATGTGAACCTCATTTTCATATCAAGACATGTTTCATTAATCTACATCAACTGTATTGCCAGGATTTACGTAGATAGAAGGTTGATATTCCTTAGAATCTACCTATCAGCATTATTTTCATAACAAGTCAGTTATAATCAGTCTACACTGACTGCAATGCCTGGATTGACGTAGATACAACGTTTATAATGCCTAGAATTTATCTGTCAACATCATTTTCATAATAAGTTAGGTATTATCACCCTACGCTAACTGTATTGCCTGGATTCACGTAGTTACAAAGTTATTGTTGCCTAGAATCTATATATCTACATTATTTTCATAACAAATCAGGTTTATTCAGTCTACGCTGACTGTATTGTCTGGATTCACGTAGATACAATGTTGGTATTGCCTAGAATATATGTGTCGTCATAATTTTCATCTGTATCATCTGTCCACACTGATTGTATTGCCTGATTCACGCAGATACAACTTCTGTATTATGGCTAGAATTTATCTGTTAACATCATTTTCATAACAAGTCAGGTTTCATCACTGTACACTGACTGTATTATCTGGATTCATATAGATACAACGTTGGTATTGGCTGATTCACGCAGATACAACTACTGTATTATGGCTAGAATTTATCTGTTAACATCATTTTCATATCAAATCAGGTTTCATCAGTTTACACTGACTATATACTTGGCTTTAAGAAAATACAACGATTATCCTAGAATATATAATATATAACATATAATAATAATAATTTAACATCATATTCATAATAAGTCATTGTTCATCAGTCCACACTGACTATATGACCTGGATTCTCGTAGATACAACGTAGATATTGCCTAACATCTATATATCAACTTTATATTTATATCATGTCAGGTTTCATCAGTCTACACTCACTGTAGATTTTATTTTATTTCCTGGATTCATGTAGATACAAAATTAGAAAATGTCTAGAATCTATATGACAAAAACATGTTAAAAACAAGTCATGTTGCATCAATTTACATTAACTGTATTGCCTGGAGTCACGTAGATACAATGTTGGTATCGTCTAGAATCTATCTGTCAACATCATTTTCATAAAGTCAGGTATCATCAATCTACACCGACTGTACTGCCTGGATTGGCATAGATACAATGTTGGTATCGTCTAGAATCTATCTGTCAACATCATTTTCATAAAGTCAGGTATCATCAATCTACACCGACTGTACTGCCTGGATTGGCATAGATACAACGTTACTATCAGCTAGAATCTATATAACAGGAGCATTCTCAAAATAACTCAGGTTTCATCAGTCTACACTGACTGTATTGCCTGAATTCACTTAGTTACAATGTTATTGTTGCCTAGAATCTATATGTCAACATCATGTTCATATCAAGACAGCTTTAATTAGTCTACATCGACTGTATGGTCAGGATTCACGTAGATATAACCATAGTTTTGCTTAGAATCTACATGTCAACATGATTTTCATAACATGTAAGGTTTCATCAATCTACACTGACTCTATTGCCTATGTTCATGTAGATACAACGTTAGTATTGCATAGAATCTATATCTCAACATCATTTTCATAACACCTATTGGTTACCGTCAATTCACTATTTGACATTACTATTTTATAAATTAAATTCTTGATTAATGAAGGAGATGAATAAAACTACTACGTTTTTACTACTTATTTTATTGTTCGAGACAAAACTAGTTTCGCCTAAGTTCTAGGCATTTGCAAGTTTTTCCGATGATGAAGGTACAAATGAAATTGGGCGCTTATTTAAGATTACATACATCATAAACAAATAAACAGTATACAATTCAACAGCAATAAATATTTAATAAACAATTGGATTGTTAAGACGTCTACATTGGGATAATTCCTTTTGAAGGATAAATAATATATATATATATATATATATATATATATATATATATATATACATATATATATAGATGTGAATCAGGTAATACAATCAGTGTGGACAGATGATACTTGACTTGTTATGAAAATTATGATGACAGATATATTCTAGGCAATACTAACATTGTAACTACGTGAATCCAGACAATACAGTCAGCGTAGACTGATTAAACCTGATTTGTTATAAAAATAATGTAGATATATAGATTCTAGGCAACAATAACTTTGTAACTACGTGAATACAGGCAATACAGTTAGTGGTGTAGGGTGATAAGGTGATAATACCTTATTATGAAAATGATGTTGACAGATAAATTCTAGGCATTATAAACGTTGATATTTTTAGAGTAGTCACATTTATATATATATAAAAATAAAAAAAAGACCTTTATTTGGCATATCAGCCAAACCCCTCCCTTTTACACACATTCCAAAACAGTACTTTCGCAGAAAGAAATCAAAAAAGACAAAAAAATACAAATTTACATAAAATACATTTTTCTATCCATTAAAATAAACCTCCTCTGCCCTCGCCAATTTCCTTTCCCACGTCAGCCTCCTGCAGATTTTCACGCCTTTCCCATCCTCTCCTAACCAGTCGTTCAGCTTTCTGCACTCTCCAACCCACTCTTCTTTCACTCCCTCATATTCTTTGCTAAGGTGCCACCACGTGTCACTCCCCTTCCTACACAGCGCACACGCGGTGTACCCCAGCCCCATCCACACTTTTCTTTCTCGCTCTTCTGAACCACACTTCTTGCCATGCATACTTTGTCCTCTCTGCTCCACTCTTCCCTGACTAAGTAGCTCGGGAGTTTCCCCTGCACTTGCCACTCTACGTAGCCAGGGTTGTACGAGCTCTCAGCCATTCTCACTTGCCTTTCTTGCCACTAAATATCCCTCAATCTCTCCCTTATCTCAGTTCCTAAGCTACCCCTTTCTCTCAGCTTCTCCTCTACCCACACCTCAGACATAGGTACCCACTCTTTCATACATCCTTTCTCTATCCTTCCTCCATCTACTCTCTGTTCTACTCTTACACCTCATCGATACCTCCCGCACCAGTCTTTCCTCGCCCAAATCCTGCAATCTTTCTTCAAACTTCACAACCCTCACACACGACCCCCACCACATACTCATACGACTTGTCTCCTGCAACAGCACTGCCTTCGGTGTCGACCTTTCGAGCCCTAGCAGATTCTTCAGAAACCAACCTTGTTCCCTTTCTATTACCTCCCATTCATACAATCCCCACACTTCCACTCCATACAACAATATAGGTTTTACATACGCATCCCAGATCTTGCACGCCATTACAAAATTACCACCCCACAAACTCCCCCATTTTCTACACGCAATCCCCCAAGCCATTCTTGCTTTCGCCTGCATACACTCCATATGCATCCTAAGCCCACCTCTACAGTCAAACCAAAAGCCCAAATATTTAAAGCCATTCACTCTTTCAATCAGCCTTTCCTTCCATTTCAGCCCTTCGTCTTTACCCCTCCTGCCCCTATTCCCAAACAACATCCATTTGGTCTTTTTGACATTCACCACCAGCTCCCTCTTATCCAGGTACCTACCCATTCTATCCAACATCTCTTGCATCTCTTCCACTCTCTTGGCCACCAGCACCACGTCATCTGCATACGCCAACATCAACACTTTGGATCTACCCACCACGACCCCTCCTGCCTGTCCTCTCCTCAGTACCTCTTTCAACTCGCTCGTGTACAAATTAAATAGGATAGGGCTCAGCGGGCACCCATGCCGTACTCCAACATTCACCCTAAATTTCTCAGATATTTCTCCATTCACTCTTGCTTTCGCCCATGACTCTTTATACACCCTTCTCACCCACTCCACTCCTTCCTCTTCCATACCCAATCTATCCATACATTCCACCAGTTTCCCCCTAGGAACTGAGTCATACGCAGCTTTTAAATCCACAAACACCGCATACACTCTCCCTTTGCATTCCAGCACTTCCTCCACCATTCTCGCCAACGTGAAAATCTGCTCCCTCCTCCCTCTTCCCTTTCTGAATTCACCCTGGCGTTCCGGCAGCAGCCCTTTTTGTTCCACTTCCCTATCCATTCTATTTTTCACCATAGTCATCATCAATTTATAACCGGCATTCATAATGGTGATCCCCCTATATCTTTTACGTCCGAGGCCGCTCCCCCTTTATGTACCGGGACCACCACCCCCACACGCCACTCTTCCGACACTTCCTCCTCTCCACTCCACACCTTGTTAATAATCTGCCACAGCTTCTCCCTTCCTTCCTCCGGTAGCTTTTTGAAAGCCTCTGCCTTCAGCCAATCTCCCCCCGCTGCCTTTCCTAATTTTAACTGTGCCAGGGCTACCTCCACCTCTTTCTGCGAAAACGTCTTCCTTCGTATTACCTGTCTCGCACTCGAACTGCCCAGCTCCACCTCAGACCCCGCCATCTGTTTACAACTCCTCTATCACTCTGCTAGCTCTATGTTCACTTTATCCTGATTCACCCTTCCCTTTAAGATCTCACACATCCGTTTCTCCACCACACACTCCCTCAACCTCTTTTCCACTTTCTGCAACTCCTGATTTTTTTTCCTCTCGCACGTACTCTCGAACTCCCTTTTCGCCTGATTAACCCTTTCGACTGCACATATGCCGTACCTCCAATTCGCCATTTCCCTCCGCCACCTCGTCTTCTTTATCTTACACTCCTCGTCGAACCAACATTCCCTCTGGCGTCCACTCTTCTTCCTCACCACCAACGCAGCCGCCATCACTCTCTCCAACTGTAACATCGACTGCACCTCCTCCCACTTCACGCCCGTTAGGTGTTTCTCATACACCGCAATTTCTACTTATGTACATTTTATTTCTGTTAATTAATTAATTAGCACAAGCCTACATCGTATTATTATATTGTTTTGTGTATAATATAAAAATCATTTAAAACTTCATTAGTGCGTCGGGTGGGTTGAAAATGCAATTTGCGGCCGTAACAGCGTCAAAGTTTACGTTTAATTGCATTTCCGATTTTAATTGCAGCCTTTATTTTATCACAATAAAAAATCACAATGCGCTCATTGTAATTGCCGGCCCACGCTCAAACCAGCACGCATAAAAAAAAACACGGTAACACTCGAATGGTTTTATTGCATATGCATCAGGTCAGGATTGGTCGAACTAACCAGTTCAAGTCTTTTCATATACCTTTTATATGAAAAGACTTGAACTGGTTAGTGCAACTGGCTATATACTAAAGGCGCTTTCGTTTATCGTTCCAGGGCTGTTCTACGCCAGCTAAGACCAGCCCAGAATAGCCCCCGAACGATAAACGAAAGCGGCTTCTTAAGAGCGGAACTATGCTCTTTATTATTCTGCACAGATACAAACCGTCAGTACTTTACCAAAAAAAAAAGACCTTTATTGACATTTTCCTCACTGCCCTTCCACATCACAAACCACAACAAAAATATACAAAAATAAAAATAAAAATACAAATATAAATAAAAGTAATACTCCGCAAAAAATTACAAATTACCCTCATCTATCACCGCTTCCTGTGCCCTCGCCACTTTCCTCTCCCACGTCAGCCTCCTGCAGATTTTCACGCCTTCCCCATCCTCGCTTAACCATTCATTCAGCTTTCTGCAGTCTTCCACCCATTCTGCTTTCACACTCTCACATTCTTCGCTAAGGTGCCACCACGTGTCGCTTCCCTTACTACACAGCGCACACGCGGTGTACCCCAGACCCATCCACACTTTCCTTCCTCTCTCGTCTGACCCACACCTCGCTCTTGCTATGCATATCTTGTCCTCCCTGCTCCACTCACCCCTGGCTAAGTAACTCGGGAGTTTCCCACACACTTGCCACTCTACGTAGCCAGGGTTGTAATAGCTCTCATTCATTCTAGTCTGCCGTTCTTGCCACTCAATATCTCTCAATCTCTCAATATCTTTCTCATCTCAGTTCCTAGGCTTCCCATTTCTCTCAGTTTCTCCTCTACCCACACCTCACTACTTTACCATTGGAAACTTATTCAAATACTTGCGATTTAAATTTAAAAAAAAAACAATAGTGAAAGCAACATCCTTAGACCATTCGCGAAATATTGCAATTCTAGCTAACACGTTCGCAAAGTTTTATTACCACTAAAAAAACATTGAAGACCGTAAAGTTGTTACGTTTTCTATTATCTATTAGATAGTTGTGTTGCGTGTGTTTGGGAGACGCACGGTAAATATTTAACACGCACACATTAATGTAATATTCAAAACGGCTTTATTTAATGGTGATTCGAAATGATGATTCCGGCTGCTTCATAGGCAGGGCAATTATAATAATCCTGTAATGGCTTCATAATCCATACGGGGGTGGAAGAGCAACATTTGATTGTAATCATTTAGTGATGATTACTCCAATACCACTTTACTTAATAGAAATTTTTAACCAACCGCATTTCAAGCAGCAATTATACACGTGTCATGTACTGTCGTCAATGGTACTATTTGCATATTTTTTTTACCATATTTATCAGTAACATATGTCACTGTCATCTGTACTTTTTTATGAAAAAATCTAATTATTTGCATTGTAAATTGTTAGTACCTGATTATCACATTAATTTAATAAAAAAAACTTCTATCTTTAAAAACAGTACAACTTACCCTCGTAGAGGGAAGTTAAACGCCATCTGGCGGCACCACATCAATTAGCACATTTCTATCTTTATTGGGCTATCAGCCGTGAGGCTTTTCCGCCGGTCAAGGAAGAAGCTCAGAGGAGTTTAATCACTCGGTATTTACGTTAACTCCACTGAAAACCTTTGAAAAACTGAATTCACGAAAATTCGCCCTGCTGGGGTTTTGAACTCAGGCTCCCCAATGCTCAGTACGAGACGATGCCTCTAACCACTCGTTGAGCTGGGTTTAACTTAATATTTACATAGATCAAGATATCTTCCTAACGAAACCAGAAAGCTTTGTTGGAAGTGAAATAGTCGGTAACAGGTTCCCGTTGAATTAATCCATTCGTGCGTTTCTGATTGAGTGATTCGCACGCGCAAAACGGCGCCCCATCATTTGGCGGCGTCGGTCGGGAATTTCTACTACGCTTTCGAGTGGCGTACAATGAACCGTGGGGCCTCGTACTCCCACCAACAGTGTGGAAACGAGAGAAAGAAAAAATAGTTATCAATGCAAACGATAACAGCCGCCGCGCCGCCCCTGCCCCTGCGCTATTATCTAATAAAATGACTTGAATGCGCCTGCTGAATGACGGACAGGAAGCAGATTACGGCCGGCCGAGCGGAACGAAAACAAAAATAAAACTAGCGGAGTTTGTGCGGCGTGGTGTGCTGTACAGATGTGCAGCAACATGGGGGGCGTGAGAGAAAAAAAATATGTTCTTTCTATACAATCTATTGATTTGAGATTGGTGGTTGTAAAGTTATCACTTTGTAACACGTTTGGGGGATTAGGGGTGCACATGATGTAGGCGAGTGGCAAAAGTCTTTTTGTAAAATATAAATGGATATATTACCACTAATATTAGGAACTTATTTTATTAATAAATGTTATAATTATCGCGCAATGAGATGACAAGTGTAACTTAAAAAAAATCAATAGAGATAAATGCGTTTTAAATATTGCATGAGGTAAAAATCAAGAATTTCACGCTTTTTGGTCGAAAATTGAAGATTTCTGAGCATTTTACAATCATAAGGGGGGAGGGAGTACATGGATTAAAATTTTTTAGGAAATTTTATAAAAATCGTCAAATCTGGTCGAAAATATGTGTAAAGTCTCCGCAGAACGTCAAAACGTTGGAATATGAGGTAAAGATCCCAAGAATTTCACGCTTTTTGGTCGAAAATTGATAGTTCCAGTGGTTTTTCATCGAGTGCAATGTTACCTATTTAAAAAATAATATATTACTTTATTCTAAACGCAAACAAAGGATTAAAAGGGCATTAAAATATACATAAGAAGCACCAAAATAAAAATTGAAACCTGAAAATAAATTTTTTGTACTCGTGTCCTAAGACAAGTCATTTCCGCATTTATTTGGGTGCGGAAAATACTACTTTCCGCACTAGTGCGGGAAGTAGTCAGTGTTGCCAACTTAAAATTCGGTACCAATGTAAATGTGTATTTATAAATATGAGAATGCATGCAAGCAAGTTGGCAACACTGGCTACTTCCCGCACTAGTGCGGGAAGTAGTATTTCCCGCACCCAAATGAATGTGGGAAATGATTTGTTTTAGGACATGAGTACAAAAATTAATTTTTCTCACCTCATAGTGCGATATATTAAATGAAATTCCCGGAGTATGAGGTAAATCAACTATCTCACCAACACCTCTGCTTTATACACTTTTCTTACACATTACGGTAATTGTATATGTGGTTGAAATATTCATTTGGGGTATTTTCCACAGCTAACTTTAAATGAATATTTATTTGATCGATATTATTTCCTACTGATAAGCTCCCTGCGTTTTAATCTCCAAGTTGTTGCGCATCTTACTCGACAAGGTCATATCATAATGGCTAAAATGAGATTAGATAACGGAAAGGTTTTTAAATTCAGGACAGCCAACGCTTGCATATTTATTACGATTTTGAATACATCAGTTGAATATGTCTGATAACAGTAACTATCGTATATTTTGGCGACACTGCATATAGTTTATGATAACGAGTGATAATTGTAACCATGACATGAATGCAATGTAAATAGAGGGAATGACAGATTTGCTTTGCGTAAATAGATAAAGTGAATATACTTTGAAGTTGGATTAAAATTAGGATACAACAATAAAAAATATATTTTATAAACTATACAAGTTTATAAAATATATTTTTTATAGTTGTATCCTAATTCTTCTTTAAAGTATTTTTTGTACTCATGTGCTAAGACAAGTCATTTCCGGCATTGTTTTGGGTGCGGGAAATACTACTTGCCGCACTAGTGCGGGAAGTAGTCAGTGTTGCCAATTTTAGAATAATAAACATTTTAAACATATTATCGTACAGTAATACTGTCATTATTCTAAAATATTGACAGTAATATTGATCGTGTAAGGTGCCTTTAAGGGCCGAGGTAGAATTGTGCGCATCGGATGCGGCAAATAGAGACAATAAGACCGGAGTGAAGTTATCCATTTTCTATAATTCCGACGGCCGCGCGGGGTCGCAACGCGGATTATGATTCTCCAGTAGTGGAGCATTAAAAAAAATTGATTTTTGGTACAATTGTTTACACATGTCTTGGTAACCATAATATAAGAGTAAAAAAAAATTAAGTTGATTTAGTTAGTTGTTATTGAATAAAATTTGCAAGAAAACATTTTGTAATTTTTAACAGCCTAGCCACTGAGATTTTTTTCAAAATTTTCATGTTTTGTTTAGAATTTAATAGTAATCATTAAACATATTTTTTTAAATATGCGCGGGCCTTAGTTTTTTTTAAATTAATTTTGAACCTAAACTTGTTAGTATACGGCGTGCTAAAAATCAATAAAATCGATTAGAACCTAAGGAATGTGTTTATATTTTCTGTAATGATTAACACTTACAAGGTCAGCATATGTTGGAATAAAAAATTTAAAAATTACCCCCTACTATTTTTTGGCGGCAGTGAAAGTCAAAATGATTCAATTTTCCATCCTAGCCCACGAAGAATTTTTTTAAAATTTTCACCATTTGTTGCTAACCCGATAGTGATTACAAAAAGAATTTTTTTAGATATGTGCGGATACATATCGATTTTTAATTAATTAAACCATATAGCTTGATTTTTAATTACCGGTGCATTTGACTACAAACCTTTGTTTGAATCAACCCATATTGTTGCTAAAACATGGCTTTAGTGATTTCTAAAAAGTCCTATTGTAAAAAATGATAGCAAGTATTTTTTAGAAGCTGTCAAAGTTGACCCGAAATCCTTGGTTTCACTTTGTTGCTGAAGGAATTACGAATTATTTAGCAATATTATTTTTATTTAAACTATTGTATATTGTTTATAATACATTAGGTCAACATGGGATAAAATCGAAAATCCAAAAATGACGCTCAATAAGTTTTTGACGGCGGTCAAAGTCAAAATTATTTTATTTTCCATCCTAGCCCACGAAGAATTTTTTTCAAATTTTCACCATTTGTTGCTAACCCAATAGTGATTACAAAAAGAATTTTTTTAGATAGACTTTTTAGAAATCACTAAAGCCATGTTTTAGCAACAATATGGGTTGATTCAAACGAAGGTTTGTAGTCAAATGCACCTGTAATTAACCATCAAGATATATGGTTTAATTAATTAAAAATCGATATAAAAAAAAATATGTATCCGCACATATCTAAAAAAATTCTTTTTGTAATCACTATTGGGTTAGCAACAAATGGTGAAAATTTGAAAAAAATTCTTCGTGGGCTAGGATGGAAAATTGAATCATTTTGACATTCACTGCCGCCAAAAAATAGTAGGGCGTAATTTTCTAATTTTTTATTTCAACATATGCTGACCTTGTAAGTGTTAATCATTACAGAAAATATAAACACATTCCTTAGGTTCTAATCGATTTTATTGATTTTTTAGCACGCCGTATACTAACAAGTTTAGGTTCAAAATTAATTTAAAAAAAAAAACCAAGGCCCGCGCATATTTAAAAAAATATGTTTAATGATTACTATTAAATTCTAAACAAAACATGAACATTTTGGAAAAAATCTCAGTGGGCTAGGCTGCTAAAAATTACAAAATGTTTTCTTGCAAATTTTATTCAATAACAACTAACTAAATCAACTTAATTTTTTTTTACTCTTATATTATGGTTACCAAGACATGTGTAAACAATTGTACCAAACATTTTTTTTTTAATGCTCCACTACTGGAGAATCATAATCCGCGTTGCGACCCCGCGCGGCCGCCGGAATTATAGAAAATGGATAACTTCACTCCGGTGACAATAAGCCAGTACCAGCCCAGAGTGATAAGCGAAAACGGCTTCTATATAGATATCTGCATACATAGGATTCATGATTTTGTTACTAAATGGCGATTCTTATGTTTTTCAGTAAGTGGACAACTGGCGGTAACTATTATTTTATATCAATTTAAACGAAGTATGCATTTAAGGGCTAAATATGTCTTCCGAGTATATGTTAAATAATGTTGGTGAAAGCACACAACCCTGTAAATTTAGATACTCCCCGTGTTTTGATCTTCAACTCGTATCTCTGTAATCTGTTGCCAGTAGATATTTGCTATTATGCCCGTCCACTATTTCATGCGAAATGCCAAAATGTCAAAATGTTTCAAAAAATTGTGAAAAGATTTTCCCAAAATATTGCATAATTATTTGCAATAGAAGAACATTTATTAGAAATAATCGCAACTGTAAAATTAATACCATCAGCCGTGGATTTTGGTTACTAGGCAACATGTTGGTCGGCCATCATGGATTCATGGCTAGTTGATGTTTTAGAGAAAAAGTTTTGTTCGTCTCCAAAATATCAATTCGCCATGAGTCCATGATGGCCGACCGACATGTTATCTAGCAACCAAAACTATGTTGGCTTGTATTAATTTTCCCTATAATCGTAACAAATTAATACCATCAGTTCTGGATTTTGGTTGCTAGGTTACATGTGGTATGAAAAATTAATTGAATCATAGAAAGTTATAGATAATAGTGTAATGCATAGTTCAAGTCATTTGAAATAGTGGACGGGCATAGTTTGATTGGTAGGGGACTATTTCAAACGACTTGAACTCTGCACTATACTGTTATCCATTAACTTATATTCTATTCAATTAATTCCATTTGTTAATTTACGTCTAATTCGTAAAAGTATGTATGAACCAATGTAGTGCATAGTTCAAGCAGTTTGAAATAGTGGACGGGCATAGTTTGATTGGTAGGGACCGCCCGCCCACCCCACCTTCGCTCACATACTTTTTTCAATGGATACAGGCGTTTTATATTGTTTAAACTATTCCAAGAAGAGTGTTATCCTATGGAAAAACTATGCGAGCAAAGTTGGGTTGGGTGGGTGGCCCCTACCAACCAAACTATGCCCGTCCACTATATCAAACGACTTGAACTATGCACACATTGTTTCTGATTTTGACAATTTTTTGAGAAATTTTGATAATTTTTTGAGACATTTTGACAATTTTTTGAGACATTTTAGCATTTTGACAATGTGAAATTTACGAATGCAGACGCCGTGACTTTGATAATCGATTTAAATGTGTCTAATCACCAATACCTGCAATTGAGGCAATTAACATTACACCAATAAAATGGTATCACTATTTTAAAAATTGAATTTTTAACGGATTATCAAAAAACTACTTGATGAATATATTTATTAAAATTTGGCACCGCTTTAAAAAAAATGAAATTATTATTTATTAAAGCGAACTTATTTATTAAAACCTCGAAATATAGTAACTTGACTTGATAGATAGATAATATATTTTATTTTATAAACTTATTTATTAAGACGCGAGTTATAGCACTATGTTATATTAATTTTGTAGCATGTGTAGTCTGTTTTTTTTTCTACGCAAAACCAATAAGTTGTTACCATTGTTTCCCCGATTAATTCTAATCTGATATGAACAGGATGCCGAACAATTGTGCGTCCAAAAAGCCGAAAACCGCAACCGGATCGCCGGCCCGCGCTGACTAATCGCAATGTATTTCACAAGTCACCCGATAATAGTAATAACGAGGCGTAATTAAATGCACTCTATTTTGTGTGGCGCTTGCGGAAATTCGAAACACGAAACGGAGCGCCGTTTTTGAGATTTAATTACCCGCGACGGGAGGAGTGTGTAATTTAATATAATAGGAATTCGTTTTTGGACGTGTTAATTAGCCTGTTTATAATTTTATATTTTTTGCTTGAAGGACAATTGGTACGAATTTAAATTAAATGCGATAAAGATTAAGGAATATGCAAATAATGATTAGTAAATATCAATCGACTTTATTTCGCAAAAAAGGTGATGTAATAAATTAATTAAATATACATAAATTGATTCTTGTAGTAGCTTCATTCAAAACTGTTCTTCTCGGAGATACTATAAGGGATCTAAAAACATTAAATTTTTAACGTATATACAAATAATTTCTGGGAAACCTTAATTATTTATATATACGAGGCATATCCAGAAAGTAAGAGTAATGAATTTATGTAGGTGTTAAAATTTTTTATTTAAACAAAAAAATTACGTGAAACTTTAGTACATAATAAAAGCTATTTTTCGGCATAGTCGCCATTCCTCTCTATGCAGGTGGTGTGGCGAGGTATCAATTTTTTGATGTCTTTCTGGAAGTAGTTTCCCGCCAACTCCTTCGTCCACTTCTCCAACTCCTCCTTTACCTCCTCGTCGGTTAAAAACCTTTTTCCACACATGTGCAGCTTCAGGGAGGTAAAGAGATAGTAATCTGAAGGTGCTAGATCAGGGGAATGCGCGGGACGGTTCAGGACATCCCATTTAAACGAGGCGAGCAGTTCCTTCGTGGCGTTGGCCGTGTGTGGTCTGGCATTGTCATGCAGCAGGCAGACTCCTTTTGTCAGCATGCCTCTCCTCTTGTTCTGAATCGCCCTCCGCAATTTTTTTAAGGTCTCACAGTATCTTGCAGAGTTAATGGTCTCCCCTCGATGCAGATATTCGATTAAAATTATGCCTTGACAGTCCCAAAACACGGATGCCATGACTTTCTTGGCTGAAATTGTGATTTTGAACTTTTTGGCGGAGGGTGAAGAGGTGTGACGCCACTGTTGAGACTGTCTTTTGGTTTCGGGCGTGTGGTGTGCTACCCAAGTTTCATCTCCAGTTACGATGGAGCGGAGAAATTAATCTCCATGGAGTTTCCAGCGTCTCAAAAACTCTTGCCTGGCCTCTACTCGATTCAACTTGTGCTGGTCTGTCAGTTGTTTTGGGACCCACCTCGCGGACAGTTTCCGATATCCGAGGGTTTCTGTGATTGTTTCGTGTAGTAGAGATCTGGAGATTTGCGGAAACATCGCAGAAAGTTCATCCACAGTCAATCTGCGATCGTCACGGAGCGCATTTTCAATTTATTCCACAATTTCGTCAGTCACAATTGAAGGTCTTCCGCTCCTCTGATCATCATGCACAGACGTACGACCGTTTTTAAACTCGCGACACCCCTTGTACACATTCGTACGATTCATAGCTTTATCACCATATGCAGTTTTCACCTCATTATAAATCTCAAATGGAGGTTTTCCCTTCCAAACTAGATAACGGATGACGCCGCGTATTTCGCACTTGGCGGGAGATTGGATTGACATTATTCACGAAACTTGTTGTCGTGTCAACAGTTCTCAACGTAGTGACCTCGAACCGGTCTCGGTGCAAATAAAATAATAAAATCCCTCCGACCGTGAGAGCCTCAGTACTCTTACTTTCTGGATATGCCTCGTACGTTAAAAATTTAATGTTAAGATATACCTCAACGAAAAACAAAAAGGTAATGCATTTTGTAAAACATATATAAGGGTGAATCCACCTCTTAGCAATCTACATATCTAGATTTCGATCTTATTAGATCTCGTTAGTGTAGCTCAGCTAGTGAGGATAAATTTCGAGTGGTTATATACAAAAAATGTTAATACATTTTGGTGAGTTAATTAAATGATATATATATATATATATATATATATATATATATATATATATTTAAAACGTTTTTTGGAAATGATCTTACATATGGCCGTTTTAATGGCGCCGTTTCTCTAAAGGCTTGAGTAACAGGACAATTGGCAATTCGAAAAATTTCACTTTAAATTGAAATGACCGGTGTGAAGTTATCTTTTAACGCCCGGTTTCTCCAACGAATCTTAACAAGTTTAAGACCGTCTTAATAATAACCACCAGACAAATATCGGATCTTAAAACGATAAGACGTTCTTACATTGTAAGACTAAGTAAGATCTACACATGTTTGGTGCAACAGAATAAAAATTTAAGACGTGGTTATATATAAGACGTGGTTATATATAAGATGTGGTTATATATAAGACGTGGTTATATATAAGACGTGGTTATATATAAGACGTGGTTATATATAAGATGTGGTTATATATAAGACGTGGTTATATATAAGACGTGGTTATATATGAGACGTGGTTATATATAAGATGTGGTTATATATAAGACGTGGTTATATATAAGACGTGGCTATATATAAGGCGTGATTATGTATAAGACGAGTTTATATAAGACCAGCTTTAAGATTCGTTGGAGAAACTGGGTGTAAGATCACAGCTTCTATACGGCGCGGTGCCGCCAATTGGGGTGACCACCAAAGACCTTTATTGGCATTTCCCTCAGAAAAAACTATTCTTCAACCTCGCCAACCACAACAAAAATATATACAAATAAAAATACAAATAGAAATAAAAGTAACACAAAAATTATAAATTAACATATATATCCTCTGCCCTCGCCACTTTCCTCTCCCACGTCAGCCTCCTGCAGATTTTCACGCCTTTCCCATCCTCGCTTAACCATTCATTCAGCTTTGAGCAGTCTCCCACCCACTCTGCTTTCACAACCCTCACATTCTTCGCTAAGGTGCCACCACGTGTCGCTTCTCTTACTACACAGCGCACACGTGGTGTACCCCAGAGCCATCCACACTTTTCTCCCTCTCTCGTCTGACCCACACCTCGCTCTTGCCATGCAAACTTTGTCCTTTCTGCTCCACTAACCCTAAGTAACTCGGGAGTTTCCCAAACACTTGCCACTCTACGTAGCCAGGGTTGTAAGAGCTCTCAGTCATTCTCACCTGCCTTTCTTGGCACTCAATATCCCTCAATCTCTCTCTTGCCTCAGTTCCTGGGCTTCCCATTTCTCTCAGCTTCTCCTCCACCCACACCTCAGACATACCCACTCTTTCATACATCCTTCCTCAATCCTTTCTGCAACCACTCTCCATCCTACTCTTATACCTCATCCATACCTCCCGCACCAGTCTTTCCTCGCCCAATTCCTGCAATCTTTCTTCAAACTTCACAACCCTTACATACGACTCCCACCACATAATCATACGATTCGTCCTGCAACAGCACTGCTCTCGGTGTCGACCTTTCGAGACCTAGCAGACTCTTCAGGAGCAAACCCTGCTCTCTCTATTACATCCCACTCACGCAATCCCCACACTTCCATTCCATAAAACAGAATAGGTTTTACACACACATTTCAGATCTTGCACGCCATTGCGAGGTTACCGCCCCACAAACTCTCCCATTTTCTTCTCCCTATCCCCCAAGCCATTCTCGCTTTCGCCAGCATACATTCTACGTGCACCCTAACCTCCTCCGCTGTCAAACCAAAAGCCCAAATATTTAAAGACATTCGCTCTCTCAATCATCCTGCCCTTCCACCCTTCCACTCTACCCCTATTCCAAACCTTCATCCATTTAGTCTTCTCCTCATTCACCACTAGCCCCTCCTCCCAGGTATCTTCTCATTATTTCTAACATCTCTTGCATCTCTTCTACTCTCTTTGCTACTAATACTATGTCATCCGCATATGCCAATATTTTTCCCCAATACGATCCCTCCAGCCTGTCCTCTCCTCAGCACCGCCTCCAACTCGCTAGTGTATAGATTGAACAGGAGGGGGCTTAGCGGGCACCCTTGCCTTACACCCACTTTCACCCTAAACTTCTCCATTCACTATTGTTTTTGCCCACAACTCTTTATATATATTTCTGACCCACTTCACACTTTCATCTTCCATGCCTAATCTATCCATACGCTCCACGAGTTTTCATCTAGGAACTGAATCATACGCCGCTTTCAGATCCATAAACACCGCATACGCTTGCTCCACCATTCTCGCTAGCGTGAAAATCTGCTCCCTCGTCCCTCTTCCCTTTCTGATTCCACCCTGGCATTCCGGCAGCAGCCCTTTCCTGTCCACTTCCCTATCTAGTCTATTTTTCACAATTGTCATCATAACCTTGTATCCCGCACTCATAACGGTATTCCCCCTATAGTTGTTTACACCCGCTCCCCCTTTATGCACCGGGACCACCACCCTCACACGCCACTCTACCGGCAGCTCCTCCTCAGCGCTCCACACCCTATTGATAACCTTCAGTAACTTATCTCTTCCTTCCTCTGGTAATCTTTTGAAAGCGTCTGCCTTCAGTCCATCTTCTTCCGCCGCCTTTCCCAGTTTCAGCTGCACTGTGACCACATCGACCTCTTCCCTCAAACACGCCTCCCTTCCTACCACCGGTATCGAACTCCCTACATCCACCTCTGACTCCGCCATCTCTCTACAGCTCTTCTCCCACTCTGCCAGCTCTATGTTAACTTTACCCTTTTTTACACTTCCCTTTAGGATTTCCCACAACCCTTCCCCTGTCACACACTCCCTCAACCTCGTTTCTACTTTCTGCAACTCTTCTATCTTCTTCCTCTCGCAGATTCTCTCGAACTCCCTCTTCGCCTGATTGGCCCTTTTCACTTCACCTCTCCCATTCCTCCACTTCGCCATTGCTCTTCGCCAGCTCGACTTCTTCACCCTACATTCCTCGGCATACCACCTCTCCCTCTGCCCCCCGTCCTTATTCTTCTCCAATGTAGCCATCATCACTCTTTCCAATTGGAGCATCGAATGCACATCCTCCCACTTTACGCGTTTTAGCTTTTTCTCATATGCATCCATATCAGGTTCGCTCCATCCAAACCTCTGCTGCCCCTTCCTCTATTCTCCCTTCAACACGTTCCTCACTCTCACGACCACCTCCACCGTTACATGATCCAACCCCCCCACGTATTCCACCTTGAGGCACTTCACCTCTTCGTAGTCCAAAACCGAGCCCTCTACTTGTCCGCAGAAAGTTTTTTTCCCTTCCCAGTCTCCTTCACAGCAACCGTTGAGCACATCCCATCCTAACTTTCTCACCCATTGCATCCATTCTCCACCCTCCTGGTTGGTCACTTTATCTTGGGAGTACCTTTATCTCCAATCACTATCCTCTCCGATCCCTTCTTCCAGCTCCCCCACCCTCACATTCCAGTCGCCCCCGATGATCCATATATTTGCTGCCGTATCCAGTTCGTCTAGTACCGCCGTTAATTCCACCCGGTTTTGTTACAGTACACTGCTCCCGCCCACACCGCACTTCTATGCATTTCCACCTTCCCTATTACGAGTACTGTAGCTTCTCTTAGCGTCTCTCTGCTCCATTTTCCCAATATCTTCCTCACTCCCAATACGATTCCTCCTTTTTCTCTACCCATCTTAGCTTCCTTCTTCGCTCCCTGAGTCACCTAGTCCCATCCTGTCGGCATACAGCACTCTACCTGCCCCCACTCCTCTTCTGTCAACCACGTCTCTACTAGCCCCACTATGTCCTTTGAGCCCAACCAATCCTCTAGTTCTTTTTTCCACACTCCCCCAGCACTTTTTTCTTTAGACCCGCAGTGTTCCAGAAGCCCTCCCTGCAGTTGCCCTCGTCCCCTCTTCCATCCACCCCATACTCCTGTCTTGTTGACCTCACCCCCCTCAGCACTTTTTTGCCAGATCCACCACTCTCCCGCAATATTCATTTTCCGGTAGCCTACCCTCACTTCTACCTTTCGCTCTTTCCTCCTTGGCCCTCCGTATTTTCTTCTGAACTTCCCTCTTCATGTTTGTCCCGTTCAATTTGTGCTTAGACCGCATTAGCTTAATTTTCTCCTCCCAACTGGCCAGCTCTAGAAGCATTCTGTCTCCCTGTCTCCCCAGCTCCACTTCTCTCCGCACCTGCGCACTAACTTCCAGTTTCTGTATAACTCCCTCCACCCCTTCCTTTCCGATCCTCTACACCACTACGTTGTTTCTTCTCTCACTTTTTGTCTCTCTTCCTCTCTCTTTTCTATCGTACAAAAACAAAATATATTGCATAATTTCTTTATCGACCCAGTCTCTAAAATCGACATATCGAGATAGGAGCGTAAAAGTTTAAAATAATAAATAGAAGGAAAAATATGTCAAGATAGAGACTTTCTATTTTCCATTGTCATTTTGTTATAAACATTGTGTAATTTTTTCAAATCAATTGTATGATGGAACCATGGTCAATAATAATAATAATGAAATTTGTTCGACATGGTCGCCGAAAAAAAATACTTACAATCAAAATTTTCCAATTCCATTCGGGCATCTGGTGCACTGATATGTTCTGCACGATCAGTAAAAAAAATTAAACAAAATATGTTGCATAGTCTCTAAAATCGACATATCGAAATAGGAGTAAAAATTAAAAATCAAAAATAAATAGAAGGAAAAATATGTCAAGATAGAGACTTTCCATTTTGTATTGTTCTTTTGTTATAAAGATTGTGTAATTTTTTTAAATAAATCGTATAACGAATTCGTGTTCAAAAATAATAATTTACGTTGCAACATATATTATACAACAACGCATATAAAAATTATTAATAAAAATATAGAACCATATATTATGGTGGGCAGGACATAAACAAAAGATTCCTCAGAATTTGGATTTTATTGGTCATCCCAATTGGTCAGTACAGACCCGCAAACAATCTGCCGTGCGCGAGGTATTGCGGCGCCCCACAGTATAGAGGCTGGGATTTTAGAGGATAACTTCACACCGGTAACGTTTTTCCTATATGGAAATGATCTTACACATGGCCGTTTTAACGGCACCGTTTATTTAAACCGGCTTAAGTAACGGGGCAAATTGTTATACGAAAAAAATCATTATAAATTAAACTGCAGGTAAATTATGGATTTACTCTCTACACTACTATTTTTGTTGTGACCTTTGTGCACCCCTTAATGGTTAATTCACTCTCCAGCAGAGGATTAAAGAATTGAACTTTAACGTCACTAAATGCGCCCTTTGCGGCGTACGTGCCGGGCCCGGAATACGTTTTTAATTACACTAATCGATCCTAATCTCGATGACTTGGGCGATTAGTCGAGCGACGGGGCGGCCAATTCACTGCGTCCACGTCAAATCAGTGTCTATCCACTTACAGTAAATGTAAAGGTTATTTTTTATTACTTAAGCTGGGTTTATACTTATATTTATAAATAATATTATAAATAAGATATTGAAAATATAAATGATTTATAAAATAAGAAAATTCAATTACCCATTTTGTAGTAAAATTATGGTAAATAACGCTCTTTTTACTTATTTTATACATTACTTGAGCATATACCCTCCTTTAGTCTTATCAGAATAGTATTACAGAACCTTAGTATACACGGTTCTGTAATACTATTCTAATAAGGACTAAAGGATGGTTTATGCTGAAGTAATATATAAAATAAGTAAAAAGACCGTTTTCCATAATTTTACTACAAAGTGAGCAATTTCATTTTTTTATTTAATGAATCATCTATATTTCCAATATCTTATTTCTAATATTATTTATAAATATATGCAATCTAGGCAGAAAGACTGCGGATCGTTAACCTTTTACAACACCTAACTAACCCAATTAGTAAAATAAATGTATTGAATTCTATGTAATGTTGTTTTGAATAAAGATAATTATATATATATATATATATATATATATATATATATATATATATATATATATATATATATATATATATATATATATATATATATATATATAAACATGTGATTTTGGTTATATTTTTAAGTACTATGGGACAATGGAGAAGATAAATAAGCCGATATAAGAAAAAAAACCACTAAACTTCCCGTGACGAATATTTATGGCCATCCTATTATGAAATAAACTCAAATCTTCCATAGAATGCATTAACATGCCCATTAAACATTGTTCGCACTTAACGAGCCATGGGCAGTAATTTGAAATTAATCAATTGATTGTTTGTTATTTTTATGCCCTCATATACATTATTTTTTAATTAAGTGTCGCTATTAAATAACGTCATCCACCACTTTTCCTCCCAAGGAAAAAGCGCATATAAAAATTCTCTATGCACTTCGCTCTCGCAGATGCAATTAACGCCTCCCCATTATTATTATAATTAGAACTTGGCAATTTCTTTCTTCTGCGGGGCGCGCACTTTCTAGCGATCGCGCTGTTAATCGCGTTAATAAATCTCACGTGGAAATATTTTCTCTGCGCCTCTCCGCGGTGCGTGGCTGGGTTTTAATTGCGAATTACTTTGTAATTCATTTGCATATATTAATTTTTCTAAAGATTTCTCGTCTTGTAAAAACACTTTTCACCTTCTACCTTTAAGGAGACAGTGATGCATTTTGGTTTGGACACTTTTTTTATACAGCTGACATTTCTGATTTAAGATTTAAATTTTAAATAATATGTATAGTACTGTATGAAAAACTAAGAAAAAGGATCAAGCTAATAAGAAGACACTTGAAATATGCAGAGCGCTTTTGAAGATGAAAAACTTTACAAGATTATACAAGAAATGGGTAGAATGAAGGCGGAAATAATGGGCATAAGTGGAATGAGCTGCAAGGGCTTAGGGTGTAATACTGTACTTGTATATACTACGCTGGTAACGAAGACAAACAACATCGAATTGCGGTAGGCATCATAGTAACCAGAGAAATCAAGAAGTCAGTCAAAAATCTAATACCTCATTCAGATAAATCCACC
Organism: Lordithon lunulatus; assembly: GCA_963942505.1. NCBI lineage: Eukaryota > Metazoa > Arthropoda > Insecta > Coleoptera > Staphylinidae > Lordithon > Lordithon lunulatus. The sequence continues at coordinate 43,755,032 of OZ012673.1, forward strand.
TTATACGGTCAATAATACTCGTCATTTCTAGTACATCAGTATTTGCTTGAATCCTATTTATCAAGTAATCAATTATTCGTATTAACATCAGTATTCTCTTCATTCCATCATTACCAGTAATACTATCAATATTTTAAAATAATGAAGATTGTGGAAACTATACGATATAGTAATACTGTCATTATTCTAAAATATTGACAGTATTATTGACCGTGTAAACTGCCTTTTTAAAGGTCTAACTAGAAACAACACGTTTAATATTAACATCGTACGGGTCTACGTTCCTCCTACATCTTTCTAGGCAAATAGGGATGATACAGAGATAGAAGAACTTTATGAAAAGATAGGGCATGTTCCAAAATCAACCAACAAAATAAAGTTACACTTATAATGGGAGATTTCAATGTTAAAATTGGACAAGGGAAAGAAGACAAAATAGTTTGGGCTTGGATCACTGAATGATAAGAAAAGAACTTGTGGTCACAAATATGTATTATAAACTACCCCAGAGGCGCCTTGAAGTACATCGCCAGCAACTGCAACTACAATTAATTCGGTAGTTATCTAACGTTGGCGTAAATAAAAATCTCTTCATGAATTTAATTAATTTTAGCAATTTGCCAAGCGTGTTTTCACCTTGTGCGTGCTCCCTCGCCCATTCTTGTACATAATTAAAACGAAATTTGGCCTGATCGCGTTGACAAATTCCGGGGGCGTATTTTTATTAATGCCTGCATTAATATTCCGAAACGAAAGGAAACGTCAGGCGCGTGCTCGCATTAAAATAATTAATTATATTCTTTGTGTGTGTGTGTATGTATATGTGTGAGGATGGAGAAAGGGTGGATTAATTCGGCAATAAATCAGAATTAATTGAGCCGCCAAGGTGTGAGCGCGCACGGCTGCGCTGGGCAAAAACGAATGAATAAATAATAAACGGATTATTTGAAAATTTATTTTGCTCATCACGCTAAAGGCCCCCAAATTCAAAGTCTAATTTAGTTTAAGATTATAAATTAATTATTTGTATCTAAAAGGTGCCTTACACGGTCAATAATACTGACAGTATTCTAAAATATTGAAAGTATTACTGATCCATCAATACTGCAAGAGAATTTTACAGAATTTTACAGAAATAAAATTATACTTTGCATTCGAGATTTCAAATAGGGGTGGTACCATCCTGCTTATAATATGAATGCTAATTATTATAATCTAATCCGTGCGGTCAGGGCATTTGAATTATAAGCCTTTATAAACCTGTATAGTTGTCTTTTTTTATAACAATACAGTTAATTATATGCCACACATAATAACAACCTGATTGTCATTGTTATTACTACGCATACAATTTTCCGCGAATTCATAGTTTCCCGTCGTCCGTCCGGTGCGCATCGTCCCGAAATAAATACTTTCTCGTAGGCCGCGCGAATTTTCCGCACGCGATCCGCGCGTAATTAATGGAATTGCAGTGTCCTCGATATGGGCATCCGCAATTTCAAACAAACAAGAGGCAGCAATATAAAAAAAATATGGCAAAACGCAATCAATTTGCCAGGCCGCATTGTTATTGCCATAATTTTTGTTTTGGGCGGTTGATTAAATACTGCGGGCGTATTTTTTTGTTGCTCGCGTTTTCGGGGGGAGCGACCGGGAAGTTTTGAAGTGGCCCGCATGACTTTTTGCCTAATTCCGGTCGCAAACAGTTAATTGTGTTTGCTCGTGGCCGCCTCCCCGGGAGGCCGGACGTGCCTGGACCAAACGGTACCTGTGGCCTCCGAATGAAATTTCTTGATAACATGATGTAAAGTTTGAGTGAATTGTTGTTTATGTATGAAAAAGACCTTTATTTGGCATATCAGCCCAACCCTTCCCTTTTACAGAAATTGCAGCCGTCAAAAAACAACACTTTCACAGAAAGAAATAAAAAAGAAACCAAAAAAATACAAATTAACATAAAATACATCATTTTTCTAACCACTAAAATAAACCCCCTCTCCTCTCGCCAATATCCTTTGCCACGTCAGCCTCCTGCAGATTTTCACGCCTTTCCCATCCTCTCCTAACCGTTCGTTCAGCTTTCTGCACTCTCCAACCCACTCCGCTTTCACTCCTTCACATTCTCTGCTAAGGTGCCATCACGTGTCACTCCCCTTCCTACATAGCGCACACGCGGTGTATCCCAGCCCCATCCACACTTTTCTTCATGATGTAAAGTTTGAGTGAATTGTTGTTTATGTATGAAAAAGTTTCGACTGAGAAAATATCTGGTGTACCCACACCAGATATTTTCAACACGATGGGGAAATTAACATATATTATTGAAGGTGGGATGACATCTATAATTTTCTTATGTTGGAATTATAAAAACTTGACAAAGAATTAACTACCATACCCAATTGGTATGTTCAAAATGATTTTTTTATAGATTTGCAAAGTACGCCTTGATTTTATTTTATGATTTAGTTTATTAAAACCTCTAAAGCCCAGCTATACAAGCTTGATGCGACTATTGAACACTTGAAACCCAAGATTCGACGCGTTATTGCCGAAATACGACAAAAATGCTGCGATTGTGACCAGATTACGCCATCTACGCGCCAGCCGCGGCGGCCACATGTCCGAAATCATATTTAAACATTTAAACATTATTTTAAAAAAAGTTACATTCGTGGCCATTAAAATTATTTTTCTGTGTTTTATTTAAATTCAAAGTTCTATACCTTGAAATGAAACACCCATTAGATACTTTAATTTACCAAAAAAATATTTTTTAATAAAAACTATTGACAGTACTAGTGAGTCTTAAAATCATTCATATAAAACTGAGGCGGCCACATGTCCAAAATCATATTTAAACATAAATGGCAGAACATTATCTTTCAAAAAAAGTTACTTCGTGGCCATTAAAATAATTTTTCTGTGTTTTATTTAAATTCAAAGTTCTATACCTCTAAATGAAACACCCTTTAGATACTTTAATTTACCAAAACATAATTGTTTAATAAAAACTATTGCCAGTACTAGTGAGTCTTAAAATCATTCATGTAAAACTGAGGCGGCCACATGTCCAAAATCATATTTAAACATTAAAGACAGAACATTATCTTTTAAAAAAAGTCACAATCATATTTAATTAAACATTAATAGCAGAACATTCTCTTTTAAAAAAAGTCACATTCGTGGCCATTATTCATCTGTGATTTATTTAAATTCAAAGTTCTATACCTCAAAATGAAAAAAAAGACCTTTATTTGGCATATCAGCCCAACCCTTCCCTTTTACAGAAATTTCAGCAGTCAAAAAACAACACTTTCACAGAAAGAAATAAAAAAGAAACCAAAAAAATACAAATTAACATAAAATACATTCATTCATTCATTTTTCTAACCACTAAAATAAACCACTTCTGCTCTCGCCAATTTCCTTTGCCACGTTAGCCTCCTGCAGATTTTCACGCCTTTCCCATCCTCTCCTAACCATTCGTTCAGCTTTCTGCACTCTCCAACCCACTCCGCTTTCACTCCTTCACATTCTCTGCTAAGGTGCCACCACGTGTCACTCTTCTGAGCCACACCTCGCTCTTCTGAGCCACACCTCGCTCTTGCCATGCATACTTTGTCCTCTCTGCTCCACTCTCCCCTAGCTATGTAGCTCGGGAGTTTCCCCTGCACTTGCCACTCTACGTAGCCCGGGTTGTATGAGCTCTCAGCCATTCTCACTTGCCTTTCTTGCCACTCAATGTCCCTCAATCTCTCCCTTATCTCAGTTCCTAGGCTACCCCTTTCTTTCAGCTTCTCCTCTACCCACACCTCAGACATACCCACTCTTTCATACATCCTTTCTCTATCCTTCCTCCTTCTACTCTGTGTTCTACTCTTACACCTCATCCACACCTCCCATACCAGTCTTTCCTCGCCCAAATCCTGCAATCTTTCCTCAAACTTCACAACCCTCACACACGACTCCCACCACATACTCATACGACTTGTCTCCTGCAACAGCACTGCCCTCGGTGTCGACCTTTCGATCCCTAACAGATTCTTCAGGAACCAATTTTGCTCCCTTTCTATTACCTTCCATTCACGCAATCCCCACACTTCCACTCCATACAACAATATAGGTTTTAGACACGCATCCCAGATCTTGCACGTCATTACTAGGTTACTACCCCACAAACTCCCCCATTTTCTGCACGCAATCCCCCAAGCCACTCTTGCTTTCGCCTGCATACACTCCACATGCATCCTAAGCCCTCCTCCACAGTCAAACCAAAAGTCCAATTATTTAAAGCCATTCACTCTCTCAATAAGCCTTTCCTTCCATTTCAGCCCTTCCCCCTTACCCCTCCTGCCCCTATTCGTAAACAACATTCATTTGGTCTTTTCCACATTCACCACTAGCCCCCTCGTATCCAGGTACCTACCCATTCTTTCCAACATCTCTTGCATCTCTTCCACTCTCTTGGCCACCAGCACCACGTCATCTGCATACGCCAACATCCACACCTTGAATCTACCCACCACGACCCCTCCTGCCTGTCCTCTCCTCAGTACCTCCTCCAACTCGCTCGTGTACAGATTAAACAGGAGGGGGCTCAGCGGGCACCCCTGCCTTACTCTCACATTCACCATAAATTTCTCAGATATTTCTCCATTCACTCTTGCTTTTGCCCATGACTCTTTATACATCCTTCTCACCCACTCCACTCCTTCCTCTTCCATACCCAATCTATCCATACATTCCACCAGTTTCCCCCTAGGAACTGAGTCTTACGCCGCTTTTAAATCCACAAACACCGCATACACTCTCCCTTTGCATTCCAGCGCTTCCTCCACCATTCTCGCCAGCGTGAAAATCTGCTCCCTCGTCCCTCTTCTCCTTCCTCCTTCTGAACCCACCCTGGCATTCCGCCAGCAGCCCTTTTTATTCTACTTCCCTATCCATTATATTTTTCACCATAGTCATCATCAATTTATAACCGGCACTCATAATGGTGATCCCCCTATAGTTTTTTTACGTCCGAGGCCGCTCCCCCTTAATGTACCGGGACCACCACCCCCACACGCCACTCTTCCGGCAAGTCCTCCTCTCCACTCCACACCTTGTTAATAATCTGCCGCACCTTCTCCCTTCCTTCCTCCCTCCGGTAGCTTTTTGAAAGCCTCTGCCTTCAGCCCATCTTCCCCCGCTGCCTTTCCCAGTTTTAACTATGCCAGGGCCACCTCCACCTCTTTCCGCGAAACGTACCACCTGTCTCGCACTCGAACTGCCCAGCTCCACCTCAGACCCCGCCATCTGTGTACAACTCCTCTCCCACTCTGCTAGCTCTATGTTCACTTTGCCCTGATTCACCCTTCCCTTCAAGATCTCCCACATCCGTTTCTCCACCACACACTCCCTCAACCTCTTTTCCACTTTCTGCAACTCATCTATTTTTTTCCTCTCGAACGTACTCTCGAACTCCCTCTTCGTCTGATTAACCCTTTCGACTGCACTTCTGCCGTACCTCCATTTCGCCATTTCCCTCCGCCATCTTCTTCATCTTACACTCCTCGTCGAACCAACTCTCCGTCTGGCCTCCACTCTTCTTCCTCACCGCCAACGCAGCCGCTATCACTCTTTGCAACTGGAGCATCGACTGTACCTCCTCCCACTTCATGCCCTTTAGGTTTTTCTCATACACCGCCATTTCTAGTTCGCTCCATCCAAACCTTTGCTGCCCCCTTTTCTCCTCCCTCTTCCAACCTATTGCCATTCTCAAGACCACCTCCACAGGCACATGGTACGACCCCCCCACATTTTCCACCTTGAAGCACTCCAACTCCTCCCTTCCGATACCTTTAACCACCACATAGTCCAAAACCGAACCTCCTCCGTGTCCACAGAAAGTCTTCTTCCCTTCCCAGTCCCCTTCGCAGCAGCCATGCAGTACATCTCACCCCGACTTTTTCACCTATTGGATTCATTCTCTACCCTCCTGGTTGGTCACTTTATCCTGCGATCGTCTTTCTCTCCATTCACCTCCAATCCCTCCTTCCAGCTCCCCCACCCTCACAGTCCAGTCACCCCAGACGATCCATTCCTCTGCCTCTGTCTCGAGCTCGTTCAGTATCTCCGTTAGTTCTAAACGGTTTTTGTTACAGTACATGGCCCCTACCCACACCGACCTCCTATCCATTTCCACCTTCCCTATTACCAATCCCGCCGCTTCCCTCGCAGACACTCTGATCCATTGTCCCACTGACTTCATCACTCCTAACAAGATTCCTCCTTTGGCTCTCCCCATCCTCGCTTCTTTCATTGCACCTTGCATCGCCCAGTCCCACCCTGTCGGCATGCAGATTTCTACCTGCTTCCACACCTCTTCTGTCATCCACGTCTCCAGTAGCCCCACTATGTCCTTGGAGATGAACCACTTCTCCAGTTCCTTTTCCCACACTCCCCCCAGCACTTTTTTCCTGAGACCCGCAACGTTCCAAAAACCCACCCTGCACTAGTATGAGTGGGGCATACTCCCGCCTCGTCGACCTCTCCCCCTTCATTCCTTTTTTGACAAGCAGTTCCCTTGCCAGACCCACCAGATTTCCGCAATCTTCAGTTTTCGATATCCCACCCTAGCTTCCACTCCTTTAGCTCTTTCTTCCTTCGCTCTTTCCCTAATTTTCCTTTGTACGTCCTTTTCTTCTAGATCGTCATCAATGTATATGTTTGTGCCTTTTAGTTCTCGCATAATGCCCATTTTGTCGTCCTAGCTGGTTAACTCTATCAGGACTTCGTCACTTCTTTTCCCCAGCTCTATTACCTTGCGTATTGGCACTGAGATATTCAGCTTCTCCAGCATTGGAGCTACCCCTTCTCCTCCTATACCGGACACCACCACGTTATTTTTTCTCTCCATCCTCTGCCTGACTTCCTCCCTCTTCTCGGTTGTATTTTTTCAACCACACGGGCTCACTCCGGTGCCGTTCTCTCCCCGTACTCGTCGTTTTTTTTTTCCTAGTTTTACCAGCTTGTCTAGTTTCTTCATCATCTCTTTCCCTCTTTCAGCCACTCGCATTGCATCTCTCTCCATCCATCCATCAATCGCATACACTCCTTCCTCTCTTTCTTCATCTCCTCCCTCTCTCTCCTTATCTCTTCTCTTTCCGCTTTAAGGGTGTCCATCCATTGCTGCCTCTCCTCTCTTGTTTTCTTAACCTCCATCTCCAGCTCATCCATCACTTCATTCATCTTTATTAGAGCCTTCCTATTGCCCTCCTTCACCTGCTCTGGCGTCAGTAACTCCCATTTTCTTTTCTTCTAGTCCGGCGTGCGGGCGCACACTCCCGTCCTTGGTTTGAACGGATCCCGTTCTTCGAACTCGAGCCCGTGTGCGCTTTCAGATGAATGTTCTACTATGCAGCCAGATGTACTCCTGGTTTATTATTAGAGTATTTGTTTATATTATCAATTTGGGGTTACCTCAAAATGAAACAGCCTTTATTTTGACTGTAAAGATGCACCATGTTTATTAGCCTGAAGGAGTAGAAAAGAATATTTTTTTATACGTTATTGGTATATAGATTATTAATTTCTCATTTTGTTCTTGTTTCAGAATTCGCGTCCATCTCTGTACTTTAAGGGCTGGAGCCCACATCACGACAAGGGCTGCAATGTGCAGAACGCGCAGCGGCCCAATCCGATACATTCCATTTGAACGGTCCTCCTGTGGCCCTTCAAACTTTAGACTTAGTACAAAACGTCCCCCATGTGGACGTCCAGCGCTCGCCGCGCACCTCCAAACTGCTAGCGAGGAAGTACGCACCATCCCCGCAACGTCCCACCGTCTGCGTAACAAGCTCACGCAGTCCAACGCCAAGTCCCCCTAAACCCAACACGCTATCGCTTCTAAGCCCACCCGCGCTTCAAAGACGCCCGTCGAAATCCCAGCTCGCCCTGCCCGAAAGCCACACGCAGGAGCACTACAGTCCCACCCCGCGCCGCCGCAGTTTCAGCACCATCCCGCTAATTCAAGTGGAAACACCTGTGGACACAACCACCCTCACCAAAGAAAACCACAGTTTTCTACTTGAAAAACTAAACACCCTAAAAAACAAGTTCAGCAAGCGCACGCCCAGCCCAAACCCGTACGACGTCAAAAAAGTACAGTTCCTAGAAGTCCCAAACCAAGAACAGCAAAAACCCATTGTCATAGAACCTCCACCAAAAATCTGGAAAAACTTCAGCAGCAGCCTATCAGAAGGCTCAATACGCTCCTTTACCAGCATAACAACACTAAAAAACATCACCAAAACAGTCCGTACAACCATCTCAAATAAAGACCCGAACAAAGTCACTATAACAACAACAGAGCGCACCAACGTAATCACAACACCCCCACCCGAACTCTGTTCGGACTACGAGGACTTCTACGACACACCAAAGGCCCCCAAGCGGAAGAAACTACGCAAACGCTTAGCCAGCATCCTCAAAAAGAGCAACGAAAACCTAACTGCAATCGACCCGGTGACACAGGAATTCCTGCGACGCAAATCGATTACATTGGACAACCTAGAACCGCTTTTGCCACCCGAAGACCCGCAAACCACCCTACTAGGTGACATCAAAAAGAACTTCAGTGATACCCGTGCTAGCATAAAGCGACGGCTCTCCGGGCAGTTTGACGAGCAATTGAGGCTTAAATACAACAACCCACCGGCAGCTGCACAAGATAGCACGAGTTTGCGTGGTAGTATTAAACGACTTGCTAGAGGTGTACGCAGGAATTTATCATCGAGCAGTTTGAATAAATCCAGTGAGGATTTGAGTGGGTTGCAGCGTGATAAATCATCGAGTGGAAGCGTACAGAAAGAACAGAAGGAGCAAAAAGAGCATAAAGATCAGAAAAGTTTTGAAAGAGTGTACAAGCAGTTTGATAGTAAAGGCGAGCAGAGTCGCGGCAGAAAGTTGCAACGGGCGCGTAGTGCAGAGCGCGATAGTTCCTACACGACCAAAGATAGACTTATAAAGCAACCACTTGTGGTTGCAGACGAAACAATTACAGATAGAGTGGTTACTAAGAGCATTCGGGAGTATTTTAAGCCAGGAGTGGGTAAAGCTAAGTTTTCACCGCCACCGCCCGATTTAATACCCAAGGAGAAGGCTGTTGATGATATTGGGGGTACTACCAAAGAGGTTATGAGTAACACCAGGAGTGGATTTAAACGTTTGCTATCTACAGTGAGTGGTGGCAATATGAGGATTAAGGAGAGGTTTGTTTTTGGGGCGTGCATCGCCATGGTGCTGTTTACGATGCTGCTGGTGCTGGATGTGCAGATGGATTTAGGCATGACTGGCAGGCATTTGGCGCCTTCGCATGGGAGGATTAAGTATGTTAACACAGCTGAGGATGGGCCCGGGGCTACTTACAACAGTTTTCGGAAGAGGTTCCTACAAAAAACTCATAGGTGAGTGTTTCATACTTTTTTTTAGCGCGCTTTTAAATTTCGTTAATGGTTATAACTACAGTTTTTTATATAAGGTCGTTAATTACGTGAACCTGAAAATCAATCAATGGTTGACTAATTATTAACTGAAACTAAAAACTGAGAAAAAACTACTAGATTTGGACGAATTATTTCCAACTTTATGATTTTATATTGCACAGTTTATTCATATTCTCTACAATTTGTTGGTATAGTTTGCTATAACTCGAATTATCAAACTCTAAACATTGATATTGGGTTAAAATAATATTATATAACCCATTTTTTTCCCCTAGTTAATCTGAACAAAGTTGACTATTTCTAAACAAATGTTTGCTGTTTCCAGTTGTAAATTAACGTGTGTATTGCGAGTTTTCAGTGTTTATATAATTGGTACGTCCCGGGTCTTAATAAATATGTAAATAGAGACACATGGGAGTGGGGTGTTGTCAACGGTTGCGAAAATAAATCTTTTTAAAATGTAATGCGAAATAAATAACGTCCGAGGAGCGGCGTTTGCGTTCGCTTTAATTGAATATTAAATTTAGGAAATTTAAATCCCTTCCGGCAGACATAGGTCGAGTGCTAAAGCGGGCATCGGTTTTGCCCTTTGGTTTGCTGCATGCATGCATCGCGTTTCGTGTAAATTGCGAAAGCGTAAATCACTCCGGTTTCCGCGGCATTTAGAATAAACACAAACACATGTATTATCACATACATACGTACGTACACACCGACATGGGGTAGCGAGAGACGGGCGCGCACCGCCACCGCCGCCGCCGCCGCCTGTTTGTCGAACGGGATGGAATTGCTCGAGCGCGTTCGCGAAATTTCATAATTTACTGAGCAAATATTGGTGTGTAATAACGATTTGATAATCAACCCCCCTTTCGATAACATGCTGTTTCTAAACATAACGAGTATTAAATTGTTTAATTGAAACGGTTCAAGTGTAGTCGTTATTATTTATATATATATATATATATATATATATATATATATAAAATATTTTTGGTAACTTATTACTTTATTATATGTTATTAACTTTTTCGATGTTACTCGATATTTTTTAAATTCAATTTAGAGTGAATATTTAAAGACCTACAGTGTCTTTAAATATTCACTCTAAATTCAGTGCAAGTAGAAATATGAAGAAAATTTAAGATTGCATGATTTTATTAATAAATTAGGCAAATTTAATTTATTAATAAAACCCTGCAATCTTAAATTTGCTTCATATTTCTACTTGCACTGAATTTAGAGTGAGTATTTAAAGACATCGCGCAGTGTATAAATTGAATTTAAAAAATATCGAGAAACATAATAAAGTAATATGTTGTTACCAAAAATATTATATATATATATATATATATATATATATATATATATATATATATATATAAATAATCGAAAAACATGAGACACCTCTTGTTTTTCGACCCAACCCGATTATTGCGTAAAACAAGGGCAATACAAATATATTTTTTTTGTAACAAAAATTATACAATGTTTATACGGATCGGGACTTTCGCGGATCGGCAAATAAAAACACTTTCATTGCCGCACACGCAACAATTGCGGGCGTGCGAACCGCTCCCGGGGAAATGGGAACGTGCGAATAAATAAAATAAAAACATCACAATGCCGCCTCTCGTGTAATACGTACACACAAATGTTAGCACCGTTGAGGCGGCATAGGGCGATGCTAATTAACCCCGCAATTAGTCGCCTGCGAATGAACAATAGCGCGCATTGTATTTATTTCGAATGTTTACTGGTTTCAATTTAAATGCTCTGTTATACATTGGTATGTAATAAATGTTTACAAGTGTTGATTATTTATCTTGTAAGTCCAATATGTATATAGAGTTTTATGACTACAATTTTGAAACAGAACCATTTATACAAAAACATGTTTCTATAATTCATAACATTCGTGTACATCTACTTGCGATCATAAAAAGTTGCCACTTCATCGTATTGTCAGTCTAAAACTAGCAGGGTTTTATGAATCCCATTTAAAAACTTAAATTTAAAGTTTTATACTTAATATACAAATATACTGCTACCATAGAGATTTTTTTTATTATATATATATATATATATATATATATATATATATATATATATATATATATATATATATATATATTCCCAACCACAACAAAAATACATAAAAATAAAAATACAAATAGAAAGTAACACTCCGCAAAAATTACAAATTAACATTATACATAACCACTCCCTCTGCCCTCGCCACTTTCCTCTCCCACGTCAGCCTCCTGCAGATTTTCACGCCTAAGTAACTCGGTAGTTTCCCAAGCACTTTCCACTCTACATAGCCAGGTTGTAGGAACTCAGTCATTCTAACCTGCCTTTCTTGCCACTCAATATCCCTCAATCTCTCTCATACCTCAGTTCCTAGGCTTCCCATTTCTCTCAACTTCTCTACCCACACCTCAGACATACCCACTCGTTCATACATCCTTCCTCTATCCTTTCTCCATCCACTCTCCGTTCTACTCTTACACCTCATCCATACCTCCCGCACCAGTCTTTCCTCACCCAATTCCTGCAATCTTTCTTCAAACTTCTCCACCCTCACACACCTCCCCACAAACTCTCCCATTTTCTTCTCGCTATCCCCCAAGCCATTCTCGCTTTCGTCTGCATAAATTCCCCATGCACCCTAAATACTCCTCCGCTGTCAAACCAAAAGCCGAGATATTTAAAGACATTCACTCTCTCAATCATACTTCCTTTCCATTTCAGATCTACCACTTCTACCCTATTCCTAAACATCATCCATTTAGTCTTCTCTACATTCACCACTAACCCTTTTCTATCCAGGTACCTTCCCATTCTGTCCAGCATTTCTTGCATCTCTTCCACTCTCTTGGACACTAGCACTAAGTCATCCTCATACGCGAACATCCAGCCTGTCCTTTCCTCAGCAGCACCTCCTCCAACTCGCTTGTAAATATATATATATATATATATATAGATAGATACCCGCTACCACAGTGAGGTGTAAAGGTTTGTCCTCTATTTTTTTCACTCTCTTCTATTTATTGCCAGTTCTTTTGCTTTTTCCCAGTTTGTTCCTTTCCTTTCTAATAGCTCTGATATAGCTACATCCCATTTTGTTCTTGGTCTTCCTGCTTGCTTGTTTTTGATTTTTGCTCTTCATATTCTATTGGCCGGTGTTGTCTCTGCCATCCTAATTGAAATTGAAAGACAATTGGGATGGTGGAGGCACGATTGTATGGTAGGATTGTGCGCATTGGGAGCGACTAATAGAACAAAAGACAATACGCCTGGAGCAGCTAGTAGTGATAAACGAAAACAGCTTTAGATTCCAGTTAATACTAACGTTGTATCTACGTTAATCCAGGCAATACAGTCAGTGTACACTGATGAAACCTGAATTGTTATGAAAATGATGTAGACGTCTAAACTCTAGGCAATGCAAACGTTGTATCTACGTGAATCCAGGCAATATAGTCAGTGCAGACTAATAACAACTGACTTGAAATGAAAATAATATCTTGTAAATTTGTGAATTTAACAACCCAAAAACACTATGAATAGTCGAGCTACATATGTCATACTTTGTAGGGCTAAGTATGATTATATGTAAATATATTCAGTGTAATTTTATAAAATTACACTACACTACACTACATTGTATTTCACATTTTTTCCGAATTAGTAAATATAGGCGTAAAATAACAAATGAAACTAATTGAATAATAGAAATTCACGGATAACAGAATAGTGCAGAGTTCAAGTCGTTTGAAGTAGTGGACGGGCATAGTTTGGTTGGTAAGGAGAACTCACCCACCCCACTAGGGGCAACGGATAAAAGTTTAGTGCATAGTTCAAGTCGCTTGAAATAGTGGACGGGCGTAGTTTGGTTGGTAGGGGCCGCCCGCCCACCCCACCTTTGTTCGCATAGTTGTTTCATAGGATAACACTCTTCTTGGAATAGTTTAAACAATATAAAACATCTATATCCTATGAAAAAACTATGCGAGCAAAGGTGGGGTGGGCGGGCGGTCCCCACCAACCCAACTATGCCCGTCCACTATTTCAAGCGACTTGAACTATGCACTAAACTTTTATCCGTTCCCCCTAGTGGGGTGGGCGGGTTCTCCCTACCAACCAACCTATGGCCGTCCACTATTTCAAACGACTTGAACCATGAACTACATTGTTTCTCAATGTTTTTATACGTATTAGGCGTAAACTAATAAATGACATTAATTTAATCATAGAAAACAGATAAAAGTGTAGTGTATAGTTCAAGTCGTTTGAAATATTGGACGGGCATAGTTTGGTTGGTAGAACCCGCCCACCCCACTAGGAGGAACGAATAAAAGTTTAGTGCATAGTTCAAGTCGCTTGAAATAGTGGACGGGCATAGTTTGGTTGGTGGGGACCACCCGTCCAACCCACCTTTGCTCGCATAGTTTTTTCATAGGATATCAATGTACAAATCTATACAAAAAATCTATTATTATTTTTATATAGTTTAATTTAGCTGTGCCTGCTATAGAACTTATACGCGTCCACTCAGGAACTCTATATTTCTATTATAAGAAAGTATTATGTAACTACCTACACCTGGGTACTATATGTGGTAGTTAGATGTGAATTCAGGCAATACAGACTGTTTACACAGATGAAACTAGATTTGTTATAAAAATGATGTTAATAGATAGATTCTAGACAATACTAACGTTGTATCTATGTCAACCCAGGCAATGCAGTCGATGTAAACTGTGAAACCTGTCTTGTTATGAAAATAGTTTAGACATTCTTGGCAATTGTAACGTAATATCTACGTGAATACAGACATTACAGGGAGACTAGTGAAATCTGACCTGTTTTGAAAAGTATGTTGATGAGATATAGATTCTACGATATAGATTGTACTAACGTTGTATCTACGTGAACATAGCCAATACAGTTAATGTAGACTGATGAAACCTTACATGTTATGAAACTGATGTTGACATATAGATTCTCGGCAAAACTATGGTTGTATCTACGTGAATCCTGCAAATACAGTTGTTTAATTAAACCTATCTTGATATGAAAATGATGTTGACAAATAGATTAAAGGCAACAATTACTTTGTAACTAAGTGAATTCAGGCAATACAGTAAGTGTAGACTAATGAAACCTGACATATTATGAGAATGATGCTGATATATAGATTCTAGCGAATAGTAACGTTGTATCTATGCCAATCCAGGCAGTGCAGTGAGAGTAGACTGATGATACCTGACTTATTGTGAAACTTATGTTGACATATAGATTGTAGGCATTACTAACGTTGTATTCTCGCAAATGCAGGCAATATAGTCAGTGCAAACTGAAACGATGTTGACAAATATATTCTGGGCAATACCAACGTTGCGTCTCGGCAATACAGTCAGTATATACTGATGAAATCATGACCTGTTATGAAAATTATATTGGCATATAGATTCTAGACAATACTAAGGTTGTATAAATGTGAATTCAGGCAATACAGTATGTTTAGACAGATGAAACCGGATTTGTTATGAAAATTATGTTAATACATAGATTCTAGGCAATACTAACATTGTATCTATGCCAATGCAGTCGGTGTAAACTGATAAAACCTGTCTTGATATGAAAATGGTGTTAACTTATAGATTCTAGGCAATTGCAACGTTTTATCTACGTGAATACAGACATTACAGTCAGTGTAGACTAGTGAAATCTGACCTGTTATGAAAATGATGTTGAGATATAGATTCTACGCAATACTAGCGTTGTATCTATGTGAACATAGGCAATACAGTTAGTGTAGACTGATGAAACCTAACATGTTATGAAACTGATGTTGATATGTAGATTCTAGGCAATACTATGGTTGTATTTACGTGAATTTTGACAATACAGTCGATTTAGATTAATTCAACCTGTCTTGATATGAAAATGATGTTGGCATATAGATTCTAGTCAATGCTAAGGTTATATAAATGTTAATTCAGGCAATACAGTCTGCTATTATGAAACCGGATTTATTATGAAAATGATGTTAATATATAGATTCTAGGCAATACTAACGTTGTATCTATGCCAATGCAGTGGGTGTAAACTGATAATACCGGTATTTATATGAAAATGGTGTTGACTTATAGATTCTAGGCAATTGTAACGTTGTATCTACGTGAATACAGACATTACAGTCAGTGTAGACTAGTGAAATCTGACCTGATATGAAAATGATGTTGAGATATAGATTCTACGCAATACTAACGTTGTATCTACGTGAATATAGGCAATACAGTCAGTCTAGACTGATGAAACCTTATATGTTATGGAACTCATGTTGGCATATAGATTCTAGGCAATACTGTGGATGTATCTACGTGAATTCTGACAATACAGTCGATGTAGACTAATTAAACCTGTCTTTATATGTAAATGATGTTGACATATAGATTATAAGCAACAATAACTTTATAACTAAGTGAATCCTGGCAATACAGTCAGTGTAGACTGATGAAATCTGACTTATAAGAATGATGCTGATATATAGATTCTAGGGAATAGTAACGTTGTATCTATGCCAATCCAGGCAGTGCAGTCGGTGTAGATTGATGACACCTGACTTTATGAAAATGATGTTGACAGATAGATTCTAGACGATACCAACATTGTATCTACGTGTCTCCAGGCAATACAGTTAGTGTAAACTGATGAAATATGACTTGTTTTTAACATGTTTTTGACCTATAGATTCTAGACATCTATAACTAACTTTGTATCTACAGAAATCCAGGAAATACAGTGAGTATAGACTGATGAAACTTTACATGATATAAATATGAAGTTGATATAGATGTTAGGCAATACCTACGTTGTATATACGAGAATCCAGGTCTGACTATATGACCTGGATTCTCGTATATACAACGTAGGTATTGCTTAACATCTATATCAACTTCATATTTATATCATGTCAAGTTTCGTGTGGACTAATGAACCCTGACTTGTTATGAATATGATATTGAGTTATAGATTCTAGGCTTGTAATAACGTTGTATTTACGTAAAGCGAAGTAAATAGTCAGTGTAAACTGATGAAACCTGATTTGATATAAATATAAATATTGACATATAAATTCTAGGCAATACCAACGTTGTATCTATATGAATCCAGATAATACAGTCAGTGTACAGTGATGAAACCTGCTTTGTTATGAAAATGATGTTAACAGATACATTCTAGGCCAATACAAACATTGTAGCAACTTGAATCCAGGCAATACAATTAGTATGGACAGATGATACTTGACTAATTTGACAAAATTATGATGACCGATAGATTCTAGGCAATACCAACATTGTATCTACGTGAATCCAGGCAATATAGTCAGCGTAGACTGAGTAAACCTGATTTGTTATGAAAATGTTGTAGATATATAAATTCAAGGCAACAATAACTTTGTAACTACGTAAATCCAGGCAATACAGTTAGTCTAGGTTGATAATACCTGATTTTTTATGAAAATGATGTTGACAGATAAATTCTAGGCCTTATAAACGTTGTATCTACGTGAAGCCAGGGATTACAGTCAGTGTAGACTGATTATAGCTGATTGGTTATGAAAATAATGCTGATAGATAGATTCTAGGCAATATCAACATTGTATCTACGTGAATCTTGGCAATACAGTTGATGTAGAGTAATGAAACCTGTCTTGATATGAAAATGATGTTGACATATATGTTCTAGGCAAACAAGCTGCGTAAATACATAGATAGATAGATAGTTTATTTGTGTCAACCAATACCTTGTTTTATACACATGTCGTAGAAGGAATAACATGCAATACAGTCAGTGTAGACTGATGAAACCTAACTTCTTATGATTATTTTGCTGACATATAGATCTTAGGCAATAGTTTAGTCGTATCCACGCGAATCCAGGCAATACAATCAGCGTAGACTGATGATTCCTGACATGTTATGAAAATGATCATGACAGATAGATTATAAGTAAATCCAACATTGTATCTACGTGTATCCAGGCAATACAGTCAATATAGACAGATGAAACCTGACTAGCTATCAGAATGATTATGACATATAGATTCTAGGTAAAAGTAACGTTGTATCCACGTGAATCCAGGCAATACAGTCAGTGTAGACTGATAACACCTGACTTGTTATGACAATTATGTTGACAGATAGATTGTAAGCAATAACAGCATTGTATCTACATGAATCCAGGCAATACAGTCAGTGTAGACTGATTAATTGTTATGAAAATAATGATGACATATAGATTCTAGTCAAAAAGAATTAAAACTTATTTTTATAAATTATAATTATTAAAACTCCGAGAATCCAGGCAATACAATCAGTTTCGACTGACAGAACCTGACTTGTGATGAAAATGATGTTGATAAATTGATTCTAAACAATACCAGCATTCTATCTACATGAATCCAGGCAATACAGTTAGTGTAGACTGATTAATTGTTATGAAAATAATGATGACATATAGATTCTAGGCAACAATAATTATAACTTATTTTTTATAAAATTATAATTATTAAAACTCCGAGAATGCAACCAATACAGTCTGTGTAGACTGATGACACCTGCCTTGTTATGAAAATGATACTGGCATATAGATTTTAGTCAATACTAATGCAATACAAACAGTTTCGACTGATAAAACCTTACTTGTGATGAATATGATGTTAACAGATAGATTCTAAGCAATACCAGCATTGTATCTACACGAATTCAGGCAATAAAGTCAGTGTAGATTAATACTATGCAATACGATCAGTTTAGACTGATAAAACCTGACTTGTAATGAAAATGGTGTTGTTAGATTCTAGGCAATAATAACGTTGTAACTACATGAAATCAGGCAATACAGTTAGTGTAACCTGATTTGATATAAAAATGATGCTGACAAATAGTTTATCAGCAATACCAACGTCTGTATCTATGTGAATCCAGGCAATTCAGTCAAATGATGCTGACATATAGAGCAATCAAGCATTATTTTCATAACAAGCCAGGTTTAATCAGTCAATACTGACTGTATTGCCTGGATTCTCGGAGATTTAATAATTATAATTTTATAAAAAATAAGTTTTAATTATTTTTGCCTAGAATCTATATATCATCGTAGATACAACGTTGGTATTGCTCATAAACTATATCGGTAATACTATGCTAGTTTTGGACTTAATTGTGCAAAACTAGCAGAGTTTTACCAATTTAGATTGTCTCGCATCTTGACTAACTTTTGAGTCAAGAAATTGACTTGTCTAAAACGACCTTACTCCAAAAATATGTTGCCAGAATTGATATCATTCGTGATATATTTTTTATACTACGATTACATACATCTACTCACGAGTATACAAAATTTTCACTTCATCGCTTTGTAAATTCAAAACTAGGAGAATTGTATCAATAACATGGTGCACAGTAGTCAGGCTATGATTAATAACAATTACCCTGCAATAAATAATAGTACGCCGGCGATGTATGCAAATGGAAAGTTTATTCACCACAGCTACGGATTATGCATGTTATTGGCAATTGCATTATAAATCGCGTAAACGTAGCAACCCCGCGCTGCATATACATCCTTACGACACATACATATACACATGTCTAAATCTGTATATACACACACACACACCCACACTAACACAATCGATTGCAGCCCTAATGCAAATGCGGCCCGTGCTGAATACCAAACGACGACGCGTTCTTGACAAATATTTTTCAATACAACCACACGGAGTTAATATATTATTATCTGTCTTCAGACTACAAGTAAACACTTTTGAATTTTTTATAGATAATGTCACGTAGAATGTCTTTCTAAATAATATCGCGTTTCGAAATATATAGGATGATTCCTTGGTAGTGATATTATTATAATAATATTTGTATTTACGGCAACGCCATTTCACACAAATTCTTATATAAAATATAAAATATATAAAATACAAAATACAAAATACAAACTACATACAAACTACAAACTACAAGCTTCAAACTACAAACTACAAACTACAAACTACAAACTACAAACTACAAACTACAAACTATAAACTACATACTACATACTACAAACTATAAATTACAAACTACATAGTGGTTAATGGGAATGTTTTTACTTGGGTTCGTTTTTGGATTGATGAGCTCCGTTTCAATTCAAACATTTCTGTTGACTTGCTTCTCGTTTTTAGTACGCAGCATTTAGATGATTTATGATTCCTCGCTGGGGATATATTTCTTCGGGTCCTTGATTTGATTGATGAACTTATTTTCGATGCAATATTTTCTTTTGACTTGCTGGCCGTTTTAGGTGCGCAGTATTTCGCTGACTCACGACTCCTTACGGTAGTTATTGGGGATCTTTTGACTTCCGTTTGTGTTTTGACTGATGAGGTCCTTTTTAATGCAATAGATTCTATTGACTGGTGTTTCGCCGACTTTGTAGTTGCTGGAGATTCTTTTACTTCGGTTATTGTTATTGTTTTGAGTATTGAGCCTGTTTCTGATAACTTTGATTCCACTGACCTGCTTATCATATTTGGATCCGACGTAGATGTTATTTTAGTTAGTTTATACTTTGTTGTATTCACTGACGAAATGGTTTCTGGAGACTTGCTCATTGTCTTCGGTTTAGATCTTGATTTTATTTTAGTCAGAGAGATTCAACAAGCACTCTTCTTTTTCTCTAAATATTCTCGAGTTACCTTCCCAATTCTTTTTATTTTAGTGAATCGTGACATGTCTTCACATTCTGGTGTTTTTCTACGTGACGTGTCTTCATATTTTGGCGTTTTTCTACGTGACATGTCTTCACATTCTAACGTTTTCCTACGTGACGTGTCTTCACATTCTGGCGTTTTTCTATGTGACATGTCTTCACATTCTAGCGTTTTCCTAAGTGACGTGTCTTCATATTCTGGCGTTTACCTACGTGACGTGTCTTCACATTCTGGCATTTTCCTACATGACGTGTCTTAACATTCTGGCGTTTTTCTAGGTATCATTGACCGTTGATTCACCGTTACCTTCAGCATTGGATAATTGTGTTGTACATCTGTTTGAGACTCCGTATCGACTACTTCTGGTGTCTTTGGTTCATTAGAATCCACATATTGCTCCTGAATTTCTACAGACGAAGAATCTTGCTTTATATCTGTTTTATTTAACTTTTTATCTTTTAATCCATTATAAATCCTAATTTTTTCCTTTAGATCTGCCTTCCTTGAAGCGGTTGCTCCATATTTTTGTTTGGATATGTTTGCTGTTTTACCCTGATTGCGTTCCTTGTGATCCACAGGCGGCTTCACTGAAGAACCTCGCGTTAAATCTTTATGATACTTTTTATCTTTAGCATCACTATTTGCTGTTTTACCCTGATTTTTTAATTCCACATTTTCTGACACTCTTTGTCCATAAGAAACCGTACTTCGATTCGCAGATGGCTGCTTAATAGAAGAATCTCGCGTTTTATTTGTTGGAATCTTGTTATCCTTAGCTTCACTACTTACTGCTTTGCCCTGACTTTTTAATTCAAAATTTGTTGATGTCCCTAATCCATCATAAACCCTAATTGTTTCGTCCAGATCCCCAGACGTTTTCCTTGGAGAATCTCGCCTCTTTTGTATCTGTACCTTTGTTTGTTGTGCTCCACTATTTGAATCTTTAACCTGATTTTCTAATTTAATATTTTCTGATTCATTACAAACTCTATTTTGTTCCTGTATATCTACAGGTTTCATAAAAATGTCTCGCCTTATTTGCGTTTGAAACTTTTTATCATTTGAATCACTCTCTACTGCTTTAACCTGAATTTCTAATTCAAGATAATCAATTGGTCTATCAGTTGTCAGTGTATCAATTTGTACATCATTTTATGGTGGACTATCAGTTTCCAGTATATTAATTTGTACATCATTTTCTGGTGCATCAGAAACGTTAACCTCATATGACTTCCTCAATGTAGAGTCTGGTTTTACATATATGTTCGTCGGTTTCTGTTTTGATCGAGTCTTTAAATATTTATAATCATTTTCCGGGCTCTTTGAGGCATCATCAACTCTATTTTCTTGATTTGTATCTACATTAGATGTTGACCACATTACATTTGAGTGTCTATGCATCAAATATTCATTAGAATCATACTTTAATTTCATAGTTGACTTTCGCTGTATATCCGGGAAATTTTCCACAGTTGTTTTCTGTAGTGTATGGGACACTTGTTTAAATTTTTGACTTACTCGACGAAACGCTGATATCCAATTATTGGACACGCTTCTACTCGATGCAGAAGCACTTCTAAGTTTATATTTAGGCTTTCCTGTGGAATTCGGATATCCCATTTGTGCCGCCCAAACAGAATCTTGAATCCTTTTATCTCGTACTTGTTTTATTTTATATGTCATTTTAGGTTTAGACTTCTTTTGAAATGACTTAACATTTGGTATTTTGTGCACGTGTGTTTCTTCTATTTTACCAAACTCTATTAATGTATTAAATGAATTGGGTTCTACTGAAGATGTACTAAGATCTGATAGCATCCTTGAAGGTACGAATATATTATCTACCATTGTAGTATGCTTTAAACCAATATTCGAGTTTGATTTTGTAGTTGAATCCAATTTCATTACCTTAGAATTTGATGAACTATTTAGCCGTTTAGTATCCAATTCGAACAAATTTTCCACCTAATTATTTATAGTTGCTGCACCAGTTGCTATTTCAAATAGTCTATTAAATGAACTTGATGTTATTTTTGTTAAATTCAATGGTGCCGTTTTATCCATACAATTAGTAGGTAAGGGCATTTTATTTACATCCACAGTTGATTTTGATGTATTTGCATCTACAGTTTCAGTATGTTCTATATGAACACATCTCTTAGCTAGCTCTATAGTTGAAGTAGTTTCATCATTGGATATACCCTTAATATGTTGTAAAAGCTCCTCCAGTATGTCTTAGGGAACACATCTTTTTCAATTTGTTGTGGCTGAACGGCAGAACGTTTTGAAGGTTTTATATCCACAACTAATATATAGCTAGGTTTAGCTACAGTTTTAATACCTGTTTCTTCATCAATTTAAAATTGTGTAGATGATATGTTTGGGCTGCTTATGTTGTTGTTTTGTACGAATCCACTTGATTGTGATACAACTAATACTACTGAATTCGTTTGCAGTGTATGATTTGAAGGTTGTGCTACATCAGCTAAAGACGTAGTACCACCGCCATCAAGCGAGTCACTTGTATAAATATTGGTGGCTTTTAATGATTTTTTGTGATGGTAATGTTTGTTTACAAACTACAAACTACAAACTACAAACTACAAACTACAAACTACAAACTACAAACTACAAACTACAAACTACAAACTACAAACTACAAACTACAAACTACAAACTACAAACTACAAACTACAAACTACAAACTACAAACTACAAACTACAAACTACAAACTACATACTACATACTACAAACTACAAACTACAAACTACATACTACAAACTACAAACTACAAACTACAAACTACAAACTACAAACTACAAACTACAAACTACAAACTACAGACTACAGACTATAGACTATAGACTACAGACTACAAACTGCAAACTACTAACTACAAACTACAGACTACAAACTACAGATTACAGACTACAGACTACAGACTACAGACTACAAATTACAGACTACAAACTACAAACTGCAAACTGCAAACTACAAACTACAAACTAAAAACTACAAATTACAAATTACAAACTACAAAATACAAAATACGAGTAGTAGAATAGGGCACCGAGGATAGAAAATCTGTGAAAAGTGTTTTGCAAAGTTTCGCCTAGAATAGGGATTGGCCTGTCGCTTCTTATTGCGTACGAGACGAATTTCGTTTCTAATCACTAGGCCAATGAGCTGGATGATTTATAAAAAATGTTATAGAACATTGATGAATATGTTGTTTTTAAAATAATATATTTTGTTGTCTCGTACTGAGCATTGGGGAGCCTGAGTTCCATTTCCAGCGGGGAGCGAATTTTCGCGAATCACCTTTTACAGTTTTTCAGAGGTTTTCTGTGAAGTTAATGTAAATACCGAGTGATTAAAAAACTCCTCTGAGCTTCTCAACATATATAAGTATGAATCAATCCCTTAGCAGTCTACATATCTAGATTTCGATCTTATTAGATCTCGTCAGTGATGCTCAGCTAGTGAGGATGAATTCACACAATATCTCGAGTGGTTTTATACAAAAATTATACAACTAACCCCCTAGGAGGAAAATTAAACCCCATCTGGCGGCACCACATCTCCCTTGACCGGCAGAAAAGCCTCATGGCTGATAGCCCTATAGAGAAGTTTTTATTTATATTTTGTTTTAATTTACACGAACTTAACCAGAGAAATGTATCTTCAGTTAAGTGCGTGCTCATCTGAAATTAAAACAAAGCACTTTTTATTTTATTTTTAATATTATTAGTATGAATACATTAAAATAATATAAAGAATGACTTTGCATATCAAATGCCATAGTTATCTCGTGGTAATTGATAAATATATTAATTCAATACCCATTAAAAACGAGGGCTTTCACCACCACCAAACACGATTTACATCCAACCGGAATACCATATAACCGTACACACAAATATAATAACCGACTCAATTATTATGTTGCAGTCTATTCGAAAATTCGTTTGTTGTACAATGTGACACACACACGCTTGCACACACAAATACATATACACACAACTATGGGATTCGGATTTAATTGTGGTTTTTAACGCGGGCCCTATTGTTGCGCGCGTTTATTGCATAACGCGGCGCTCGCGCGGCCTATTAACAGTTACAGGGGGAGTGGGCGGGGTGCCTTGTCGCCGGGACAAATAAACAAATTGCCCGATAACATCCGGCAAATTGAATAACGCACGATTCTGCCGCTTTTGTCCCCGGACACAATGCAGTTAACGCTTGTCAGCCGGAGTCAGACACGCGAAAATGCGAACGCGCGCGCGCTTCTAATTGCGCTTTTCATAACGAATATTGAAACGTGAAATAATATAATAACATTATTTTTTTTTTTTTTGATATGTTATGATTGTAGTTTTAAGTATCAGAACCGATTATATTACTCTCCTGCTGTATAAGGAAGTTTTTTTTGTCTCATTACGTTTTCTATTATTTTTTACCATCCCAGTAACCACTTACAATAAAATTCGAAAAAATTGTCTTTAGTCAACTCATCACCTAATAGAAGTCTTAGTACCAAATGTTCGTTAGATCATCTACTGCAATTCAGTATGTGTTCTGCATTATCATTACAAAAATTCCAGTAAAAACAATTTGGAGAATCTATTTTTTTATATTTAAATAAATATGAACCGAAACACCCATGACCGGAGAGGAAGGTCTACTATGAATTTTTTTAAATCTAATGCATTATCGATTTCATAGTTAAGATTCTAAAGACTTGATTGAATTCATCTTTTAAATTAAAAATATTTTTTTTAATTTAAAACATACTTATTATCATAGATACTATAATGAATTTTTTCCTTTAAATTTTATTCTATAACCTCAAAATAATTATATTTATGATCATTAAGGCTTTCTATATCCGTTACAATTTTTAATTTTATATAAATTCTTGAAATTTATAAACTTCTTTCTTATATATTAAATTCGATTATTTTAAACATATTAATGTTTTTATTTTCTTTATTTGATTACAGTGCAAGTACAAATAACACATCCAAAGAGAGTCTTCCCGCGGAGGCGTCCGCCGGAGGAGTCGGCGGTGGTGGAGCCGCCGGGACTGGCGGCTTTCAGAAAGTGCGCACTCGCCGCCCAAACTCCTCCACCAAAAAAGTGGTGACGCCGCACGACGATTTTGGCGACCTGTTTGACTATGTCATGCTGGACACTTTGGGCCGCGAAATACACCGGGCTGGTGTCGATAGGGTGCATGCGGTCGTCCAGAAGAGCGGAGAGGAGCCTCTAGCGAAGAGCGACAACCCAACCGTCTCCGAACTAATGGGAGTGCCCATAAGGTAAGAAATTATCTACTTTTCTACTAACAATAATTCTTTCGCTCTAGATTCTAGACTAGACTAGGTTAAGTATTATACAACGCTCGCCTGCTCTTGAGGAATTTTCCAATTTAAAAACTGTTTTAAAAATGAGACTTAAATGATACATTTCAGTATCATTTTTTTAAAGAAATGATTTATTGTTATATTTTTTTTCTATACATGTACATATATGTCATAGACATAGACATAGACATAGACATAGACATAGACATAGACATAGACATAGACATAGACATAGACATAGACATAGACATAGACATAGACATAGACATAGACATAGACATAGACATAGACATAGACATAGACATAGACATAGACATAGACATAGACATAGACATAGACATAGACATAGACATAGACATAGACATAGACATAGACATAGACATAGACATAGACATAGACATAGACATAGACATAGACATAGACATAGACATAGACATAGACATAGACATAGACATAGACATAGACATAGACATAGACATAGACATAGACATAGACATAGACATAGACATAGACATAGACATAGACATAGACATAGACATAGACATAGACATAGACATAGACATAGACATAGACATAGACATAGACATAGACATATACATAGACATAGACATAGACATAGACATAGACATTTCCAAGAAATGTGAATTATAATTTTTTTTTATTTGTTAAACGACTGAAATGTAAAATTTTATTTTAATTTTTTGTGTAATAATGTATATTGCAAACATGTAGTATTACTAGTTGTAATGGAGCATGTTGTGAATAGTGAATAAATGACGTAAAAAAAAAAAAAAAAACATAGACTGGGACATAGACATAGACATAGACATAGACATAGACATAGACATAGACATAGACATAGACATAGACATAGACATAGACATAGACATAGACATAGACATAGACATAGACATAGACATAGACATAGACATAGACATAGACATAGACATAGACATAGACATAGACATAGACATAGACATAGACATAGACATAGACATAGACATAGACATAGACATAAAAAAAAACTTAAATAATAATAAAAACCTATTTGTATTTCTCCCTTCGTTCGGTGACCATTTCCTGGATGGTTGTAATCAATGGTGTTGAAGGTTCTCGGCTTTCTCGTTCACCTTTGTTCATTGTGTCATTGTTGTTGTTTTTCATTTAATAGTTTTTTTAATTTTTCTTATGAAGTTAGTTGTATTCATATTTTTGGTTTCTTCGTCAAGGGCATTATACATGTTTATGCTTTCATTGAATACGTTAAACGTATTTTTTGTTGGTATATTTTAGGCTTTCTTTTCGTCTACCGATTTAAGATTGAGATGAGACCAGAACCAACAACCTGTATTGTGAGTGTTTAGTTATAAAATGAATTACCCACTCACTACGACTTGAACTTGAACACTGATGATTTTTTTTAAAATTTATTCATTGTGTATTTTCTTATTTGGTGCTAATTGCATCTACTAGATATGATTATTACATAGATTATTTTCACTAGAAATAATATTCCCGTTATACTTTTTTACTTTAAAAGAATATATATATATATATATATATATATATATATATACATATATACATATATACATATATACATATATACATATATACATATATACATATATACATATATACATATATACATATATACATATATATATATATATATATATATATATATATATATATATATATATATGTATGTGTGTGTGTGTGTGTGTGTGTGTGTGTTGCTGTCTAGATAAATTTCCATCTTGATACATTTTTGACGCGTCCATAATAATACTATAAGCTTGTTCTTTACGCCCTCCATAACAACTGTGTTAAAAAAATATTTATGTGCGTCACTTGTGTGCCGTCCATCTTTATAGTTTGGTAGTTTGGGCACTGCAATTCGTATACATTTTACGCGCGCGGGGTGTTGTAACTAATTTTCATCGCAGAATGTGCTGTGATAAAAAAAATACTGGCATGAATTCGGGCGTATTTCAATTGTCAGCTAGAAGCTGAAGGACATATGTTGCAGGATGCTGTTGATTTAGGCATCTAAAAAATTAATGTGCTTGATTGTTTTCGGGAGATAGTTTACAAAAACGTACATCACGGTACGATTTCTATGTTGTGCATGTATATGGTTGACTGTGATCGGTTCTATGCCCATTCAGATATTTATAAAGTAATTATTTAAAAATATCTGGTGCGGATATCTGTACCACACAGCATGACACAATATTTCTTTTTTTTTTAACATTTTCGACATTTTCAACTTTGTCTACTTTTATAACATTTTTGACAAATGTTTGACATTTTAATATATTGACATTTTGACATGTTCACACTGACATTTTGACATTTTGTATCATTTTAAGTTTTTCTCGCAATTTCTCACATTTTTTCACAATTTCTCACATTTTTTCACAATTTCTCAATTTTTTTCACAATTTCTCAGAATTTCTCACATTTTCTCCCATTTGCCAACCTATTTCATTTTTTTAAACATTTTCGACACTTTCAACTTATTTAACATTTCTGACAAATGTTTAACATTTTGGCAGTTTAATATATTGACATTTTGACACTGAAATGTTGGCAGTTTCACATTTTGACATTTTATATCATTATATCATTATATTGGATTGTTAAGGCGTACTTTGTGATAATTCATTTTAATTTCATTTCATTTAAATTCATCTACCATGCCCAATCTATCCATACACTCCACGAGCTTTCCTCTAGGAACTTAGTCATACGCCGCTTTCAGATCCACAAAACAGCATACACTCTCCCTTTGCATTCCAACGCTTCCTCCACCATTCTCGCTAGCGTGAAAATCTGCTCCCTCGTCCCTCTTCCCTTTCTGAATCCACCCTGGCATTCCGGCCGCAGCCCTATTCTATCCACTTCCCTCTCTAGTCTATTTTTCACAATTGTCATCATAGCCTCATAACGCACTCATAACGGTAATACCCCTATACCTGTTTATATTTCGAGCTCGAAAATGGCTAGAGCTTAGCCGAAACTAGTTGCAAAGTGTAACTAAAGTGTGATAAAAGCAAAGTAAAAAATCGTTTTATTTATCCTTATATCATTATATTTTTTTCACATTTTCTCTCCTTTTCTCACAATTTCTCACATTTTTTCACAATTTTTCACATTTTCTCACAATTTCTTACATTTAATAATTATGATAATAATCGTATATTAGTGTTATCACTTCAAGAAATTTACACAAGTCAATACAATATGAGAATCAAAACAAAATACACATTTACACAATAAACATACGTAAAAACAGGAAAATATAGATACATGTATTTTCTCCCATTTGCCAGCATTTTCCCACATATTTCAGCATTTTCACACATTTTCCCGCATTTTCTCACTTTTTCATATTTATATTTTTATTATTGCATTTAACATTTAATCATTTTCGTCAATTCCCCGTGCAAGTTACGTATAGTCCATTAAACACCGATGACGTCACTTGTTTTCGTTACGCAATCGTACGTAACCACGCCCAATTATGCGCAGTTTTTATCGAGATTTCTTCGCTGTTAATGGACCGATTTAGCTCAAATTTTCACTGAATCGTCCCAGATAGTGTTCTCAGCTAATTACCAATTTGGACGCAATCTGTTGTGCCGTCTTCCCGGCATTTTGTTCACAGATAGACGGATATACAGATATACAGGTATAGGGGTATTACCGTTATGAGGGCGTTATGAGGCTATGATGACAATTGTGAAAAATAGACTAGAGAGGGAAGTGGATAGAATCGGGCTGCTTCCGGAATGCCAGGGTGGATTCAGAAAGGGAAGAGGGACGAGGGAGCAGGGTTTCACGCTAGCGAGAATGGTGGAGGAAGCGTTGGAATGCAAAGGGAGAGTGTATGCGGTGTTTGTGGATCTGAAAGCGGCGTATGACTAAGTTCCTAGAGGAAAGGTCGTGGAGTGTATGGATAGATTGGACATGGAAGATGAAGGTGTGGAGTGGGTGAGAAATATATATAAAGAGTCGTGGTCAAAAGCAAGAGTGAATGGAGAAGTCGGAGAAGTTTAGGGTGAATGTGGGTGCAAGGCCGAGCACCCTTGCCTTACACCCACATTCACCCTAAACTTCTCCGACATTTCTCCATTCACTCTTGCTTTTGACCACGACTCTTTATATATATTTCTCACCCACTCCACACCTTCATCTTCCATGCCCAATCTATCCACCTAAGACCCCCCCCCCCCCCCCTGTTCAATCTATACACAAGCGAGTTGTAGGCGGTGCTGAGGAGAGGACAAGCTGGAGAGGTCGTAGGGAGAACCAAGGTGTGAATGTTGGCATATGCGGATGACATAGTATTAGTAGCCAGAGTGAGAGTGGAAGAGATGCAAGAGATGTTGGAAAGAATGGGAAGGTACCTGGATAGGAGAGGGCTAGTGGTGAATGTGGAGAAGATTAAATGGATAATGTTTAGGATAGGGGAAGAAGGGGTAGAGTGGAAGAGCTGAAATGGAAGGGAAGGATGATTGAGAGAGTGAATGTCTTTAAATATTTGGGCTTTTAGTTTGACAGTGGAGGAGGATTTAGGGTGTATGTGGAATGTATGCAAGCGAAAGCGAGAATGGCTTGGGGAAAGCGGGAAGGAAATGGGAGAGTTTGTGGGGCGGTAACCTCGTAATGCCGTGCAAGATCTGGGATGCGTGTGTAAAACCTATTCTGTTTTATGGAGTGGAAGTGTGGGGATTGCGTGAGTGGGATGTGATAGAGAGAGAGAGAGAGAGAGCAAGGTTTGCTCCTGAAAAGTCTGCTAGGTCTCGAAAGGTCGACACCGAGAGCAGTGCTATGGCAGGAGACGAATCGTATGATTATATGGTCGGAGCCGTGTGTAAAGGTTGTGAAGTTAGTTTGAAGAAAAATTGCAGGAATTGGGCGAGGAAAGAGTGGTTCGGGAGGTATGGATGAGGTGTAAGGGTAGGACGGAGAGTGGTTGGAGAAAGGATAGAGGAAGGATGTATGAAAGAGTGGGTATGTCTGAGATGTGGGTAGAGGAGAAGCTGAGAGAAATGGGAAGCCTAGGAACTGAGGTAAAAGAGAGATTGAGGGATATTAAGTGGCAAAAAAGACAGATTAGAATGACTGAGATCTCTTACAACCCTGGCTACGTAGACTGGCAAGTGCTTGGGAAACTCCCGAGTTACTTAGCCAGGGGTGAGTGAAGCAGGGAAGACAAGGTATGCATGGCAAGAGTGAGGTGTGGGTCAGACGAGGGAGGGAGGAAAGTGTGGTTGGGTCTGGGGTACACCGCGTGTGCGCTGTGTAGTAAGGGAAGCGACACGTGGTGGCACCTTAGCGAAGAATGTGAGGGTGTGAAAGCAGAGTGGGTGGGAGACTACAGAAAGCTGAATGAATGGTTAAGCGAGGATGGGGAAGGTGTGAAAATCTGCAGGAGGCTGACGTGGGAGAGGAAAGTGGCGAGGGCAGAGGGAGCGGTTATATATATATATATATATATATATATATATATATATATATATAATAATTTCTCAAAAATTTCACTCTCCGGTGGGACTTGAACCCACGTCGCTATCGCGGCCGTCGCACTACCAACTGCGCCACGGAGGGTGGTAGTGGATAGCGCGTGAGATGTTCTTATGTCCAATTATTTACACAAATTGACGCATGAACTGTGTTGAGAGTCCAATTGGATTTTTGGATTTCGCTCGTACAGCCGTGTCGAATATATATATATATATATATATATATATATATATATATATATATATATATATATATATATATATATATATATATATATATCTATATAGGTTCATTTGTGCATTAAATCTATTATTATTATTTGTAATTTTTTGCGGAGTGTTGCTTTTATTTCTATTTTTATTTTTGTATATTTTTGTTGTGGTTTGTGATAATAATAATAATAACGTTTATTTTTTTTATTTTTTATTTTTTTATTTTATTTATTTTTTAACGTGATGTGGAAGTGCAGTGAGGGAAATGCCAATAAAGGTCTTTTTTTTTACATAAACAGGCTTCTCAAGAATCAGGTATATTTCGCCATTTTAGGCATAAAACGTGAAAAAAATTGTTTTTTTTTTCTAAATTGTTCGCGACAATAATACCTTCCTTCTAGTGCCCATTTTGAAATTTATAAAGTGATTTAAACATATCTGGTATGGGCACCACACCACATGAACTATTTAATTTTTTTAACATTTTCAACTTTTTCTACTCTTTTAGTATTTTTGAAAAATGTTTGACATTTTGATATATTGACATTTTGTATCATTTTAATTTTTTCAAATGTTCTCTCTTTTTCTCACAAATTTGCACATTTTTTCACAGTTTCTCACAGTTTCTCACATTTTCTCACATTTTCTCACAATTTCTCACAATTTCTCACAATTTCTCAGATTTTTTCACAATTTCTCACAATTTTTCACAATTTCTCACAATTTCTCACAATTTCTCACATTTTCTCACAATTTCTCACAATTTCTCACAATTTCTTACAATTCAAATGTTCTCTCTTTTTCTCACAAATTTGCACATTTTTTCACAATTTCTCACAGTTTTTCACAATTTCTTATAATTTCTCATAATTTCTCATAATTTCTCATAATTTCTCACATTTTCTCACAATTTCTCACAATTTTTCACAATTTCTCACATTATCTCACATTTTCTCACAATTTCTCACAATTTCTCACAATTTCTTACAATTTCTCAAAATTTCTCACGATTTCTCACATTTTATCCCATTTGCCAACATTTTCTCACATTTTTCAGCATTTGCACACATTTTCCCTAATTTTCCCAAATGTTCACATTTCTATTTTCATTACTGCATTTAACATTTAATCATATTCGTTAATTCCCCGCGCGAGTTACGTATAGTCCATTAAACACACAATGACGTCACTTGTTTTCACTACGCAATCGTTCTTTTTTTTGCTGCAACCACTCCCAATTATGCGCAGTACATCGTTTTTATGGAGATTTCTTCGCTGTTAATGGACCGATCTAGCTTAAATTTTCACTGGATCGTCCCAGATAGTGTTCTCAGCTAATTGCCAATTTGGACGCAAACTGTTGTACCGTCTTCCCGGCATTTTGTTCACAGACAGACGGACATACATACACAGACTTCTCGAAAATCGGGTATATTTCGACTATTTTAGGCATAAAATGTAAAGAAATTTGTTTTTTTTTTCTAAATTGTTCGTGACAACAATACCTTCCTTCTAGTGCCCATTTTGAAATTTATAAAGTAATTTAAATATTTCTGGTGTGGGCACCACCCGACATGACCGATTTATTTTTTTTTTACATTTTCGATATTTTCCTACTTTTTTAACATTTTTTAAAAATGTTTGACATTTTTTTTTACATTTTCGACATTTTCCTACTTTTTTAACATTTTTTAAAAATGTTTGACATTTTTTTTTACATTTTCGACATTTTCCTACTTTTTTAACATTTTTGCAAAATCTTTGACATTTTGATGTATTGACATTTTGGCATGTTCACATTTTGACATTTTGTATCATTTTATTGTTTTCACATTTTCTCTTTTTCTCACAATTTTGCAATTTGTTTCACAATTTCTCGCAATTTCCTACTCACTACGACTTGAAACACGGATCATTGTTTTTTTTTTAAATCTAATTATCGTGTCTTTTCTTGTTTGGTGCTAATTGCACCTACTAGATCTGATTATTACATAACGAGATTATTTTCACTAGAAATAATATTCCCGTTATACTTTTTTACTTTAAAAGAATATATATTCTTTTAAACATTTTTGACATTTTCAACTTTTTCTACTTTTTTAACATTTTTGAAAAATGTTTGACATTTTGACACTGACATTTTGGTATTTCTACATTTTGACATTTTGTATTATTTTATTTTTTTCACATTTTCTCTCTTTTTCTCACAATTTTGCACAATTTTTCACAATGTCTCAAATTTTCTCGCAATTTTTTATTTATTTATTTATTTATTTTCTCAACAGACATTAATCTAGTTACAGAGAAAAGGAAACAGAGTATTGTTACATAATAATACATATAAAGAAAATCTAAAATTTAAAGATTGATAATTTCTCGCATTGTCTCCCATTTGCCAACATTTTCGCATATTTTTCAGCATTTTCACACATTTTGTCACAAATTCTCACATTTTCTCACTTTTTCATATTTACATTTTTATTATTGCATTTAACATTTAATCATTTTCGCGAATCCCCGCGTGAGTTACGTA
Source organism: Lordithon lunulatus (assembly GCA_963942505.1). Taxonomy (NCBI): domain Eukaryota; kingdom Metazoa; phylum Arthropoda; class Insecta; order Coleoptera; family Staphylinidae; genus Lordithon; species Lordithon lunulatus. The sequence goes on from OZ012673.1 coordinate 43,788,944, forward strand.
TAGTCCATTAAACACCGATGACGTCATTTGTTTTCACTGCGCAATCGTTCCTTTGTTTGCTGCAACCAACCCCAACTATGCGCAGTACATCGTTTTTTCGAGATTGCATCGCTGTTAGTGAACCGATTTCGCTCAAATTTTCACTGGATGGTCCCAGAGAGTGTTCTCAGCTAATTTCCAATTTGGACATAATCTCTATACACAGACTTCTCGAAAATCGGGTATATTTCGACTATTTTAGGCATAAAACGTAAACAAAATTTGTTTTTTATTTCTAAATTATTCGCGACAACAATACCTCCCTTCTAGTGCCTATTTTGAAATTTATAAAGTGATTTAAAAATATCTGGTGTGGGCACCACACGACATGACCTATTTAATTTTTTTAACATTTTCAACTTTTTCTACTTTTTTAACATTTTTGAAAAATGTTTAAAAATTTGACACTGACATTTTCACATTTTGACATCTTGTATCATTTTAATTTTTTCACATATTCTCTCTTTTTCTCACAATTTCGCACATTTTTTCATAATTTCTCACAATTTTCTACTCACTACGACTTGAAACACGGATGATTGTTTTTTTTTTAAAATTTAATTATCGTGTTTTTTCTCGTTTGGTGCTAATTACACTACTAGATCTGATTATTACATACCGAGAGTATTTTCACTAGAAATAGTATTCCCGTTATACTTTTTTACTTTAAAAGAATATATATATATATATATATATATATATATATATATATATATATATATATTACTTTTAAACATTGTTGTCATTTTCAACTTTTTCTACTTTTTTTTTTAACATTTTTGGAAAATGTTTGATATTTTGACACTGACATTTTTTTGTATCATTTTAATTTTTTCATATTTTCTCTCTTTTTCTCACAATTTCGAACATTTTTTCACAATTTCTCAAATTTTCTCGCAATTTCTCACATTGTCTCTCATTTGCCAACATTTTCCCATATTTTTCAGCATTTTCACACATTTTCTCACAAATTCTCACATTTTCTCACTTTTTCATATTTCCATTTCCATTACTGCATTTAACATTTAATCATTTTCGCTAATTCCCCGCGCGAGTTACGTATAGTCCGTTAAACACCGATGACGTCACTTGTTTTCGCTGCGCAATCGTTCCTTTTTTTTGCTACAACCACGCCCAATTATGCGCAGTACATCGTTTTTATGAAGATATCTTCGCTTTTAGTGGACCGATTTAGCTCAAATTTTCACTAGATCGTCCCAGAAAGTGTTCTCAGGTAATTGCTAATTTGGATGCAATCTGTTGTGCCGTATTTCCGGCCTTTTGTTCACAGACAGACAGACATACATATACAAAATTCGGGTTTACACTAGAAGGAAGGTATTGTTGACGCTAACAATTTAGAAAAAAATCAAATTTCTTTACGTTTTATGCCTAAAATAGTCAAAATTTACACTAGAAGGAAGGTATTGTTGACGCTAACAAATTAGAAAAAAAATCAAATTTCTTTACGTTTTATGCCTAAAATAGTCAAAATTTAGGCATAAAACGTAAAGAAATTTGATTTTTTTTTCTAAATTGTTAGCGTCAACAATATCTTCCTTCTAGTGTAGGTTTTTTTCCCGGAAAGTTATCGCATATTTCTACAATCTTAGTTAGAAAATGTGTAGACGTTTTCGGTAAAACAATACCTTCCTTATACCGGTGGTATTAATATTTTTCAAGTTGATATAGATTTAGTTTAGTGATGGTTTTGATAAACTCGAAAACTCAAAATTCCGCCAATGCTTATTTTTTGTCTTAATTACTATATTACATGCACGTGCCGGAGGAGCAATATAATATCATTTGCAACATTGCCGTTGTGTTTTTTGAGTCACCTTGTGGTGCGGGAGATTCGGTGGCACGCGGCCAGTGACGTCAACGCGCCATCGCCAAAATAAATCCAGTCGCTTTAAATAGACCACACAGTAGCAAAAAAATCATCACAATAATGGAACGAGATTAAAGTTGGCTGTAAATCTTATGTAAACGAGTATGAGCTAATCTATTATGTTTATTTAGAATAGTGCTGTCATCTTCATAAAACATTTACAGGGTATTAGTTTGTGTGGGTAAATCTAAGTGTTTATTGAATACATAACACAATTTTTTACTTTGCTTTTTATCACACTACGTGCAACATTATTCTTTTGCATACGTATTTTTGCAACTAAATTTATGTTCTAGTTAAAATAAACGGTGCGTATTTCTCATACGCATTTCGCCTATGCTATTACATGTGCATCACAAGTTGCCTACATTTGAAAACGCCAACCTTAAGCAAAAGCAAAAGGACCCCTCATGTTCCGTCGTCCAATCAGGCGAAGGAAAACATTTGTCGTCAGCGAACTGTGATCTGGTAGGGTTATTGGCGGTAAATTTATATATCATTACGATTGTGATAGATCGGGCTTATATATTAGGCAGCACGAAATGATCGGGTGGGGAATTAACGACATCCTCTACAAATCTCTTATACATCTAATTTTTGTGACATGTATACTTTTCCCACAAAACAGATTTTATCTAAACTACGATTTTGGAGTTATATGAGGCAATTTTCGTTTAGCATGGTTTATGATTGCTAGTCGCCCCCGTGGCGTGCAGTATCGCTCAGGTTATGCGGTCGTGCGCCGCCGGTTGTAAGGTCTGAGGTAGAAGTATGCGCATTGGATGAGGCAAATAGAACAAGAAACAATAAGCCCGTACCAGCCCAGAGTGATAAACGAAAGGCACTATGGTATTTTCACTCACCGCTTCAAATATATTGTGTTTTTATTAATTTATATTGTAAATTATAATTAAACCTTAATTAGTACAACAGAAATGGATACACGCATATCAAACACCAACATACTGTGTACCCTCTTTAGTTACAAACCGTAAAAAGGTCGTTACTTTTGAAGGTGTTTATACAATAAAATAACAACAAAAAGTACCCGTTACAATCAGGCGTAGCCCCAGGACTCAGCATTGGATATCACATGTTTTTCGTATTTACAAATTATAAACGGAACATTATACAACAGAAATATTAATAATTATTCATGTATATACATACATTAATAATAACTCAACCACACAGTTTGAATAGTTGCACCAAAAACTTTTAAGCAATTGCAGCACTCAGTGTTTCGATATTGTCATCACTCGTTAACAAATCCTGGCGTTGGAAATATTGCAAGCCCCCGCGGAGTGCATAATTTGCACATTGAAACTTTCTCACACCGCGCAAACAGGAGTCGTAATTACTGTACGAAATTTCAGGCAGATCACAATCACGGCTAAATCAGGCGCCCGCCCGGTTTGGTTCGAAAATTGCGTGCAAAATTCACGCTTTAATTAATTCGCGTTCGCACGCTGCACCCGTTATGCGGCGTCAATGAAAGGGCCTACAATTGGAGGAAAATTCACACATCGCAGGGCGCAAATTGTTGCCTGCGTGCTAATTGTGTGGGCGGGGGTGGCGACAAAAAAAAAACCGGCGCAATTTCGCTACAAAGTGGGCGCTGCGCTGCATGTTGCACACCGCGGGACGGCGAGTGCCGGAAATTCATAAAAAAAAACTGAATCCTGCTGAGATGGTATGGGTTTCGATGGGTGTCATGCTGGGGTGTGATGATGGAGTATGCTTTTAGGCAAAATAGCTACTACGGTTTCTATTGTTAAGGGAAATTATGGGCAATTCAAGTTAGTCGGTGCTCCGAAATGAATTAAAATCTAGTGGGAAATCTGTACGCATAAAATATATTTTCTCATCATATATGTGACAATCCCGGGTCCTGCTCCTGCGATATTGACGACCGGCTGTCCTTCCACCTCTTCGGTGGCCTGCCGAGAGGGAGTTTGGTGTATGTTTTACCGTCTCGGAATATCTTGGCGATTCTATCGTCCTGCATGCGTTTTTCGTGCTGGTTCCACTGTCTTCTTCAGCTCCGCACCCATCTTATAAAGGGACCCAGGATAAGAGTTTGGTCAAAACAAGCCACATGGCTTCCGAAAAGAAGAAGAAGATATGTGACAATATGTGCAAGATTTGTCTACTTTAGTGAGAGTGAGAATGAAAGTGCTGTAAAAAAAGACCTTTATTGGCATTTCCCTCACTGCCCCTCCACATCACAAACCTCAACAAAAATATACAAAAATAAAAATACAATATAAATAAAAGTACTACTCCGCCAAAAATTACTAGTTACCCCCATCTATCGCCGCTCCCTTTGCCCTTGTCACTTTCCTCTCCCACGTCAGCCTCCTGCAGATTGTCACGCCTTCCCCATCCTCGCATAACCATTCATTCAGTTTCTGCAGTCTCCCACCCACTCTGCTTTCACACCCTCACATTCTTCGCTAAGGTGCCACCACGTGTCGCTTCCCTTACTACACAGCGCACACGCGGTGTACCCTGAACCCATCCACACTTTCCTCCCTCTCTCCTCTGACCCACACCTCGCTCTTGCCATGCATACCTTGTCCTCCCTGCTCCACTCACCCCTGTCTAAGTAACTCGGGAGTCTCCCACTCACTTGCCACTCTACGTAGCCAGGGTTGTAAGAGCTCTCATTCATTCTAGTCTGCCATTCTTGCCACTCAATATCTCTCAATCTCTCTCTTACCTCAGTTCCTAGGCTTCCCATTTCTCTCAGCTTCTCCACACCTCAGACATACCCACTCTTTCATACATCCTTCCTCTATCCTTTCTCCAACCACTCTCCGTCCTACTCTTACACCTCATTTATACCTGCCGCACCAGTCTTTCCTCACCCAATTCCTGCAATCTTTCTTCAAACTTCACAACCCTTACACACGACTCCCACCACATACTCATACGATTCGTCTCCTGCAACAGCACTGCTCTCGGTGTCGACCTTTCGAGACCCAGCAGACTCTTCAGGAGCACACCTTGCTCTCTCTCTATCACATCCCACGCAATCCCCACACACGCATCCCAGATCTTGCACGCCATTACGAGGTTACCGCCCCACAACCTCTCCCATTTCCTTCTCGCTATTCCCCAAGCCATTCTCGCTTTCGCTTGCATACTTTCCACATGCACCCTAAATCCTCCTCCACTGTCAAACCAGAAACCCAAATATTTAAAGACATTCACTCTCTCAATCATCCTTCGCTTCCATTTCAGCTCTTCCACTCTACTCCTTCTACCCCTATTCCTAAACAACATCCATTTCGTCTTCTCCACATTCACTACTAGCCCTCTCCTATCCATGTACCTTCCCATTCTTTCCAACATCTCTTGCATCTCTTCCACTCTCTTGGCTACTAATACTATGTCATCCGCATATGCCAGCATCCACACCTTGGTTCTCCCCACCACGACCCCTCCAGCCTGTCCTCTCCTCAGCACCGCCTCCAACTCGCTTGTGTATAGATTGAACAGGAGGGGGCTTAGCGGGCACCCTTGCCTTACACCCACATTCACCCTAATCTTCTCAGACACTTCTCCATTCACTCTCGATTTTGCCCACGTCTCTTTATATATACTTCTCACCCACTCCACTCCTTCCACTTCCATACCCAATCTATCCATACATTCCACCAGTTTCCCCCTAGGAACTGAGTCATACGCCGCTTTCAAATCCACAAACACCGCATACACTCTCCCTTTGCACTCCAACGCTTCCTCCACCATTCTCGCAAGCGTGAAAATCTGCTCCCTCGTCCCTCTTCCCTTTCTGAAACCCCCCTGGCATTCCGGCAGCAGTCCTTTTCTATCCACTTCCCTCGCTAGTCTATTTTTCACAATTGTCATCATCGCTTTGTATCCCGCATTCATAACGGTAATACCCCTATAATTATTTACGACCGATGCTGCTCCCCCTTTGTGTACCGGGACCACCACCCCCACAAACCACTCTTCCGGCAGTTCTTCCTCACCACTCCAGACTCTATTCAAAACCTCCAGTAACTTATCTTTTCCTTCCTCTGTTAATCTTTTGAAGGCCTCTGCCTTCAGCCCATATTCCCCCGCCGCCTTTCCTAGTTTCAGCTGCCCTATGGCCACGTCGACCTCTTCCCGCGAAAACGCCTCCCTTCCTACCACCGGTCTCGGACTCCCTAAATCCACCTCTGACCCTGCCATCTCTGCACAGCTCTTCTCCCACTCTGCCAGCTCTATGCTAACGTTGCCCTTTTTTACGCTTCCCCTCAGAATTTCCACAACCCTTTCTCTATCACACACTCCTTCAACCTCGTTTCTACCTTCTGCAACTCCTCTATCTTCTTCCTCTCGCAGGTTTTCTCGAACTCCCTCTTCGCCTGATTGGCCCCTTCCACTTCACCTCTCCCATTTCTCCACTTCGCCATTGCTCTTCGCCAGCTCTACTTCTTCACCCTACATTCCTCGTCAAACCAACTCTCCCTCTGCCCCCCACTCTTCTTCTTCTCCAATGCAGCCACCATTACTCTCTCCAACTGGAGCATCGAATGCATATCCTCCCACTTGACGCGTTTTAGCTTTTTCTCATATGCATCCAAATCCGGCTCGCTCCATCCAAACCTCTGCTGCCCCTTCCTCTGTTCTCCCTTCCCAACGTTCCTCACCCTAACGACCACCTCCACCGGTACATGATCCGACCCTCCTACGTTTTCCACCTTGAAGCACACCAACTCTTCCCTTTCGATCCCTTTGACCACCACGTAGTCCAAACCCGAGCCTCCTCCTTGTCCGCAGAACGTTTTTTCCCTTCCCAGTCCCATTCGCAGCAACCGTTGAGCACATCCCATCCTGACTTTCTCACCCATTGCATCCATTCTCTACCCTCCTGGTTAGTCACTTTATCCTGGGAGCACCTTTTTCTCCAGTCACCGTCTTCTCCGATCCCTCCTTCCAGCTCCCCCACCCTCACATTCCAGTCGCCCCCGATGATCCACATATCTGCTTTCGTATCCAGTTCGTCTAGTACCTCCATTAATTCCACCCGGTTTTTTTTACATTACACTGCTCCCACCCACACCGCACTTCTATGCATTTCCACCTTCCCTATTACGAGTCCTGTAGCTTCTCTTAGCGTCTCTCTGTTCCATTTTCCTACTATCTTTTCTCACTTCCCCAATAGGATTCCTCCTTTGGCTCTACCCATCTTCGCTCCCTGAGTCATCCAGTCCCATCCTGTCGGCATACAGCACTCTACCTGCCCCCACTCCTCTTCTGTCAGCCACGTCTCTACTAGCCCCACTATGTCCTTTGAGCCCAACCAATCCTCTAGTTCTTTTACCCACACTCCTCCCAGCACTTTTTTCTTTAGACCCGCAGTGTTCCAGAAGCCCACCCTGCAGTTGCCCTCGTCACCTCTTCCATCCACCCCATACTCCTGGCTCGTCGTCCTCACCCCCTTCAGCACTTTTTTGCCAGACCATCGCCCTGCCAGATCCACCACTCGCCTGCCACATTCATTTTTCGGTAGCCCACTCTCACTTCTACACCTTTCGCTATTTCCTCCTTGGCCCTCTCCCTTATTTTCTTCTGAACGTCCCTCTCCGCTACGATTAAATCATCGTCTATATATATATATATATATATATATATATATATATATATATATATGTTTGTCCCCTTCAATTTGTTTTTAGACCTCATTATCTGCATTTTCTCGTCCCAACTGGCCAGCTCTAGCAGCATTCGGTCCTTCTTTCTCCCCAGCTCCACCTCTCTCCGCACCTGCACACTAACATCCAGCTTCCGTATAACTCCCTCCACCCCTTCCTTTCCTATCCCCGACACCACTACATTGTTTTTCCTCTCATTTCTTTGTCTCTCCTCCTCTCTCTTTTCTATCGTGACCACTTTCCTTTTCACCTCCTTTACCCACTCCGGCGCTGCTTTCCCCTCCGGTTTGTTCCTACTCTCCCCCATTTTTACCAGCTGGTCTATCTTCCCCATCATCTCCTTTCTCTCCCGTGTCCATTCCCTCTGCATTTCCCTCCATCCGTCCATCATCAGTTGCCACTCCTTTGTTTCCTTTTTCAACTCCTCTCTCTCTATCCGTGATTCTTCTCTCTCCTCTCTTAAAAGTCTCCTCCATTTATGGCTCTCCTCTCGAGATTTCTTAAGTTCCATGTGTCTAGATTGTATCTATAAAAACTAGAATTTATTTGCAAAAAAAAATTTATGTCCAATCCATATAATTTACAATAACTTAACAACCCCTTCTGCCCCTTTCTATTCGGGCAATCCGATCGTTTTCTCTTCTTTGCATAAATCGGTTGCGGCCCAGCCATAAATAACGCCCCCCCCCTGCGAGGCTGCGTAGTTTCTGCGGGGAGTGTGGGGGGACGATAAAAAACCGGATATAATAATCACAAATCCCGTTTCGCAGGGTGAATAGACAATCGGTGGCCGATTGTGGGGGTGGCGTTTTTTTTTCCTCGTATGAAATATGTCCGGGCTGTGTGTGTGTGTGTGTGGGTTCGCTATCGGAAGGTAAGACACTGGCGGTAATATCGGAAATATATTCGCTCATTACGCCCGATTCGTATGCATGACCGTGCCGTCGCCGCCGCCGCTGCCGCTGCCGCCTCACGATCTACAGCCACCCACGCAATTTCGCCGGCCGCCGGGCGGAACGGACGGTCAGACCGTAAAATGGTCGGCGTAAAAAAAGATACAAAGCGAGTAAACAAATCGGGAAGCAAGTTTTGTGTGCTACACTAAATTACGAAACCTATAATATAAAAACGAAGACAATGTTTTGAAGCCAATCGACCTGCCAGTTATGACTTTTGTGCTGTCAGTGTAAAAACGGGGATCGCAGGTTCGGATCCCATCGGACACGTTTTTTTTGTCAATATTTTATTGGAGTATTAAGTGATTTGAATTACTAGCAATTGTTTAATTAAGTTTTTTTTGACATATTAAAAATTTATTTATTCATTATCCGTTGTATAATTAGCATTTCTGAAACTAGCAAGTGCACAATATCACGTTTGGAAATATTTTCAAACAGAAACTATGGTTCTTGCTAAATAGTTTTCAATTGAAAATTGTTTCATCATCTCGAACTACGTGAATTTCACCTAGATGTTCTATAAAAAATAATAGTTACTGTTTTTCTATGTTTAACTTTATTTTTGTTTAATTTAAATTATCTTAAATGATAAAATGATAAAACGAGTTTATACTTAAATGACACAACTAACCCCCTAGGAGGAAAGTTAAACGCCCTCTGACGGCACCACATCAATTAGCAATGCACACCCATATGGTAATAACCGTCAACATGCTCATACCATCAGGATCACCGGGTAGTGCCCTATATGGAATAATAATCATCCAACAAAGTGTTTGGATATCAGCACAAGGCCAATCTTATAAAACATATATAAGTGTGAATTCACCTCTTAGCAATCTACATATCTAGATTTCGATCTTATTAGATCTCACCAGTGTAGCTCAGCTAGTGAGGATGATTTCACACAATATGCTCTAGTGGTTTTATACAAAAATGATACAACTAACCCCCTAGGAGGAAAGTTAAACTAGGGAATAATATTCCTAGGGGGTTAGTAGTAACTTTCTTGTGTATAACCACTCGATATATTGTATGAATTCATCCTCATTAGCTAAGCTACACTGACGAGATCTAATAAGCTCGAAATCTAGATATGTAGATTACTTAGAGGTGGATTTACACTTCCATATGTTTTACAAAATTAGCTTTGTGCTGATATCTCAATCAATCTGTTAGAATATTATTCCCTAGAGGGCACTACTTGGTGATTTTGATGGCATGTTGACGGTTATTAGCATATGGGTGTGCATTGCTAATTGATGTTATGCCGCCAGATGGCGTTTAACTTTCCTCCTGGGGGGTTAGTTGTAACTATTTTCTTATAGAACACATTTTATATATAAAAAGAAGAGAAATAAGCATTCAAATGGCAGTTTTCTGTAATTAAATCGTCTTTTTGAAATTCAAATTATTATTATTACATGTTCCAAATATTTAATGGTCGTTTTTCTTATGTAAAAAGTCATAAGTAGACATTTTAGAATTATTTTGAACAGCACTGGCTTGAGATACCTATAAGAGAGCCTTTGCTGCATTTAAAACTGCACTAAAATGTTTTTACACGCGTTTTAATACGATGAGTACACTCGCAAACGCCATAAAACCGCCCTGATAAATCGAACCGTTTTATTTGCACGTGTGTGCGCAATTTCGGGAGGGGCCAGGGGGTGCAACTCGGAATTTTAATTCGAATTTTATTGCAGCCGGACGCATAAAATTTGCGACGCGTAAACCGCGGCTCGCTTTCCAAAAAAAAAAAAAATAAAAATAAAAAAAGTACAGCGAGGACAAAACGTCATTAAATAAATTTTACGGAAAGAGCACACACACGGGAAAAATAATCGCCGCTTTAGTTTTATTTTTTTGCGGGCGGGCACGAGAAAATAAATTAAATGTGCACCAGTGGTGGTGAATTAAATTAATGCGTTATATTTAAAATTTAAAATTAAATTGCTGTAGCGAAATTTACTTCGTTTTCAAAACTAGTTTTTCTATATATCTATTTGCGCTTTACCTTTTGGCGTAGGCTAATTTATTATATATTACTAGAAATAATGATGTCCTTTGAAAATTGTTACCAAATCAATATACAGGCGATCCCTAAAGTATAGAATATATATATATATATATATATATATATATATATATATATATATATATATATATTCAAGCTAAAGTCTAACACTGCTTGACTATCTGTGACAATATTGATTTCTTTCCTTCTATAGTTTATTCAACAGTGAATTGTAAGGGTTTCTGCTTGGAACACTTAGATGCATTCTTCTGTTTTCCCTAAGGCTAGTTAATTATTCGTACAAACTTCATCAATTTGTACTTATAAACCATCTCTCTAGTGCTTGAAATATAGACGCTACAGAGTTGAAACAGGGAAAAACAAGAAATTTCATCCAATTCACATGTTCTCTGCGCTACAGCGCGAAAACGGTAGAAGCTAGAGAGGAGCATCTATCATCAATATGTAGGCCTAGTAATACTCTAGTAGAGTAGTTCTATAGATTTCTATTATGGCCTCTGTCTTCACTGAAATGGCGTTAGTTCTGTAGATTTCTATTTTCTGGCCTCTGTCTTCACTGAAATGGAGGCAGGTTCAATATAACCTCCATCGCGGCGATGGGGATTGTTGCCATTGCCCATGTTATCCCTAGACACTGCCTAGTATTTTCCTGCTTACTCCTTCTGAGCCGGGAAGGGATGTTTCACAATGAGCCCATTTTGAGGCCTAAGTGTCTGTAGCTATGCTACCCTCCAGCCAACTATCCAGAGCTATCCAGAACCTTCTAAGCCGTTGTGCCACCAGATTGTTGGTCCGTGCCTCCTAAGAGCCTTTCGTTTATCACTCTGGGCTGGTACAGGCTTATTGTTTCTTGTTCTATTTGCCGCTACCGATGCGCATAATTCTATCTCGGCCCTCACAACCGGCGACGCACGACCGCGATACTGCACGCCACGGGGCGACTAGTAATGCTAAACCATGCTAAACGAAAGCGCCTTTAATAGGGACTATAACTCGAAGGTAGAGCCAATATCCAATTTTTGGTGTTATTTCCCAGGTATGATTAATATATTGTTAATGTATTTGTAAAGTTTGAAAAATATTCATGGAAGGATTTTTGAAATATTAACGTATACCCACAAATACGTAAATATTTCAAAAATCCTTCCATGAATATTTTTCAAACTTTACAAATGAAAAATATCCATGGAAGGATTTTTGAAATATTAACGTATTTGTGGGTATAGGTTAATATTTCAAAAATCCTTCCATGGATATTTTTCAAACTTTACAAATACATTAACAATATATTAATCATACCTGGGATGTAACTCTAAAAATTGGATATTGGCTCTACCCTCGTTATAGTCCCTATTAGAGTAAACAAAATCGTATATTCATAAAATATTAACTTTGGCAGTCAATGAAAACAGGGCAATTTTTGATTATGTCTTTAAATGGAATTTATAATGTAGTTGTTGTCATTGCATGCGAATTAACATCGCATACAGCATTTTGTGATACGAAATATATTTTCAGCGCGCTTTAAAACAGAATAAATAAAGCGATTTGAAGCTGCAACAACAATATAAACGGAGTGAGCACTCCCATTATTGTATTTTTTTTTAGTTAGTTACAATTAATAGCTTTCGTGTATTTTTTGATGGCCCTGTTGTGTGATAAATTGAGTGGACAATTTTTTATGGCGCTTGTTGCCTACGGTTAACATGTGTTTAATTTAAAAAAAACACACATTCTTCACTTTTTATACAACAATTATTCAAATTGTTTGAGTAGATTTTTTATAAAATAGTAATAGTCACGATTAGATTCTAGACAGATATTGTATGAATATGCAATGACCACTTTGTATAATTTATTTTAAATATATCTGTATTTAAAATAAATTATATAAAGTGGTCATTGCATATTCATAAAAACAAAAATGCATTTTTTTAAATCGATTTTTTGTAGGAATAGAAATGTCGCCAACCGGTGCTAGAATCTTATTTAATTCATATCATATCATTTCGTTTGTCATCAACTAAATTTTGTCGATTTTACTAAATTAACATAAGAAATTAAACATAAAACTAAACATTCAAACAAAACATCACGAATGTTATTATTGTTCGTATAATTCACATTTTTTCAGCGCTACAGCGCGAAAACGGTAGAAGCTAGAGAAAAGTGTCTATCATCACTATATAGGGCTTGGAATACTCTACATTTTCACATATAAACCATCTCTCTAGTATTTCAAATAGAGACGCTATGGAGTCTAAACAGGGCAAAAACATAAATTTCATCAAATTCACATTTTTTCAGCGCTACAGCACGAAAACGGTAGAAGCTAGAGAAAAGCGTCTATCAACAATCTATAGGGCTAGGAATACTCTACATTTTTACATATAAATCATCTCTCTAGTATTTAAAATAGAGACGCTATAGAGTTGAAACAGAGGAAAAACATGAAATTTCATCAAATTCAAATATTTTTAGCGCTACAGCGTGAAAACGGTAGAAGCTAGAGAAAAGCGTCTATCATCACTATATAGGGCTTGGAATACTCTACATTTTCATTAATAAACCATCTCTCTAGTGTTTAAAATAGAGACGCTATAGAGTTAAAACAGGGGAAAACATGAAATTTCATCAAATTCACATTTTCTCAGCGCTACAGCGTGAAAATGGTAGAAGCTAGAGAAAAGCGAATATCATCAATCTGTAGAGCTAGGAATATTCTACATTTTCACATATAAACCATTTTTCTAGTATTTAAAATAGAGACGCTATAGAGTTGAAACAGGGGAAAAACATGAAATTTCATCAAATTCACATATTTTCAGCGCTACAGCGTGAAAACGGTAGAAGCTAGAGAAAAGCGTCTATCATCACTATGTATTGCTTGGAATATTCTACATTTTCACATGTAAACCATCTCTCTAGTGTTTCAAATAGAGACGCTACAGAGTTGAAACAAGGAAAAAACATGAAATTTCATCAAATTCACATTTACTCAGCGCTACAGCACGAAAACGGTAGTAGCTAGAGAAAAGCGTCTATCATCAATCTGTAGAGCTAGGAATATTCTACATTTTCACATATAAACCATTTTTCTAGTATTTAAAATAGAGACGCTATAGAGTTGAAACAGGGGAAAACACGAAATTTCATCAAATTCACATTTTTTCAGCGCTACAGCGCGAAAACGGTAGTAGCTAGAAAAAAGCGTCTATCATCAATCTGTAGAGCTAGGAATATTCTACATTTTCACATATAAACCATCTCTCTAGTGTTTGAAATAGAGACGCTATAGAGTTGAAACGGGAAAAACATGAAATTTCGTCAAATTCACATTTTCTCAGCGCTACAGCGCGAAAACGGTAGAAGCTAGAGAAAAGTATCTATCATCAGTCTATAGGGTAAGAATACTCTACACTTTCATTTGTAAATAATCTCTCTAGTGTTTGAAATAGAGACGCTATAGAGTTAAAACAGGGGAAAACATGAAATTTCATCAAATTCACATTTTCTCATCGCTACAGCGCGAAAACGGCAGAAGCTAGAAAAAAGCGTCTATCATCAATCTATAGGGGTAGGAATACTCTACACTTTCATTTGTAAATAATCTCTCTAGTGTTTGAAATAGAGACGCTACAGAGTTGTT